>VOPJ01003774.1:0-384055 GCA_014673585.1 Semibalanus balanoides
ACCCCTGGCAAAAATCCGTGGCGCCGCCCCTGCCTGAGTTGACAACTGTGGCCGTCTCCAGTGGCGTCTGTTCCTAAGAAGGCAGAATTACTCAGAGGCGAGCGGTAGTTCTCGGCCGTAAATCGTCGCAACTCACGGGTCACTTACGTGACAGGACACTGGCCGACCACACTTGTGCGGCCATAGGCAAAGCCCACCTTGCCTCGAGCGTGCGTTGGTTGGACCAACGCACGCTCCGTCAATGGTAGGACAATGGCCCGGGCTTGCCTTTCTTGCACAGCGCACACTGCGCAGACTAATTGACATTGGGTAGTAATTTTAATTTAGCTGTAATGAGAGTGCACCTTTCTTTGATCATGTAACACTCATCATAGTCAAACACCCGGACAGCCCTGTCAAGCAAGCGAAATTCCAAAGGTCATTGACAGCTTCGCGCGCCTACCTGCTTCGTCCTGCTCCTGTACCGAGTACCGACTTCATCTTAGTCATCCTAGGACCTCATTGTCAGTCGCTGCATGCGCGAACGTGCTGGCGTTGACGGTATCATTAATCACCTGCTCATTGTTCATTGTACCTGTTGAATTGAAGCTAACTTTAGTGTTTGCCTCTTGTATTCATCGTTTAAGCTGTACCTAATCTTTCTAATCATTTTCTTGACAATATTTGGCGTTTGATCGGTAGCGAGTGTTAACTGTTAATGGTCTGCTGCTTCGAGCCTGTTTTGTTATAATTGGTTTATATTCGTCGAGTTGCGGTTTGTGAAGTTACAGATTGCTGGTGGTGTATATGCCAACATTAATCTGGATGTATGGCTCAATAACGCTAAACGCTCTGTGATGGACCTCCCACTTTCCACCAAGCGGTAAGCGGCGGCTGTTGATTGCATGGGAGGTGGAGCTGATATAACTTGGATAGTTCTGAGTTCTGACTTCTGGCGCCGATCCACTAGCGGATCCAGGGGGCGACAGGGGCGTTAGCCCCCCATATTGCCTGAAATTGACGAAATTTGACATATATTCCACTGTAGAGGGAGATCTAATAAACTTTTACTAAGGCATATTTGTCTTAAACCGTTCAGTAAGGCACAAGAAAGCCAAATCCGATGAGTTTTCGAATTTGATGAAACTTTTTGAAATTTAGCCCCCCCCATGCCCAGGTTCTGGATCCGCCATTGCGCCGATCCTTTCATGTTCCGGAACCATTCTCAGAGTTTCCGGACCCGAAAAGGCGGAATGCCTCCAGTATGACTAGTGCAATCATCGGGGGCGGTCGCAACCCTGACCTGGGGGCGGGGGAAACTTAGCAAGAGGGCTCCTGGTTGGTCTTAAAAGCTCCTCGGTCGGATCGAGAGCTCCTACGCTGATCTGAAAGGGTATTTTTACACTTTAATGAGTCTGACATCCAGTTGGCCTTCTGGCTTCCAGAAGGCCCTCTCCGACCTCTAGAGGGCCCATTCTGACCTGGAGCCCAGGCGGGCCCTTCGGACCCACTTGGGCTCCGAGTCACTGGGGGGGGTATGTTGCCACCCTAATGGGTCTTTTAGGGAGGCAGCCGGTACCCACCCTGCGATCGCCACTTGTAATCGGCTTACAAGCTGGTTCAAGCTGGCATACAAGCTGGTTGCACCAGTGGCACAAGTAGCGCAAGTGCCATTTGTGCCATGCCACACAAATGGGATTATGGGTCACCGACATCAAGTGATCGACCATATTTCTGGCGGTCTTTGTCCTTGCCGCACCGGTCTCGACATGACTGAAAAGCGTCGCGCGGGAAACGTATATTCATGGTATGGTAATGTAGAATCAAACGGCGAGCTCTTCAGACGATTCTCCGTGTCGACGCTGTCGACAATACGTTGGCTACATGCCTACACGTTAGAGGGTCGGGTGTTTCCCAGGGCTTGGCTCTAGCTCCGGTATCAAACCACGTCCGGTTCCGCCTGATCCCTGAACGACAGCTGCTTCACACTTCTATGGATTTCAGACCACGTGAGACCCCGTTTTTTGGCGATAATTTGTTAAGAAATGGCCGAATCTGAATTAAATTTTCGCACAATCTATTTCAGCCCAGGCGCCGATTTCTGTCCGTATAGTCTGTTAACAAAAAATCAAAACTTATGGGTCACTTGTCGTTGACTCGTAACGTTAAGAATCTTTATGGCTGTAGACCCATCCGAAGTAGAGGCTACCGTGACGTAGGTTGTGACCTCAAAAGCACGTGTTGTCTCATCGTCACCATCGTCGGTAGTCACGTACTGTTGAGGTCACAACTCGCAGCCTACGTCACGGTAGCCTCTACGTCTACTGTGGCCTGTGGGGTCACTGGGATTTGGTTTGCCTAGCAGATTTTAACGTTACGAGTCAATGACAAGTACCATAAGTTTGGATTTTTTCTTGATAGACTATACGGGCAGAAATTGGCGCCTTGGGCTGAAATAGATCGAGATAAAATTTGATTCGGATTCGGCCATTTCTTAACAAATTATCGCCAAAAAACGGGATCTCACGCGGTCTGAAATCCATAGCAAACCACTACCAGACACTCTGTCCCTGTGTGTCTCCCCAGCTCGGGCTGGATATGAGGCTCGGTATCTTTCGCTAGCCCGCCGCCGCTGCCGCCACCGCAGCCGCCACCGCCGCCACGCCAGCAGGCCGGCGCGCTGCTGGTCGGATTTAGCCCGTCCCCGCCACGGATCGAGTGTGCCCGCGGTCGTTCGCCGGTGTTATCTCGATCGCGCGCGGCCATGAGCGCGTGTGCACCCCTTCCTTCCGCAGCCGAGCAAGGCCAGACGAGCGGGGCTGGTTAGGTGGGCGGCGGGGCAGCTGTGTGTCCTGATCAGGGTAACTAGACACCGTCCTGATACCAGCTTGTCCCTCAGACAACGATAGCGCGATAATCATGTCGGCGATACCGGTGGTTTGTTTTGGGTCGTGCCATTTCCAGTTTCGATGGTCTGTGTTGTAATTGGCTTTCAAGGGCGTGGGCAAGGGGGCAGACGGGCCCCTCTTGCGACCGAGGGAGGGCCCCCTGGGGCCGTAGGCCCCATCGTTTTATATGGTATCAGGCGCCCGCAAAACTGCCGATCTGTAGATCGCCCTGCTAATTTGTAGAGAGCCGGCAGGGCCCGGTGGAGTTCTTTGGGCGATAATTACGTTTTAATCACGTCATGTCATACCATTTTGGTGGAAAAATATATGTTTGACAAATTGTGAAAAATCGAGTTTTGAAGCAAATTGCGAATCAAAATACGTCCAAAGAAAGGAAATGTCATTATATTGTAAATGGATATCTCGAATTTTAGACATTTAAAGGTTTTTACTCCCAACATATATAACAGTAGTATTCATAGGCGTACCCAAGGGGGGGGGGGCAAAAGGGGCAATTGACCCCCCTGAAGGTCCGTGCGTGCCCCCTTGGCCAATGAGCCCCCTTTGGAAATAGGGCCCTAAGGGCCTATTTTCTCTCTAAAGACCACGCGAAGCGTGGTCTTAAGAATGTTAAGAGCACATCAGAGGCTCTTCAGAGGTTCTTCAGAGGTTGATGAGGTCAGAGTACCCCCTAAGGCGACCAGAGTGCCACCTCAGGCGGCCAGAGTGTCTTCTCAGGTGGCAAGAGGGCCCCCAGGCGGTCAGAGTCATAGGCGTACCAAGGGGAGGGGGCAAAAGGGCAATTGCCCCCTGAAGGTCTGTGCGTGCACCCTTGACCCATGTGCCCCCTTTGGAATTAAAGCCCGAAGGGCCCTATTTCCAATATAAAGACCACGCAAAGCGTGGTTTTCAGAGCAGTTCAGTTTTTTTTTCGAGGTTCTATAGGTCAGAATGCCCCCTTAGGCGGTTCTGGGGTTTCATGGGTGCAGAGCAACCAAGGCCTTTGGAGCATGAACTGGATCTCACACATTTGGCTAGTGCGGCCAGAGACGCAGCCAGACCTTCGACAAGGGGGGCACGGCATCCCAGCCCCCCTCGGCAAAGGCCCCGAAAAAAATGGCGCGGGAACAATAAAAATACCCGGATTTAGGGCCTACTATATTTTGGCAGCGGCTCCACAAAATCTCGCAAAAAAGGGACGTCGACCGACCATTTTTAGCGAAAAATCTGCTTCACTTGGGGCACATGCACCCTGTGCCGCCGTAGCTAGTTAGCCTCACGTGCCACGAAATAGGGCCTGGCGCCACGGTGCTCTTCCACACAATTTCGCCGTATTTCGGCCGGCCTGGCAAAATAAGGCGATTTTTTTTTTGTGGGGATGTACCTAGGGTCCCCTGATAATAATGTTTTTGTGATTTTTTTTTCGAAAAAAAGTTGAAAATATGCCCCTCTAGAAATATAGTGGACCAAATCCGATGATTTTTTTTTAGTGGGATTACCTTGTGCCCCCGACCGAACCCCCCCCCTGAAGCGAATCCTGGGTACGCTACTGGTAGTACTACTGTTACCTATGTACAATGTACATTGTACATAGTACTACAGATAACAGTAGTACTACTGTGATAACAGTGGTACTACTGCTATCTATGCTCCCAAAATCCGAAAACGTATTTGTTTCGTTGTCAACAAATTTGTCGTTATCTTACAACATACTGTACCTACTGCTTTAATTTTGTGAGCCTCCATTGGCTACGAGGACTAATCTCATTCTCATTGGCTAATCTCATTCTCCCCCGGGCGAAATTCTGTCTTCGCCGCTGTTAGCTTTTTGTGTGCAAACTGCAATTGGTGGTGGCTGGAACATTGCCGACTGGCGTAAATGTCCATGCATGTCCTAGATTGTGTCCTGTATATGTTGGATTGGCTTTTGTGTTCGCGGTGGTTGCTATGTTGTTTACTATTGGCGTAGGTATTCATGGTTTATATCCTCGGTTGGCATTGGTTGACCCTTTTCCGGGCAACGTGACCTGAACTGACACCGGATTGGGTCGTACTCGACCCCTTGGTGTCTATATCGGTTATCAGTGATGGTGACTGCCGTCGCTGGTGCCGCCAACATAACACCATTTGATTATCCGTCTTCAGTCCACCAGCGATTCTGGATGGTGACAAGTATTTAGGGAAGCGCGCTGCGGTTTTAACGTCTCAACTATATTACAGCTCTACTAAATTGTAGAATGCTTAATTCAAGGAGCGTCGACACGCAAAAACAGCTGGTGTGACTTTTTGCTCAGAGGGGGGGGGGGGGCGGCCAGACCTAGCGATGGAGGCACGGCACCCTTGACAAAGGCAGCGACCGAGCTGAAGGGCAGCATTTTCTGAGGTGGAACACCTGGCTTAAAAGAGGCGCGGCACCCAGTTAAGGGGCTGGCATGTTTTAGGGGCAAACACCTGGCTGAGGGCGGCATCTTTTGAGAACGGCACCTGTTCTTGCGGTGGCGTCCCGCGTCAAGTAGGCGCCACTGGTATGGGCACGGTACCGTCGTCGAGGGCAGGACCTGACGTGGCACAGCGAGGCGTCATATTTACTCGAAAATGATTGTAGGGGCCGCACCTAATGCTAACATATATATTTAAATGTTCATTTCCTACCATGCAACGCCGCTAGGCTCTATGTTCAAAAAAGGGGTGAAGATTATGTAGGGGCTCGGGCCCTACCGGCCTATAAGAAACGCACACCCCATGACGGTAAGGCGCCACCATTGGGAAGTCAAAAAAAGTGTTGCGACTTGTCGAATGGTCTGGTTAGACGTCGAACGCCCTTGACAACAATTGTTTATTGCATGGTGTATAGAACGGCGGGAATGGAGTTTGTTCGTCCAGGCGCTTCCTAAATATGACTTGGTCGCCAGATTCCAGCTCCTGTGCGCTGTTTACTCCTCATCACCCTGGTCCCTGGGGTGTTCCAGATCGTGACGTCACACGGAGCCGAACGGTCGACCGCAAGGCCGACACGCCCGTAAACTGAGTCCTTAAAACAAACAGTCAAATCATAGTGTTTATGGTGTTATTTATGCAGGCGACCGAAACTTCACCTTGACGGGAGTAGGTACGCTTTAAAATCCCCAAGTCCACTCCCGTCCCTCCGTCGTTGCATGGGACAAACCAGACTGACCAGTGATCAGTCCCAATGTCGACGTGGAGGTTCGAATGCGGCGACTTGATTCCAACCCCCCGAGCAGGGCTGGTAAAAACAGTTTCGGTGGCCCCCGACAAAATCTGGCCGAAAATAAGTGGCCCGTGATCCAGTGACCTGAGGGGGCCCCTCTGTGCTGGCTAGGTGCCCACTCGACATGCTTAGGGCCCTTCCCAATCGCCCAGGGGCCCTTTTGCACTATCCACGGGCCCCTACGACCTGTACAGGAGCCAAAAGTAAAACGTTTTGTGCAGAATGGCCTTTTCGGCTCCGTAGCAAACTTGAAAGAGTATTTTCTGGTGCCCGCTTTATATATCCTGATCGCACTTTTTATCAGCCCTGCCCCCGAGGTACGCTGATATTTACTCTTGGTCGAGGTGGGATGAATCATTGGCGGGTGGCTGTTCACGTTCATCATCACGTGATGAAGGACGGAACCTACTCTGTACTCATGGAACTCAAACACGTAAAGTGACATCACCCTGTGGGTTGATGTCTGGTTACTGAGAACTCGAGGCCTCAGCTCCTAGTATCCATCCATGACAACGTACCGAGAAAGATGTGACGTCTGTAGATGCCACGATCGTGTCATTGCTGCAACTGATTTGATGATTTTGAACCTGGATAATACCTCCGGAAGACGGAAATGTTTCTTATTGCTTGCCGCCATGCAGCATCTTCCGGCATTGCCTACACGCAGTGAATCATCGATTCGATGAACGATGCATGCTCGATGGATGATGCTGCTTTCAGCAGCTACCTTTCAGTTGCTATATAGTATATACTATATACACTATACCCACGGTCTGCCCTGATCGGGTGGCCGTTTCAGAGGGCTGTACGAGAATAACAGGATAAATGGTGCTTTGTCGTGACCGAGTGGGTGAATCGTGCGACGATACTGCTTTATTTTAGGGAAAATGTAGCTTCAACTAATGTAAACAGTGTTTTACGGTTTACTGTTTCATCGCTCGTCACGTTTTTAAAGTATTGCAATGTTTCAAGAACGGAAAGTAGTTTGAATTGTAATTAGTACAGCAAAGCTTAGTTTTCCATTTGGAAACCAGCTGCAATCGAGCCAATTCGTGCACATATTGAGTTTATTGACCTTTGCCGATGCATCCTTATCTCTTTCGGACGCAGAAAGCTGTGTGCTTGCGTGGACAATCCGAGACTTGCTGTATCCAGCCTGTGTCACCGGCTGGCTGCGTCCAGCCTGTGTCGGCGGCTGGCTGCGTCCAGCCTGTATCACCGGCTGGCTGCGTCCAGCCTGTGTCGCCTGTGTCGGCGGCTGGCTGCGTCCAGCCTGTGTCGGCGGCTGGCTGCGTCCAGCCTGTGTCGGCGGCTGGCTGCGTCCAGCCTGTGTCACCGGCTGGCTGCGTCCAGCCTGTGTCGGCGGCTGGCTGCGTCCAGCCTGTGTCGGCGTCCAGTCTGCGTTAGCGGCTGGCTGTGTGCAGTCGGCAGCCAGGCCGGTCCTTTGCGGGCGCTCCTCGTGTCACGCTCGGCGACACAGCGCGCCAGGCACATCCGCGCTCTGCCGCCGGTCCTGGGGCACGCANTTATTTGGCAAATATCTAGAAAATAACGTTTGTAAGCATACCTTCGGACGAAGCAGTTTCCTGTTTCATCCGTGCGAAAAATCTTCTCATCGGAGAAGGCAACGTCTTCCCAAAACTCTGGGGGGTGCTGTAGCATCTCTTGTGCAAACAGCACTCGGTTTGCCTTGTTTGCCTCTGTCAGGCGCAACGTCGGGCAAGGCTTGAAAGTTTGCAGACCTCCCTCCTTCAGGCGTTTCGAGACGCAGGACAGGTGTAGCGTCGGCGCACCTGCTTGGCCGCTGGGACGTCACGGGAGCGCCATTGAATGGACTGCTCCTGCGCCACCTGTGACAGAAAAGAAAGTGAAGCTGTCATAAAAGCATGCTAACAAAAAGGAAACAAAGGTGGTTCACAATTTAGATACCATATTAGAAGACCGCCGTGCCCAATTAGTCTAGAATTGTCCATGCGCTTCAAAACCCAACACAGGGGTGTAGTTTCCCATTCAGTTTTGGGCTCCAGCCCCCCCCCCCCCACTCGCATCATGGACGAAGAATTGGTTCAAATCTACGGGGGAAATCTGCATTTTTGTGTGATGGTTGATGGTTGCTTAAGCGATTTTTACCCTCTTAGCTCCTCCCAAACTTTTCTGGAGAAGCTACTCCCCTGACCCCACCGTTTGCAATACACAGCAATGGTGTCGGGACAATACACAAGCAATCTGCCCTGTTGTCAAAAATAATCCCGGCGGAATCCCCTCAGTGACAGTAACTGATTATTGCTAACGATATTACCAACTGAGTTGACTGAAATAATGTATTTATTTTGCGATTCTGGCCTTCATTAGTAAGATATACAAAGGATTTTATGGGGGGGGGGCAAAATTCACCTGAAACTTGTCTTCACCTCGCTCAAAACTCACTACGGATTAGCTTGTGCTATGCTTTTGCATCGATGATAGGTGGATGATCGTTTTAGTCATAGTAATTGCATATTAATGTATTTATTTTACGAGTTCATGCAATGTATATGTTAAGTTTCAAAACTAATGGTTGTACCAATAACCTAATTAAACTTGATTGTTTACACACACACACACACACACACACACACACCACACACACACACACCACACACACACACACACCACACAGCACACCACACCACACACACACACACACACATACATACACACACACACACACACACACACACACACACACAAATGACATCGGAGTTGCTCAACTTTCATGAAAACAGTTTCCTTTAGTTGCTTTTTAATGGGACCTTTTTGCGACCCATTTGTGACCGAAGCTTGACCTTGTCCTTAGCTAAAAATTAAAGTTTGGCCTTTTTCATATGAATGAACGCGAGGCACCTTGAGAGTTCGTATGTGATAATGGCCACTGATATGATGATAATGATGATGATCATTCATTCAAAAGGGTTCTGTGCATGTTGGTGAAGTGATTCAGCATCAGCATCAGCATCAGCAGTCAGCATCAGCATCAGCAAATCTATTTATTTTGCCTTGACATGAAGCTCAGGGTGGACACATTATACTCAGTCAGCAAGGCAAAAGGATCGGTGCATAAGCTTACGCTTGAATCGAAGCATCTATCTCTTGAACACAAAATGCTTCTAACTAATATCTGACCGCCCCGCCGGTGAGGTCTGACCGTCTGACAGACCGTCGCATTCTGTCCAGCTGCTGGAAGATAACGTATATATTATGAACACCATTGGGTCCCTGGCGACAAGTATACAAATTTTGGTTTATATGACCAGGACACAGCGCTGAAGACCATAGGAACTTAAGCATATTGGACTGGCGTTTGGATGGAATTGAGCAGAAACCAGGCATTAACCGCGCAACTGGCAGGGGGGTTGATTTTCGCCCCCCCCCAGGTTTTCAGAAGTTAGCGGTTTAAAACGGCGGGCGCGCGCGCAGCGCCGCCAAATTTCGTACACCTTTTGGGCATCAATTAACCCCACACTTTTTTCAAAAGTTTTGACTTGAAGGTCATCTCAGGTCAGCGTCACAAGTTCTATGTCAAGTGACCTTACCTTCAAAATGTTTGGGTAAATGTGATCGTGCAAAGCCACATTTTTTCCGAAAGGCTGAAAACTTCAAGATGTCATTACGCGATAGCAGTTACTACAATTCATATATCTCGGATTTTTCGTATTTTTGTATCGGTGACCAAAGGTCAGGTCAATTTCCTGACCTCTCCAGTATAAGTTCACGGGAAAATAAATAAACGCTTCCTATTAAGAAAATATGCATTTGATCAGGCTAATTCTTTCAAGAATCAGTTATTTTAGCTCATCATGGATGATCAAGGTGCAATGTTATTGCTCAGTGATTTCTACAAGGTCATCTTGAGGTCATCGCAATGATTTGCGAATAACTCTGATATAAAAGAGATAGTGACGAGCAGTGACACCACTTGTGTTCGTCTCGTCAGGCCCGTTGCCAATATGCATTGACATACCTGGGTCACCATGACTTGACCTGAGGTCAAATTTTGAAGTTGACCTTACGAGGTCACTGTGTAAATATTTCAAAGCACTGCGAAACACGAGACAAACACGATGGCGTCAACATTATTTTCATATCTTTGTTAGGTGAAATACTATTCACGACAAACTGCTTTGCTAAAAATATACTTTTTGACCTTTCATGACCTCTGGAGCCTAAACTATTGATCTGAGCTCAATTTTGAGGACATGGGTGCGATTGAAAATATAAATAGCCATCTAATGCTTATATAACTGTTTGCTCCTATCTATCATAGTTCCCGAAATAATCGGGGGTTTCTGGAAAAAAGTCCTAAAACCGGAAAATCTGATCTTTGGTGACCACTGGTAACCTCAATTGTGACCTGATCCAAGAAAAGACTGAAATACTTTCGATAGAAGCTTTCTAGAGCTATCTAATGGCCGTTTTCGCTTGTCAATACGTTGCGTAGTTTTTAGAGATCTTACGGGCGGCGGGCGGAAATCAACCCCCCTGCAGTTCGTGGTTCAGCCGAACCCCCTGCATGCGCGGGTTAATGCACCGGGTATTTTTTCCGAGGTGAAAGAAACGGATTTTCATCCTTTGGACCTTACCCTTTCTTCTTATTTTCCCGTGAATATCCGAATTTATTACCAAGGCCACAGGGGACGTAGCCAGGATATTATATCAGGAGTAGGGAGTGTGTGTGGGGGGAGGTGGGCACGTCGATGTTAGAATCAAATTTTGCTCCTCGGTCATATGTTTGTTGGACAGGGTGGGGGGGGGGAAGGGTGGCGGGTAAGAATCATATTTCGTCAAGAATCCGTCCTATCTAGTGTATTTTTTTACCCCCGTTGCCCCAACCCTTAGCACGTCCCTGTCAGACCTCATCTCAGGTCAAGAACTACACGGTCAGGCCAGGAAACGACATTTATCACACATGCTCCAGGAAAAAAAACTTGCATGGGAATGTAACCAAACCATAACGTTTTTCGGTCTAAAAAGGGCTTACCTTCACCATCGCCTGGTCCTGTTCGGCTGTCGTAGTCCGGTTCCGTCCTGGCTTGTCACGCTGCTTCATCCCAGGCTCTCCTTCTTCATCAAACCGACAAACCCACTTACGAATCGTTCTTGCTGTGCGGCCTACTCTCTTCTGCGATCTCTTGCACACTGCATCCCTCACTCCTCAGCTGAATAATCTTGCCTTTCTCAAATTCCGAGCAATGATATGGCATTATAAATCACGAGCACTACACACATAACACATAAATCACAATTACTACACCCTGTCGCTGCAACTTTACCTTAAACAATGAATGGCCGTTCAGTAACGCCTTTCCNACCATACATAATTGCAATGCCTAGCACGGAAAATGGCTATCTCAACTCAAATATAATGTTAAGGTGGCAGTGCCCCTTTAATTGAGCTAAAGCTTCGATTAAAAAACGAGCGTGTTGCTTGTGACGAGAGGAAGCCATTGACATCTGATTTTTAGGTCCTGGGTCATTCTAGGTGGCCTCTGAGGTCATATCAAAGCCAAAATGTCATCAAATCGTAAATGTGTAAAAAATGAGAATTTATCGAGCTAAAATCGTAAAAGAACATCTTAGAATGCTAAATAGACGCCACAAATCAAATCAGCATCACAAAATTACTTAACTGACAAATTAAAAAAGTTATGTCAGGTTATCTGAGGTCAGTGACCTCGGTTGACCCTTGGCAGCGCATGACCCCAGTGGAACATATAATCATGTTATATGGATCCCAGAATTGAAATCAGCGTCACAAACCACTATAAACGGACAGAAGACGAAAACGACATCTGAGGTCATTGGATGTCAGTGACCTCCGTTGACCTCTGAAAAGGTCAATCGAGATCGCAATCTCTGCAGAAGCGACAACTGTCGCCTAGAAACACCTTTGCATATGCTCCTGAACAACAAACACTCGGGAACTGCACATGTTGCAAGGATCGTTACTACGGAGCCAGTTTCGCAAACACGAGCTTAAGAAACAGGTCAACAAGGTCTGGGTCATACGGGTTTAGAAGTTACGTAAAATTTATTCAGAGCAAGTCGTCATGGATTAGACACTATCGAGATGGGTAAACTGGCAAAGTTTCATTCGATCGTTTAATATTAACTGTGAGTGATTTTGGAAAACCGAAAGGGTGGCATCCACCCCCCCCGCGCCGTTAACAAGTGAGCGTGCCAGGTTAAGAGTGACTGACTGGGGTACTATCTTATTAACGCGATTAGGAGTACCTATTTCACGAGAATAGACAGACTATCATACCAGAGACACAGGTGTGTATAAGTAGGTACAAGACAAGGAATTATATGTTGGAGGTACGGAACGGGTGTGCCAAGGGAGTATGTATAGAAGTTATACTAATACCCTTAATTGACGATTAGCACTGGGCTTGCACCGCAGACTGCAACGTGCGTACACTTCAATTCCAGCAGAAGCGGACGGGTTAGCATAGTTGTATTGGCTGAAGAGCAGCACTGCGGTCTGCCCGTCGCTGCTCATTTTGTAGCTGGTGTGCAAAGGTTCCGGTCGGGGAGCTGTGTGATGTGGCTGGGGTCTCTACTGGCGATAGATCAGCCATCGCACACTACTGGACGCTGAGCTGTCCACTCTAAAACCGGGCCAGAGCCTGCAACCTCGCCAATATCTTCCCTTTCGGAGATACCCAAGCCAACGGGTGGTCTGTCAATTTCTGTCCGTCTTTTGTGCCAAGGCACAAAGGTGGGATATTGTCGGCTGAAATGAGACTTTTTACCGTATTGTCTCTCCGTGGACCCTAGAGACAGAAGGTAACTGAAAAGCAAAGCGCTTCACTTCGTTTCCTAACATGACAATGATGCATTGCTTTTTGCCGGATTTGTATTAGTTTACTGGCTTCCAGTCAGTAGCAGATTTCAGATTTCTGCAAGGAGTAGTGACTAACCTAAGGATGGCATTTTCGTGATCAAGTTGCCGCTATGGGCTAACGGCCGCCAGACGCGTAATTTAAGTCGATTAAATTGACCTACAAGAATGACATGCTGCGCATCTCTCTGAAATCCTTAGTAGCTGGGTTTACAACAATTATACATATCCTGTAGAAATTTCGTTGAAATTGGTTGAGTAGTTTCAGAGATAATGACGTTTTGATGACGTCATGTTCGTAAAAAAAGATAAATGTTGGAAATATAATAGAAAATAGAGTTTTGCAGCAAATTGCAAACGGAAAAACATATATATCGCAAACATATATATGGCAATATGTATCGTGTTCCCTGACGTTCCCTGACGGTGTGTGACCTCGGCTGACTGTTTGTCCCGCAGTGGGCAGTACAGTATCTACGTGAAAATGGAGGACGGCGGCGAGCCGAAGAAGGTTGGCAGCTATGACAACAAGGGCAGCTTCGGCGAGCTGGCACTCATGTACAACATGCCGCGCGCAGCCACCATCACGGTCAGTCGATTTTATAACATATTGTTTAGCTTCATTATGCAGCCAACATTTCATTTTGTAGGATACAACCCTTTTCATATTTGCTGAGTGACTTATGATATAAAAAATCGTCCTTGAGTATTGTGTACGTCAACAGCAGCGACGACGCGTGTCCACCGTGTGATTCAAAGCTCCATGTTCCGACGCGTTTCACGCTTAAACGGTAAACGGTTCATGACGAAAGATAAAACATGACAAAATCGTAATTTGTGGTAAATTTTGTGCCAGGTAGTGCAATTGTTATTGTAATATTAAAGGGAATCGTTCACCTTTAAAGGGAATATAGCACCTTTAACATTAGTTTTTAACTGAGATAGCCAGATTGTCGGGTGTGCTGAGAAACCCCCAAAATCCGAAATTTTTTCTCCAAAGCGACTAGTTGCTGAGTTTCAACGCAAAAAACCGTTGGTCATATGTGGTCAACTTCAACGTCCAAAAATCCCGTGACGTTTCGCATACAGTCATCAGTAGTTACTCCACTGTGATTGCCACCGCACTTTGCTTTTTGAACCGTCCGCCCAGTATTTCAGTTCCCTTCCGTCCACCCCGACCGCCACCAACGATCGGTCAGGCGCTCGGCACACTAGTGGTTCACGTATGCGTGCCCCCACGTCCCTACCCGGCGCGAGCGAGCGCCGGTCGACCCAGCCAAGTCGCGTTTTCACGCCCTACCCGGTGCACCCATCGTGCGGTGCCGGCACAGCAGCTGCACCTGGCGGGATCAAAGTTTTGCCGTCGATACTCCTTGTGACGACAACAAAATCGCTTTGTGACGCAAGATGGTGTGACGTCCACATGTAAAACATATTACTATTTTTCAAATTACAACAGAATTCTGATTTTCGCAAATGAATGCCAGAACCGTAATCAGGGCATTCTTCCTCCCATCATTCTTACATACTTTCCCAAGGTGCTATATCCCTTTAACATTGGGTTTTGCTGTTGAACATAGCCAAAGTTGTGGCGCATGCTCGAAAAATGACTTGTGACGCTTTCACATTTTCACAAGAAAAACAATCTTAATTATGTAAATTCAGTCCCTAAAAGTCGAGACCGGGTATAACCGGTAACTCCAAATCGCTGATTGGCTGATTTTTGCTGATATGACGCATGATTGTGACGCTAGAAAATGACGTAAGACTCTGGGAAAAGTGTTTGCTAGAAACGCGTATGCTGACTGGACAATAACATATTGGTCTCGGTACCTCATTCCCTGGATTGCAGAATAATTTGTGAGGATATTATCGTGATTTGATCTTAAATCGTCTATAATACGTATTTCAGGAAAAAAAACAACATTCAAGCAAATTATCTCAGACGTACTAGTCTTACCAGATGGCCGAGATCCGTCAAAGAATCTTGATTGAAATTCCTCGCGTGCCAAATGGGTTCAGAATAACTCCAGTTTCACTGCACTGATTAATGCAAAAGAATACACTGATAATTTGTCGTAAATATATATATAGGTATAGGTAAGTTGAAATATTTAACACAACTAAACACCAACTTTCAACGTTCCAAAGATGAAACCACGGAAACTTTTTCTCTTGATAAACACAAATAACGGCAAAGAAATATTGTATTCTCTGCCGTTTGTTTATCTGTATGACTTCGCTGTCCGGCAAATATGCCAAAAATAAATAAATGAATAAGCACGGTGATTTGACTTCGCATTCATCTCCGTGTCTAAAAGCGTGCATAAAGGCACCCTTCAACAAGTATTAGGCTCAAGTACTGTCCTGTATGGCCACGATCCCTTCAAATCGATGACGTTTTGAATGACATACGTGCTTCTAACAAGCTGATTTCGCATTACTTTGAAGAAAAATATGAATTATCACCAAATAATTGACATTTTAATTTGCTTTTTCCTCGTAAATATAGGTTTCTTTGACTTACTAGTATTATGATACTTAATTTCTTGCTTCTCTTCATCATTTCTGAGCCTTTTCTCATTTTTTCAAGGTGAACTATTCCCTTTAAAGGTCGTCAAAATGAATTTTGTCGCGCTAATCAGAGCTCCGGTCCCATTGTGCGATGTAGCAAAAAATGGACTCGGCTGGAGTATTATACCTTTTTGCAATCGCATTTGACCAATGGGCAAAACTACTTTAAACACTCTGCATATAGAGGGTACTACCTCTTGCCGTTTCACCATAAACATTCACTATTCGTCATAACTATTAGTCGGCATTCCATTACAACTCGTTATTGAGCAAAACTTGCAATAATCTCCCAAACAGATCAGCATTGGGTGAAATGAATCGCAGTGAAATGAAGTTATGCAGACCGACGAGTAGTTATTTGATCGCCCATCTATTTCCGTCAACGCACAAAAGCTATATAATAGCTAAGTGACAAAATGTTTCCACCATAGTCGAAATCATTTTGGATTATCAAACAGTTTTGCAGAATCAGTAATCTAGTGACTAGTGTTCAAATAGTTTAGCTCATCTGTTCAATTCGGGCGCCAGCAGTCGATCTGTTTTGTCGAATGATGATTGTTGAAATTGCCGTTCAAACAGTCATGCTGAATGGTCAATACGAGTGCAAAAAGGTGTAGTTCCGCCGTATATTGATGGGATGGCACATATCTGTTAAAAGGACGCCTCTGATTAGTGTCGTCAGTAGCTCAGCTCTGCCTCTGTGATACGTCAGAGCATCAACACGCAGCGTCTATACTGCTGTCTATACTCTGCCTCTGTGATACGTCAGAGCATCAACACGCAGCGTCTATACTGCTGTCTATACTCTGCCTCTGTGATACGTCAGGGCATCAACACGCAGCGTCTATACTGCTGTCTATACCGCAGTGTCAGTCGCCGCGTCCCGGTCACCGCCCAACTGAGTACCGGTGTCAACGGTGGCGGCTAGTCTAATGTCGCGGCCACGTTACGTGCCAGTCGCCCGCCGGTGACGAAATATCCCGTGTGTGCCATGAAGAGTGACGGTGACTCTCGGGGTGCCGTGTGAGCGGGCCGAGAGTGACGGTGACTCTCGGGGTGTGACGGTGACTCCTTCGGGGGTGCCGTGTGAGCCGGGCCGAGAGTGACGGTGACTCTCGGGGTGGTGACGGTGACTTCGGGGTGTGACGGTGATCTGGGTGCCGTGTGAGCGGGCCGAGAGTGGACCGGTGACTCTCGGGATGTGACGGTGACTCTCGGGTGCCGTGTGAGCGGGCCGAGAGTGACGGTGACTCTCCGGGTGTGACGGTGACTCTCGGGGTGCCCGTGTGAGGCGGGCCGAGAGTGACGGTGACTCGGGGTGTGACGTGACTCTCGGGGTGCCGTGGTGAGCGGCCCGAGAGTGACGGTGACTCTCGGGTGTGACCGGTGACTCTCGGGGTGCCGTGTGAGCAGGGCCGAGAGTGACGGTGATCTCGGGGTGCCGTGTGAGCAGGCGAGAGTGACGGTGACTCTGGGGTTGACGGTGACTCTCCGGGTGCCGTGTGAGGCAGGCCGAGAGTGACGGGTGACTCTGGGTGCCGTGGTGAGCAGGCCGAGAGTGACGGTGACTCTCGGGGTGTGACGGTGACTCTCGGGGTGCCGTGTGAGCAGGCCGAGAGTGACGGTGACTCTCGGGGTGTGACGGTGACTCTCGGGGTGCCGTGTGAGCGGGCCGAGAGTGACGGTGACTCTCGGGGTGCCGTGGAGCAGGCCGAGAGTACGGTTGACTCTCGGGGTGTACGGTGACTCTGGGGTGCCGTGTGACGCCGAGAGTGACGTGACTCTCGGGGTGTGACGGGTGACTCTCGGGGTGCCGTGTGAGCAGGCCGATGAGTGACGGTGGACTCCTCGGGTGCCGTGTGAGCAGGCCGAGGTGACGGTGACGTCTCGGGGTGTGACCGGTGACTCTCGGGTGCCGTGTGAGCAGGCCGAGAGTGACGGTGACTCTCGGGGTGTGACGGTGACTCTCGGGGTGCCGTGTGAGCAGGCCGAGTCACGCGCCGAGTCCCCTGGCGCGCTGCCGGCCTGCAGCCCCTCACAGTCGGACACGCCAGTGGCGGGCGGCAGCTTTCACGCTGATGAGTCGTGCTGGGGCGGCGGCGGCGGCGCACCCTCCCTGCCCGCCAATGTGACTGTGAGTGGGCAGCAGGTGCGGTGTCTCCGGGCCGGGCCGCGGTCCGCTCCTCCGACAATGGCAGTGGCCGGGTCACCTCAGAATGGCAGCGGCTACAGCCGAGTCCAGCCGCGGCCGGGTCACCTCAGAATGGCAGCGGCCGGGTCACCTCAGAATGGCAGCGGCTACAGCCGAGTCCAGCCGCGGCCGGGTCACCTCAGCCGCCGCCTGAACGTGGCCAGTGCACTATGGGCCACAAGCCCGATCTAGCCCGCCATAATCGATCGGAGTGATTTATTCCATTTCGATATGAAACATGCATGAAAATGTTTCAATTGACCAATGTACTCAGAATATGATAATAGTTTTGTAAGTCAATCACACATGAGGTTATAAACGGCAACCGAAACAAGAACTTTGTACGAAGCTTACAGCAGGGAGTCCGTGCTCTCGAAAACGATTTGTATGTTTACAATTTTAATTACTATGACAATAGAAACAAAATATTTAAAATGTTCATGTTTTTCAGTTTAAATGGAGCTTTGGCTACACTGGTGAAATCCAAAATTAACTAAAAGTAGGGGGAATTTCTGCTTTAAATTAACAATTTGTGTTGACATAGCAGAATGTCAGCAAATACTTGAATGCAGCATTTTCTATAGAGCCGATCTAATGAATAACACACGATAACACGGTTAGTACGAAGCATGGTAAGTGACCCTCAAATGGCTTGGCTTTGCTGAGGCAAGTCCAAACTTCCTGCCCCAACTTGCCCCCGCACCCAAGGCGGGGTGATTGTATTATTTTGTCGCCCGCCGCGCGCGCAGCCGCCGCCGTGCCTGCGTAAGGTGGAAAGGTGGGAACCCACTGTTTAACTTCCTTAACCAAGCACATAACATAGACCAACACGGTAAGAACCAGAATGTTGCCTGTCATGTGAGGAATCTAAACGGTATGCCATGTTTTAGGTTTAGGGCTAACGGTTGACCTTCCAGGTCAAATGACTCACTCGACCACTTCCAGATAGCGATTTTGCTCTGTGAGGGAAGCAATCACAATTATAAATTGATAAATTAAATACAAGTCATATTACTAGACAAGTCTTTCATCAGAAATATTAAAAATATACTTATTTGCTCGTATCTGGTGATTTTTTTTTTAATGACGTTATGAGTTTCTTACACTTATGGTGCCATCACTCAGTCAAAAATAAATAACTTGCTGTGAAATTTGGTTTAAGTATTTTTATTTCTCAGTGCCTTCACTTATTTTTTGTTTCGTTTTTTATTTATTTTTTGGGGGGAATTTTGGTTTTGTAGTGATTTTTCCTAAAAATATGTAATCGATCGATTGCCGTTCGATTGCCGTTTGATTCAGCACGATCGTCTGATTGGTTCCGAAGATACAAGGGGGGCTAAAAAAGCCCCCCCCCCCCAGTGACTCGTGTTACAGAAATACCCCAGTGACTGCCGGGTTAAGCTTGGCAAAAACTTCCGTAGGCGGCGCTGGGAACAAATATCTGTGTATCCTCGGACTGGGTAAAGATATCGAGATGCAGTAAACGCCAGTGGATATGTCTAACTATTGTAAGAGGAAAGTTTAAATATACTTTTCTGATCTGAGGTCAAGGCCGTATTTAAGATAAAATATTGCAGGGAGCGCTTTGCACACATGTATGTGTATCTCTGGACTGGGTGAGATATCGAGTTGCGGTAAACGGCAGTGAGTAGGTCTAACTAAGTTTTATGCTTATGACACTGGGCGGCTGGCGGCAGCCGCCCGGTACCCCTCTGGGCGGCTGGCGGCAGCCGCCCGGTACCCCTCTGGGTCGCTGGCGGCATGCCGCCCAGTTACCCCTCTGGCGGCTGGCGCAGCCGCCCGTACTTCTCTGGTCGCTGGGCGGCAGCCGCCCGGTATTCTCTGGGTCGCTGGCGGCAGCCGCCGGTACTCTCTGGTCGCTGGCGGCAGCCGCCCCGGTACGCCTCTGGGTCGCTGGCCGGCGCCGGCCCGTTACCCCTCTGGTCGCTGGCGGCAGCCACCACGGTACCCCTCTGGGTCGCTGGCGCAAGCCGCCACGTACCTCTCTGGGTCGCTGGGCGCAGCCGCCCGGTACCCATCCTGGTCGCTGGCGCATGCCCCCGTTACCCCTCTGGTTCGCTGCAGGCAGACGCCGTTACCCCTTTTGTCGCTGGCGGGAGCCGCCGTTACCCTCTGGGTCGCTGGCGGCCAGCCGCCCGTTACCCCTCTGGGTCCGCTTGCGGCAAGCCGCCCGGTACCCCTCTGGCGGCTGGCGGCAGCCGCCCGTTACCCCTCTGGCGGTGGCGGCAGAACGCCCCCGTTTACCCCTCTGGGTCGCTGGGCGGCAGCCGCCGTTACCCCTCGGGTCGCTGCGGCAAGCCGCCCGGTACCCCTCTGGGTCGCTGGCGCAGCCGCCCGTACCCCTCTGGGTCGCTGGCGGCAGCCGCCCGTTTTTACCCCTCTGGTCCGGCTGGCGGCAAGCCGCCCGTTACCCCCCTCTGGGTCGTGCGGCAGCCGCCCGTTACCCCTCTGGGTCGCTGGCGCAGCGCCCGGTACCCTCTGGGTCGCTGGTGGCAGCCGCCCGGTACCCCTCTGGGCGGCTGGCGGCAGCCGCCCGGTACCCCTCTGGGTCGCTGGCGGCAGCCGCCCGGTACCTCTCTGGGTCGCTGGCGGCAGCCGCCCGGTACCCCTCTGGGTCGCTGGCGGCAGCCGCCCGGTACCCCTCTGGGTCGCTGGCGGCAAGCCGCCCGTTGAACCCTCTGGGTCGCTTGGCGCAGCCGCCCGTTTCCCTCTGGGTCCGCTGGCGGGCAGCCGCCCGTTACCCTCTGGGTCGCTAGCGGCAGCCGCCCGGTAACCCTCTGGGCGGCTGGCGGCAGCCGCCCGTTAACCCCTCGGTCGCTGCGGCAGCCCGCCCGTTACCCCTCGGGTCGCTGGGCGGCAGCCGCCAGGTACCCCTCTGGGCGGCTGGCGGAGCCGCCGGTTACCCCTTCTGGTCGCTGGCGGCAGCCGCCCGTTACCCCTCTGGGTCGCTGCGGCGCGCCCGTTAACCCTTCTGGGTTCGCTGGCGGCAAAGCCGCCCGGTACCCCTTCTGGGTCGCTGGCGCAGCCGCCCGTTACCTCTCTGGGTCGCTGGCGGCAAGCCGCCCGGTAACCCTCTGGTCGCTGGCGGCAGCCGCCCGGTATTCTTCTGGTCGCTGGCGGAAGCCGCCCGTATCCTCTGGGTCGCTGGCGGCAGCCGCCCGTTTTACCACCTCTGGGTCGCTGGCGGCAGCCGCCCGTTACCCTCTGGGTGCTGCGCAGCCCGCCCCGGTACCCCTCTGGGTCGCTGGTGCAGCCGCCCGGTACCCCTTCTGGGCGGCTGGTGGCAGCCGTCCCCGGTACCCCTCCTGGGTCGCTGGCGCAGCCGCCCGGTACCTCTTCTGGGTCGCTGGCGGGCAGCCGTCCGGTACCCGGCCTCTGGGTCGCTGGCGGCAGCCGCCGTTCCCTCTGGGTCGCTGGCGGCAGCGCCCGGTACCCCTCTGGGTCGCTGGCGGCCAGCCGCCCGTACCCCTCTGGGTCGCTGGCGGAGCCGCCCGGTACAAGTCTCTGGGCTCGCTGGCGGCAGCCGCCCGGTACCGCCTCTGGCGCTGGCGGCAGCGCCCGGTTACCCCTCTGGGTCGCTGGCGGCAAGCCGCCCGTTTCCCCTCTGGTCGCTTGGCGGCAAACGCCGCCGGTACCCCTCTGGGTCGCTGGCGGCAGCCCGCCCGTACCCCTCTGGGCGCTGGCGGCGCCGCCCGGTATCCCTCTGGATCGCTGGCGGCAGCCGCCCGGTACTTCTCTGGCGCTGGCGGCAGCCGCCCGGTACTTCTCTGGGCGGCTGGCGGCAGCCGCCCGGTACCCCTCTGGGTCGTTGGCGGCAGCCGCCCAGTTCTACTCTGGGCGGCTGGTCACTGTAGATGACGTCACGAGTTCCTAAATATCCCCTGTTTAGACTGGGCGGGGGCCCGCGTTTGCTTGTGTTTCTCATTGGTCTTGTGTATGTATGTGGCTTGCACGTGTGAAAAAGAGATTTATGTTCAATGTGCGGTGTGGTGTTTGTTGTTGCTTCCGTATGGAAAGGGAAGCGTTCTTGTGTGCTTGCTAATTAATCAGAAACAACGTTCCTTCGTTGGGTCATTTGAGAGTGTGTTGGCACCCTGAATCTATATAGATTGCAGTGAATTGACGATGTCCCGTTGTCCTCCATGCAGAATATGTGGTGCAGGTTTTTATTTTGTGACTAGACGTGCCTTAGCCCGATGAAGAGTTGTCATCTGTAAATTGTATACCGCCCATGTTCTTACTTAAAGGAAATAGTTCACCTTCAACATGAGTTTTGAACTGAGATAGCAGTTTTGTAGCCCTTGTTGAAAAAACCCTAACTGCAAGTTTTCTGGGCTGAAAGAGCTCCCCAGCTGAATATATTTAACTTTTTGTCGAAGGATTGTGGACCTCACACGCCTGGGCAGAGGCTGTACAGCTAACTTACGCGACTTTACATTCGAATCCTGATTGGCTGACCGCGTTTGGACGTTGCGGAGAGTACGCAATATTGTTTTTTGAATGAAATTAATCATAGTTAACGTCTCTTCTGTCCTGAATCGGCGCGACGTATGGCTATTTTTGACATTATGAAAATAATTTGTATTTGAAAATATAATCAAATTGTGTTTGAAAAAAGTGAACTATTTCCTTTAACTTATTCCTTTGGAACTAACTCTGATGTTATTTGATAAAACCGAACGTAAGTAACTCATTGCGTCAGGGTTAAAGTTTGATGACCATTCCTCCATGAAAATGAACCAAGTTATATATTTCGTTTTTCGTAAGGCCTGATGCTGACCCATGTCATTTGTATATTAACAATCCATTGCGGCTGGGGTGCATCGACCGAGCATGGCCACGCACCATCGCTGCTGTCAACGTCTACAGACAATAGTCGCACAGCGTGCCACAGATTTTCCGGTAGTGCTGCCTGCTGTATGAACTTCTGTAGCTCCCTTTTCTGAGCTGGACTTTGGCTGAATTTCGAAAGACTGCAAATCCTTAACCCTCGACTTTGGGGAGTTTACGGGGAGTAAGAAAAACCTCAGGGGGAGCCTGACAGCCCAGGAATAACTTATTACATATTGCTGAAATTGTCATTAGCTGAGTTGACAACAATTATACGTATTCTTTTCAAATTTGCATTAAAATTGGTCCAGTGGTTTAGGAGATGACGTTTTAGTGACGTCATGTTGGTAGAAAAAACGGCAAATGTTTGAAAAATCGTGGAAATTATAGTTTTGCAGCAAGTTGCAAACAGAAGACAGAAAATATTGAAAAACACATTTTCTTTAAAATGGCACTCGGATTTGCTTTTTTTACCCCTAAAAATAAGAAAATCACTACAAAAACAAAAAATTTCAAGATGTAAAAAAAGACTTGTGAGTGAACTGAATATGGACGATTCCAAAGCCAAATTTCAAAGCAATATCTCTATTTGCATTTAGTTATGGCTCCCTAAGGTAGAAACTCATGTCGTAACTTTTTAAAAATTTATAATAGTTTTTATTGTTTTACCAGATACAAAACAATCAATATATAATATATATTATATATATATATATATATATATATATATATATTCCCTGTATTTTAGACAAAACTAGCCTAGGTACATGCTTTTTTATTTGCATTTGCCATTTATCCATTTTTAATTTCGAGTTTTTTTATCGCTATTCTGGACGTGATCGAGTCGAGGTGTCTAATGCAAATCGCCCATAACAGTTATCATCTATGGTGACGATTTCCGTGACCTAAGAGGTCATTAACTAACCCAGACCTAAAAACCGATATATGGTCAGATAGCTAATTCAACGAACAGCATTTTGACGCCAACTAAATCTGACGGAGCGGTATGTTGCGTTGCAGGCGGATGAGGAGGGCTCGCTGTGGGCCATGGATCGACAGACGTTCCGGCGTATCGTGCTCAAGAACGCCTTCAAAAAGCGGAAAATGTACGAGTCGCTGCTGGAAACTGTGCCGATGCTGAAGACTCTTGAGGTATGTCAACTCAACTAATTTGTTATGTGTTTTCACAAAGCCTTTTAAAGGGAGTGTGCCTACTCTTTTGAAATGTCAAATATATTTTTATTACTATAAGAAGCTATTGCTTTGATTATTGGTTACGATAAAATTCACGTCTGGAGCCCCTTTAGTTGAATTTTTACTTATATTCTGTTTTGCATTTGTTTTGTGTTCATAAACTCATCAACGATTCGTCACTTTAAACAGAGATAGCGAAGAGTTGCTATAATGGCGCACTAAAGACGATAAAAACAAACCTTTATGAGGCAATGTATAGTTTGGTTTACAGTGATCGAAGAATCTGTTCGGCAGCTAGGTTTATCAGTGCTCTGCGAGTTTTTCTGATGGCCAGTAAGCTAAGCTCTTAATTTATGCTAGCGTTGTAATTTAAAGGAATTATAGCACCTTTAACATTAGTTTTTAACTGAGATTAGCCAGATGGTCGGGTGTGCTGAGAAAACCCCTAGAATCCGAAATTTGCCTCCAAAAGGCGACTAGTTGCTGAGTTTCAACGCAAAAACCGTGGTCATAAGTGGTCATATTTCAACGTCAACAAATCCCGTGACGTTTCGCATACGTCATCAGTAGTTACCCACTGTGATGCCACCGCACTTCGCTTTTTTTGAACCGTCCGCCCAGTATTTCAGTTACCTTGCGTCCGCCCCGACCGCCACCACGGTCGGTCAGGCGCTCGCCACACTAGTGGTTCACGTATGCGTGCCCCCCACGTCCCTAGCCTGGCGCGAGCGAGCCGCCGAGTCGACCCAGCCAGTCGGCGTTTCCGCCTACGGTACACCCATCGTGCTTCCGGCACAGCAGCTGTCACTGGGCGGGGCGCAAAGTTTGCCGTTCGATGCCTCCTTGTGACGACACAACTCGCTTTGGTGACGCAGATTGGTGTGACGTCACATTGTAAACATATTACTGTTTTTCCAAAATTACAACAAATTTCTGACTTTTTTCGCAAAAATGAATGCCAGACCGTAATCAGGGCATTCTTCTCCATTCATCTACATACTTTTCCCAAGGTGCGTATATTTCCCTTTAAGAGCAATGCTTCTAGTAGCGAAAGCTCTCTGGCGACCCATCGATAATTAAGTAACTTCCAGTATGTGATTGGCGACCTTGGAAATATCTCAGCAAACTAAAGTGTTCTGGGGAAATGAAGTATAGGCTTAAATTCAGAAAAAATATGTTCTACAGGACTAGTGTCAACAACTTCACATGACCAATGTGAGTAGGCATATATGTATCACATCCGATCTCCCCTCGACCGGTCCGGTCTGGGCCTGGGCTTTGATCAACCACCTCAAACCCAACTCGCCAGCCTTCCACACCAAGACCAGCCGGCGCCCCCCAGTCCAAACGAGGAGCGGCTAATAGCGGCCAGCGTTGTGCTCCGGAGAGGGGTGGCCCGGTTCACAATCAGGGCGTGCGATCTACGCCCTAAGAACACGGCATTGTCCGGTAGGAGAGGCGCCTACTGCTGCGCCAGCGCCGCCGCCCCCTGCAGACGAGGCCGGCCAGCATTGTCAGCAGTGTGCAGCACGGGCCGGCCGCTGGGTCACAGCACCACCGCAGCAGGCCACGGCACACGCACCGCGCGCTGGCCGGGTAGACACGGCACACACACCGCGCGCTGGCCGGGTAGACACGGCACACGGCATCCGCGCGCCTTGGCCGGGTAGACACTGGCACACCACACGCGCGTGGCCGGGTTAGACACCGGCACACACACCGTGCCGCTGGCCGGGAGAGACGCACACACCACCCGCGCTGGCGGGTAGACCATCGCACACACACCGCGCGTGGGATGGCCGGGTAGACACGGCCACGCACCGCGCGCTGGGCCGGGTAGACACGGCACACACACCCGCGCGCTGCCGTGGTAGAACGGCACAACCACACCGCGCGCTGGATGGCGGGTAGACACGGCACACCCACAACCGCGCGCTGGCCGGGGTTAGACACGGCACAACACACCGCGCGCTGGCCGCGGTAGACACGGCACACGCACCGCGCGCTGGCCGGGTAGACACGGCACACACACCGCCGCGCTGGCCGGGTAAGAACACGGCACACACACCGTGCGCTGGCCGGTGTAGACACGGCACACACACCGCGCGCTGGCCTGGGTAGGACACGGCACACCACACCGCGTTCGCGGCCGGGTAGACACGGCCACACGACCGCGCGCGGCCGGGTAGAACACGGCACCACACACCGCGCGACTGGCCGGGTAGACACGGCAACACACACACCGCGGCGCTGGCCGGGTAGGACACGGCACACGCACCGCCGCGTGGCCGGGTAACACGGGCACCACACCACCGCGCGCTGCCGGTTGTAACACGGCACACACACCGCGCGCTGGCCGGGTAGACACGGCACACACACCGCGCGCTGGCCGGGTAGACACGGCACACGCCTGCCACATCTGAGGTCCGGCGCCACACACGGCCACACGGGGCCGCACACGGCCATACCTTGCGATACTGGCCAATAGGCCGGTCTTGATTACACTCTTCACCAGAAATTATCGTGCCCTGAGACAACAGAAACCATACCATATCAATCAAAGTGTCGGAACAAAAAATCCTGCCGTTTAGGAAGTAACGAGCAAAATTAGCTTCTGGCGTTGCAGTCTTCAGTCTAGGCATGCTTCCATGCCATTATTTGTCGTTCCCATAAGTCTGTCAATGTTTTGTTTCACTTATTGGTGCTCACACTGAGATGTTTGATCTACTATGGATTTCAGACCCCGTGAGACCCCGTTTTTTAGCGATAACTTGTTAAGAAATGGTCGAATCCGAATTAAATTTTCGCACTGTCTATTTCAGCCCAGGCGCCGATTTCTGTCCATATAGTCTGTTAACAAAAATCCAAACTTATGGTACTTGCCATTTCTCACCTTTGTATTGGCTTTGAACTGAGGTAACCATTATCTTTTTTGATAAAGTTCACAGTGGCAAGAACGTGCTGCGCAAAACTTTCTCTCTATCTTGCATGATGTGACCTTAATTGTATTATCTTTGTGCGCCGTTTTACATAACATCACTTTATGTCGGACGTTTATAGATATAGAGGAAAATTATAATATAAAAATATACTTACTAGGGGTAGGGCTTCAGAAGCTAATTTTGTCGTATCCGACAATAAAACCAATAGCTATTTACCCTATGAAACAATATGTTTGACATTCAAAAACAGAAGGCACGCTCCCTTTAACCCGCGCCCCACTGGGTCTCTGCATTTCCCGCGCCTTACTGGGGGGTGTTTGAACACCCCCCACCCCCCACCTTCTACCCTCCTCCCCCCTCCTATGGCACGTAGACCAAAACGAAAAGCACTGTTCGAACCGTCATCAAAAATCATTTCGAAACTATTTCGTATTTGTTTTCGCTCACGTCAAAATTGAGGTCACCAGAGGTCATCGAAGGTCAAGTTTTCAAGTTTTAGGACATCGCTCAAGAAACCCCAAATATCTTGTGAACTATGCTATCTAGAAACAAGCGGTGACGTAAAAAAAAAACAATCGCCAGACATTGAAATTTGCAATCGACCTGGTTGTCCTCAAATTTGACCTCAGGTCAAACTTGAGGACAACCAGGTCTAGAGGTCTTAGGCTCTTGAGGTCATTAAAGTCAAAAATGCTAAATATTTTCGCAAATAACTTCTTACCTAACAAAGATAATGCAATACTGTTTACGCCATCGTGTTTGTCTCGTCAAGGCGCTTTGAAATTTGTTAATTTGTTCCATGTTAGGTCAACTTAAAAAATATTTGAGGTCAAGTGGTGACCCAAGGAGGTCATGTTGCAGATTAAGAGACGTGTCTCGACGAGACAAACACATTGGTGAAAGTTGCACTTCTCTCTCTGCATTGTGTCCAGAGTTATTGACGAAAATGTGTTGGTGACCTCGGATGACCTCAAATGACCCCGTATGGGTCACTGAACGAAACTAGCACTTGGATCATACATAATATCCTATGATAACCTTATCCAGAAGGAAATGGACTGATATCTTTTTAAACAAAAATAAATATTTATCCATTGACTTATAATGGGAGGTCACACAATTGACCCGACCTCAGGTCATCGATATAAAAAATCTGAGATAAACATTTTGTAGATACTGATGATCTAGTGCAATCCTAAAATTGTATATCGATCCCTTAGAAGCTGTAGTCATGGCACGACCGCAAACTTTTTGGAAGGTCACTTGACTTCACTTGACCTAATCTGGTGACATGACCTAATCCGACACGAAACTTGAATTTTCGCAAAATGTGCGGAAAGGATCAATGATAAGTTATGCCAAATTTGGCGACGCTACGCGCCGCCGTTTTTTCGTTATCTTGATGAAACCGCAGGGGGTGTTCAAACACCCCCCAGTGGGGCGCTGGTTAAAGAAGTTCACCTTTAACAAGGTGAACTTCTCAAGCAATAATTCGAGTTCACCTTTAACATGGGGTTTTGAACTAAGATTTCAGATTTGTAGAGCAGATTGAAAAATGGGTGGGTTTTGGTGAAATAATTGTTTCGACACGCTAAGCAGTTTCGATACAGGACTTGTAATTGTAAGCCCCTTGTAGGAGAAGCTTCGGGCCCCCGAAACGCGCCCGCCACTTCAGAACTGTTGTTTACGTTACAGTTTACAAGCAGTTTGCGTATATATGTATAAAGGCCGTCATTATTGTGTGCAATAGCTTCCATATCCAAGCTACCATATGCAATATGCATGACGTCATACATTGTCTTGAAGTTTGTTATGGCGATGGAGGAGAATATATTCCTGTCCGGGGCTGGGACAATTTAATGATCTCACCGAGTTTTTGTATCGAAAGTAGGTATCGAGGACCGGTAGGTCCGAAGCATTTTCGATAAAAAAATGTGAGATCATTACATTGACAGCCCAAGGGTAGGAAGGTATTTCCCATACATGCTTAGGCTGCTTAGCACCAAAAGCAAATCATGTCTGAACCAGAACGTCCAAACTTTAATCTAGTAGAAAGTTGTATAGAAAAAGATGCGGAGGATGACATCCTTGAAACCGTGATGAAAAAGTCGCTTGAAGAGATAGATGCCACCAAGAACAAGGAGACAAAGAGGAAGACAGCCTACTGGATCCAAAAGCTCGAAGAGGAGGCCAAAACATTGGGATTAGAAGACAAGACTATCGTGGATTAGGACCCCAAAACAGGTGCATAGTGCATACGTTTCGTAGGAAGGGCCTCTGAACAGGCCGAATGGACTCCTTGACATACAAGAGGATCTTCTTGAAAGGTCAGAGGGGTCCCTGGTCAGATCAGAAGGGCCCAAAGCACGTAGAGATCCCAGATGAAGATTAAACACTAAAAGGACCTACTCCCCTAGAAAAGATGAAAATCGGAGCTTTTGGCATATTTCAACACTTAGTTGAGTCATTTATTGTATCATAATAGCCATTTTCACGATTGATTATTTTGCGCGAAACGTTTAAAACAATGTTTTAAAGTGTGTTGGTAGCAACCGTTTTCACGATGGACTAATTTGCGAGAAATGTTTTACCCCTCGCCCTACGGTCCCGTAGGGCGAGGGTTAAAACACCCTTTCGCACATTAGTTCATCGTGAAAACGGCTCCTACTAAAACATTTTAAGATGTTTTAAAACATTTCACGCAAAATAATCCATCGTGAAAACGGCTAATAAATCGGGGCTCAAGGGCATTTACATATTGTATATATATGTAACACAATTGTTGCACATATATTAATCATTGCTCGCCTTTCTTGTCTTTAACACGCGCATGGCCAGGGTTTTGTGCCAAACGCTAACACGCGGCGGGGGGTTTGTTTCCCCCCCCCTGAGATCTAGAAAATTACGCAGCGTAGCGACAAGCCGAAAACGGGTTAGATAGTTCGAGACAAGCTCTATCGAAAGTATATCGGTCTTCTTTAGATCAGGTTAATATGAAGTTCATCAAAGGTCAGATGTTCCGTTTTTTTTTAGGACTTCGCTCCAGGAACTCCAAAATATCTCTGTATCTCTCTTTCGATAGCTAGGAACAAACGAAAAAAAAAATGACAAATGAAATTGCTTACATTTTATCAGATTTTAGATAAGGTCAATAGTTTTGGCTCCAGAGGTCATCAAAGGTCAAAAAGATAATTTTTGGTAAAGCTGGCTTTGTTGGTCTTTGCAAGTTTTCGATTGGTAAATACGCGGTTTGTACTGTTTTTCGTGACCTGGATCTAAAGTTATCTCTTCTGCGGTGTTCGGTCCAGCTGTGGCTGCCGGCAGCCTTTCGTGTGTCAGTGTTGTGTGACCGTCGTGGGGCTGACTGCTGTGTGCGCGTCGCTGTGCTGCCGGCAGCCTTACGAGCGGATGAACCTGGCGGACGCGCTGGTACCACGCACCTTCGCCGACGGCGAGCTCATCATCGAGCAGGGCGACGACGCCGACGGCATGTTCTTTGTGGAGGAGGGCACCGTTCGCATCACACGCGCCGAGCACGGCCAGGACCAGGTGCAGGTGAGAAAGCGAGGGAGCCGCAACGATGCAAGCTTTGGGCTGTCTGGTATGCTGGTCCGAAGTAAAAGGGGTTGGGATCCGATGTACAATGTCAACATCTAATGGAAACGGCAACGAGTTATCGGCGCGGGCACCGTGCGCACCGCGTTTGGCAGTAAACCTGCCGCCTGCCGCCTTGGTGTGAGTCCTGCGCGCTGAGTCCGCGCGGCGTGAAGGGCTGGCGTCCGACAGCTGGGTAGCTCGCAGCGCGGCCGGGCCGGTCGGGCGCGCTGCGCTCAGATATTACACAGAGCGGCGTTTATTTGTGCGCCCGGCAGCGGCGGCGGCGGCGGCGGCGGCACATTGTGTCGTGTTTACGGAGCGGAGCGGGCGGGGCCGCCGCCGCAGCTGCGCAGCTCGGTGGAGGTGCAGGGCGTCGCCGCTCTCAGTGGTGATGTAAGGACGGCCGCCCGTAGACGGCCGACTGTTCGATCAGGGCGTCGCCGCTCTCAGTGGTGATGTAAGGACGGCCGCCGTAAGACGGCCGACTTTCGATCAAGGGCGTCGCCCGCTCTCGTAGACGGCCGACTGTTCGATCAGGGCGTCGCCGCTCTCAGTGGTGATGTAAGGACGGCCGCCCGTAGACGGTCGACTGTTCGATCAGGCTGTCTGAGGGTTCGCCGGCCGTCGCCGCTCTCAGTGGTGATGTAAGGACGGCCGCCCGTAGACGGCCGACTGTTTGATCAGGCTGTCGGAGGGTTCGCCGGCCGTGTTTGATGTGGGCAGAGCGCCGGCTGGGCCCGGAGACCGTGTTCAAGCAACTGGAAGCCTGAGGGGAGGGCACGGTGTGGGCAGGTGTCTGGTCTTGACAGGAAGGCTGTACAGGACGGGGAGTATATTTCGATGCCTGTTACCAGCTACTCAGACGTGTATGATGTGCCCTGTGTGATGTAGCAGTTCTGGCGTCAGCTGGTAGCGCCGACACGATCATTTGTTAATGGTGGGGTTGGTGTGGGTGATGGGTCATTTTTGTTGTGTGTTTTTATTGGGGGGGGGTGTCTCTGGTTGGTGGCGTTTTTGTTGCGGTGGTGGTTGGGTGTGTGGCTGGGGGAATTTTAGCTCTGTGTATTTGTGGTGGGGTGGTGTGGTGTGGGTTTGGATTTGTGGGTGGGTTGCTAGATGATTGGGGTTGGGTATTTATTGTTGGTGGGGATTTGTGTGGGGGTTGTGTTGGGTGGGTGGTTGCTGGGTGTGGTGTGGGCGGGTGGTTGGGGTGGGGTTGGTGTGTTCTGGTGAATTGGGGGCTTGGTTGATGCTTGGGGTTGTTTATTTTTGGGAGGTACTTTTGTGTTGGTTGTGGTGGCATTTTGGCTGTCCTGCTTGTTTGAATTCATGGGAATATTGTTTTATTTGCTGTGGTGGTGTCGTGTGTGGGTTGGCATGGGGTATGTTGGTGCTTGTTTGGGTGGTTTTGGTTGCTTGCTTGGTCGGGTTGGTTATGGGTGGGGTTTTGGGTGGTGGGTTTGTTTTTTTGGTGTGTTGGTTGTTGGTGTGTGGTTTTGTGTGGTTTTTCTGTTTTTTTGGTTGTGTGGGAATTGGGGTGGTTGTGTTTTGTGTTTGTTTGTGGGGTTGTGGGGTGGGTGGTGTGGGTGGGAAATTATTGGGTGTTGGGCGGCCCACCAGCGGCGCGGTCGCGGCGGCCGACTCGGCCCCAGTCAGAAGTTTGTTGGTAGGCAGTAGCGCTGATGACGTCATCGGCGCTTGACTTTTCCCTTTACTTTTTCCCTTCACCATAGTTAATCATGGCGTAATGTGGATTTTTTTGGTATAATTTCGAAGCTGAATATTTGGGTTTGATATAGAGGTTAGAAATGCAAAAATACCGGCATGGTTAAAAGCAGCATTCGTCCCTTCGCCAAATCCGTATCGTTTTTATTGTGGCACGAATGCAAACGCGGACAAAAAATACAATATCGGACACTTGGTTCTGAACTAGTCTCAAGAAACATGTGTGCCCTTCTGATCAGTGTTTGCTCCCTCTAAATCTTGTTGACTGTGATATGATATATATCTGTGGAAATGTGGATATATATATATACATAGCACATGCATAATGTATGTATGATGTATGCATTGTATGGAGCACCCCCCCCCCCCCAGCCACGGCTACCAGCTTAACCCGCGCCTCCGGTCTGGGGTATTCAGCCGAACTCGTACCCAGCGGGACGCTGGGTACCTACATTTTAATATGCCACCCACGTTATCTTCCGAATTACTATCCTGCAGTGAGACGCACAATGCGGCAATTCGAAAGCTCTAAAAAAGACGCATCTAAATCATATGCAAATTTTTCCAATAAGGGTCACTTGTCAGGTCACGACTGACGCGTGACCAAGTCAAAACGCGAGGTATTTGAGTTATGGACCATACTATTCATTCAAAGCCATAGAATTGAGACTAATTTATCGCACAAAGGCTCTCCAATGGTGTTAGCGCACTCTCCCGAAGAAAGTGGGCAAATTATAATCGTAAGCAAGAGGTCCAGGTTCAGGTCACAAAAGGTCACTTTTTAGAAAAGGCATACGAAAGCCATGCCGACGCATGTTTTATGTGTTTATTTTAAACGTAGAAATTCGATAGAAGCAAGTCATTTTTACAACCTAACCCCATATAATGGACCTAAGGTCAGTGGCGTACCCAGGATTTGCTTCAGGGGGGGGGGGGAATTTCGGTCGGGGGGCACAAAGTTTCCACATTACAAACAAATTCTCGGATTTGGCCCACTATATTTCTTGAGGGGCATATTTTCAACATTTTTTTTTTTCGAAAAAAAAAAATCAGAAAAACATTATTTTTCAGGGGACCCGAGGTACATCCCTCCCCCTAAAAAAATATCCGTATTTTGCCAGACCGGTGAAATAAGGCGAATTGTTAAAGAGCACTGTGGGCGCAAGCCCTATTTCGTGCACTGAGGCACTATATGGGGTCACAGGATGCAGACCGACTTTTTCACAAAAAAAAATGTTCGCGGACGTTCCTTTTTGCGACAAACATTGAACATTATTTGGCACGCGAATGCAACAATGTAACGAGCCTGTCGTACATATTGGACCCAATACACAAATATATTTCCCTTTTTTATGCTTGTCTGTTCTGTGACATCACATTCATCAACGAATTACAAGTTCCCTGCAATGTTTTGCCAAAGGTTACACTGCACTGGTGTAAACAAATCAATCATCTCATGGGCATGATATCACACGAAACAATCATGGAGCAATTCGAGATGCTACACAAGAAGATAACACCAGTTACGCTGTATCCGGTATATTTGCGCGAACAAGATACAAGTAACGTACAATGTAGCAGGCGACGCATGGCAGAGCAAATTTTGTAATACTCGGGCACACAGAGGCGAATATTCCCTTGCCAACAAGGACGCAAAACAGGATATGGAGTCTTGATAGTTGGTGGGCAAGGCAAAACGGAAGAACAATCAGCGTTTCACAATCACGTTCACGTTCAGAATCACGTTCACGAATGATATGTACGAATGATATGATATGTACGCATGATAGCACGAATGATATCACGTTCACGAATGATATCACGAATGAACAATGACGTTCACGAATGATATGTACAAGCCGTTTTCACGATGGATTATTTTGCGCGAAATGTTTTGAAACATTTGGAAGGAAATGTTAACAAAAATGTTTTAAAGGAGCAAGTAGCCAGTTTTCCCGAATGGAACTAATTTGCTAAGATAAATGGTATCTAAGAACTCGCCAGCTTTACGGTCCCAATAGGGCGAAGAATGGTCACAAGCAGGTTAAGTCTAGCTTTAATTTAATTAGTTTCATCGTTGGAAAACGAGTGCTACTGGAACTAAAATTACTTATTTTCTAAAACATTTAAACCGCAAAGAATAACCATCGTGGAAAAACAGGAGGGGATTGGCTACTAATGTAGAATATCGACCTCAAAAACGTCACTTCTGCAGTGGACACTCACTGTGAAAAGTGGCGCAGCTTCGGCGCCACTTCTCGCTTAGCCAAAGACTCGTGGCACGGCGGTTGCGTTCACATGACGGCAAGCGGATAAAAGTGGCACACCGCGCGAGGGGAGGTTTTGATGACTTTGACGATATCATTTTGCGCGCCACGGGAGTGTTTTTCCAGCAGCATGCGGGTGACGTTGTGGATGACACCACCCTCCCGACTGAGTCCATCGGGATGTACCGCATGGTACGCACAAAAACTAGTCTCAAGTGCCCTGATCAGCTCTAGGCACGACGTAGTCGGGATCGTCATGCCCCCCACGCTGCGAAGCCGAGTCCACAGTGCTTGGACAGGAATGTCCTCGGCATATGCGGAGGGTGCACCGAGGGAATGCTGGCGCTTTCGAACAACATACCCCGCGATGTGAGCAAGAGCACTAACTGACGCTGGTACCCCCGTCTCACAATCTCGGCCACCAGCCGGCTGACTCGGAATGTGAGCGGCTTCAGCCTCCACTAGCAGAGCGGCCACTTCACCCTGTTCACTTACGTCTAGGGCTGGCTGCTCGAAGAGTTCAGTGTTCAGCTCCCGCTCCGCTTCCTCCTCGTCATCCACCGCCGGCTCGCAGTCTGTCTCGGGTACTAGGTGCTCGGTGCCTTCAGGGACCTCCTCCGCCGCCGGCTCAGGGCAGACCGCCTCCAGCTCCAGCAGCTGCTGAGGTGGCGGCAGCTCCTCGTCGGTGTCCGGCTGCGAGACCTCAGGCACGGCGTCGGGCTCCTCGTTGTCGCCGATGCACTTCGGGCTGACACCGTGCTTGGTCAGCTGGAGCAGAGTCAGCAGCCGGAGACGGGCCTTGGCCTCTGTGGGCGTAGGGTTTTGGTTCGCGCCACCACGTCCCCGTACCAGCCCAAAGAAACTTTCGAGGCGGTCCTGCGTAAGATGCCGAGTCAGCAGGTATGTATCCGTGCCGAACTTGGCCTTCAGATCAGCGAGAAGACCCCTCACTGCACGGACTGTGACTAGAAGACCTTTCTGGAAGGGGTAGAGAAATTTAGCCCTACCGACCCGCATCTTCGCCACTTCTGCCGTCAGTGCTGTGAGTGCTTCTTCTTGCTCTGGTCGGCCCGAGTACCCACGTCGGAGCAGCTTGACATCGCTTGGATGCCCGGCGTTCAGGACGTCCATCCCTTTGTCCACGGTGTCGAAGAAATCAGCCTCTGTTGATTTTTCGGTGTAGCGCCGAAGCGCTAGAGCGGATGAGGCGCTCACCAGCTGGTAGGCCGGACGGACCTTCTGTCGAGCCATCCCAGACACCTGAGAAAACATGTATAACTATAAACACTGTTTCATATTTGCGTCATGTATCTGCGCAGTGCGTGAATACAGGGTACAGGCTGTACTAATTGACAAGTTCAAACTAACAATTGTATGATACCTATACTAATCTGATGACAACTTTCATCAATTTGTCGTAAAGTATACATTGAGTGGAACAGTTTTCGATTTATTTATTACTATACCAATGCTATAATTTTGTGTTACGTTATAGAGATCGGCAGATGCCTACGTTTCCTGATTCTTATGCCCTTACAATCACTGAATATTCCTAAACGTTATGTGGGTCACATATATATTTCACTCATGTAAACTCATGGTGAGTCAAGTAGACTCAACAATCACTTAACCCGCGCACCACTGGGCCTCTGGATTTTCCGCGCCCTACTGGGGGGGGGGGGTGTTTAACACCCTCTTCTAAGTTGGCTCCTATGAAACGTAGACCAAACCCCAAAACACGACTAGAAACGTCATCAAAAACCATTTCGAAACTATTTCAGATTTTGTTTTCGCTCAGCTCAAAACTCAGGTCACCAGATGTCATCGAAGGTCAAATTTTCCAGTTTTAGGACATTGATCCAGAAACCCCCATATTTCTCGGGAGCTATGCTAGCTGGAAACAAACGAAAACAAATCGTTAGCCATTTAAATTTTTAAACAGCTTAATTGTCCTCAAACTTGACCTCAGATCAATAATTTAGGCTCAAGAGGTCATAGAAGTCAAAAATGTTGTTTTTGTGAAGAAAAAAATAGTGATAACTTCTTGCCTAATAAAGATAACGCAATACTGTTGAAGCCATCGTGTTTGTCTTCTCGTCAAGGCGCTTTGAACTTTGTTAATTTTTACCATGTTAGGTCAACTTAAACACTTACCTCAGGTCAAGGTCAAGTGGTGACCCAAGTAGGTCATGTTATATATTAGGAGACGTGTTTAAACGAGATCAACGCATTGGTGAAATTTTCCCTTCTCTATCGACAGTTATTTGTCCCTTCCCTTCTCTATGTCGACAGTTATTGAAAAACAAGTGGTGGTGACCTCTGATGGTCTCAGATGAAACCGTATGGGTCACTGAACAAAACCTGCACTTGGATCATTCATAATATCCTATGATAACATTATCCAGAAGGTATTGGACTGATATCCTCGAAATAGCAAGCATTTGAATACTTATAGTAGGGACACAAAATTGACACGACCCCAGGTCACCGATATCCAAAATCCCAGATAAACTTTTTGTATATGATACTGATGGCTTCATGCAATCCTTAAAGTATATATCGATCCCTTGGAAACTGTGGTCATGGCACGACCCCAAACATTTTGGGTGGTGGGGTCACTTGACCTGACCTGGTGACCTGACCTGATCAGAAACGAACTTTGAATTTTATCAAAATGAGTGGAATGATCAATGATAAGTTGTACCAAATTTGGCGGCACTACGCTCCACCGTTTTTTCGTGATCTCGATAAAATCGCAGGGGGTGTTCACCCTCCCCCTAGCGGTGCGCGGATTAAGAAAAAAACATCTGAAACAGTTTTCACTTACGCTGATCTGGGTAAGTTTCGATTCAGATTTGACACAATTCACTCAGAGTAAGGCCCAACATTATTGTCTCATCACCTGCAGGTCGAACACAAACGTGGCCTCGGGCTTTTGAATTCTGACTTTTACAGTCGGCACTCACCTCGACATGGGTCGCCGACTGCAGCTTATGAAGGACCTTCAGCTCTGCCTTCCCATCGATGGCGAGCAGATCTCCGATGAGAGCACGATCCACGTGGCCACCCTGTCTTGTGTGGATGACGTTGTCGAGTATGTGGTTGCGGATACGCTTCATGATGTGGGGAGGATCGGCGAGCACCCAGATCCGTCTGAGTACATGCAAGGATTGGATAGGATGGTCAAAGATACAAGGATACTAGGATATGACGTAGGGTGTCACGCTGATAATATGTGAAGAACTGAAACATGAGAACAGTAGGTTTGTTAGATGGATCATCACGTCATACACTGTCAAACAAAAATGTCGAGAACATTCGATCTCACCAGCATACTCGTTATTTCAGTAAAGGAAAGATGGTGAGAGTTAGGTCAAGACACAAATATGATCCAATAGGCATAATCGTATCAATGAACAAAATTATAATGGCAAGGTGAGCTTGCCCAATTTATCAGGCAGCACAAGGGTATCATGCATTTTTGTAATGTCTTATAATCGACAACTCACAATTGTAATAACTTGTCATCGTCTGTTCCTCCATCGCTTTCTCACCTCGAGGGGTCAGCTGGGTTACTGATGGACGCCTCAGCATCATAGCCGATACCCAAGCTCCGCCACAGCGCAAGGTTGCCCGAGCCCATGTCGCTGACGGTGCTCACAACTCGACCCCCGGCTTCCTCAACATCCTTGATCAGCTTCAGCAGCAGTTCCTTGGTCACTGGCTGGTCAAACGCATACAGCATGGGAAGTTTCCAAGTCGTGAAGACACCACTCACGAGAAAGAGTTGGAGGTGTTTGTGCGGTCCAAGGATTTGGTCCAGTTGGTTGTCATATGTGGCCACACCCATGATGTCCATTTCATCCATCATTACAGTACAGCATCTGTCCCGCTCACTCATCTCCGAGAGGAGACTCTTGAGCATTCTGCATTGCACCTCTGACGAGTTTGGCATCAGTATGAAGTCTGTAAGCCACCTCTGAAGAGTTGGGAGGCCTGGAAGTGGCANAACAAAAATGTCGAGAACATTCGATCTGCACCAGCATACTCGTTATTTCAGTAAATAGGAAAATGTGTGAGAGTTAGGTCAAGACACAAATATGTATCCAAATGAGGCATAATCGTATCAATGAACAAAATTATAATGGCAAGGTGAGCTTGCCCAATTTATCAGGCAGCACAAGGGTATCATGCATTTTTGTAATGTCTTATAATCGACAACTCACAATTGTAATAACTTGTCATCGTCTGTTCCTCCATCGCTTTCTCACCTCGAGGGGTCAGCTGGGTTACTGATGGACGCCTCAGCATCATAGCCGATACCCAAGCTCCGCCACAGCGCAAGGTTGCCCGAGCCCATGTCGCTGACGGTGCTCACAACTCGACCCCCGGCTTCCTCAACATCCTTGATCAGCTTCAGCAGCAGTTCCTTGGTCACTGGCTGGTCAAACGCATACAGCATGGGAAGTTTCCAAGTCGTGAAGACACCACTCACGAGAAAGAGTTGGAGGTGTTTGTGCGGTCCAAGGATTTGGTCCAGTTGGTTGTCATATGTGGCCACACCCATGATGTCCATTTCATCCATCATTACAGTACAGCATCTGTCCCGCTCACTCATCTCCGAGAGGAGACTCTTGAGCATTCTGCATTGCACCTCTGACGAGTTTGGCATCAGTATGAAGTCTGTAAGCCACCTCTGAAGAGTTGAGACAGGCTGGAAGTGAGGCAAGGAGCAGTGGTTTCGAAGCCACTCGTACTGAACCCTCGACGTATTCACTCGGATCTCCAGTGCTTTATAGATGGATTCATCATCCCACCGGTATGGCGCCTTGCCTGTGTAGAGACACTCAGCCTGAAAAACACGCATTAAATAACACATCAGCAAATAGATAAAATTTGACAGGCATAATAACAATGAAACAACTGCCAGTAAGTAGAGCATGACTAAGGTTACAATTTTCCATTGTCAAGCTATGTTGAGGGGGGTCTGGAGAAACCTGCATGCAGCATGCCCGCTGTTATCTTTCTAATACAGGACCACAGTATACAATGAAGTTCTCTCTATTCTCTATACAATTTCATATAGTTCTCTTTACTCTATAGCCTTTATCTTCATATTCTGAATATATTTGATATACTGTAATTAAAAACAAATTCTTTTGCTTTATTACCTTTAAAATTTCAAAATGTAATAACTAAAGCACTCCATAACCATTTGGGATAACATAAATAAGTTAATGTTGAATTTATTTGTCTCATATCATTCAAAGAAAAAAACACCTGATGCTGTTTTTATTTAAAAAAAAAACCGGAAGACATCGAGGTCGCGTAGGCTCGAGTTTTGCTTAGATTTTTGCAATGTCTCAGAACTCGGCGCAGAGATGTTTAGCGTCGAAATAATGCCTGCGATTTGTAGCAGCAAAGCCAAATACAATGTCGGTATCCTACATTATGGCCAAACGTAGCAAATATCCCGCCCTGAAGCCATTCTTTAAAAAAAATCGAGCCGGTGGCTCGATTTTTTTATAAGAACGGCCTCAGTTTAGCATCCTGAACCAACCTTTGTACCTACCTGAAGGTACTGAGTGAAACAGCTGCTGTTTCGAAATTAGCACTCTTGCAGGGGACTTGCAGCGGATGGGTGAGAACTCTGCTGACCTATCTTCTTGAGCTTTGCCGCAGTTGCAGCTTCAAGTGCAGAGGGCAAATAATGCGGAGATATATCATTAGTTGGTAAACAAGGGAGAAGAAGAGGACCTGTGTGAAGGTGTGAGAGTGCAATGGAATATGCACATTACTGAAGAATGACCGGGGACCCGGAAGGAGTAAAGTAGATATTATGAAAATTACTTAAACAGTACGTAGTCTTTAGATTGGACAGGGTGACTGCGGTTATTCCTCTAATTGGTATGGTGTCTCAAAAACAACATACATTGTCATGTTGGGATAATAGTAATCATGACAAACATATGGTTTCATCAGCATCTACCCATTTGATTGAGTATTGACCTGTGGTATTGGAAAAAGGTGGAAATAATTGAGAAGTAGAAGGACTGTGTCGGAAGTGCCAGAAGACGTGGATTTTGGGGAGGCTAAATCAACAAGAGTTTCAAACAAATGGAGTTGGCCAACTCATAGCGAAGAAATGTTGGCTTCCGGTACGTATATGAACCGGCCCGGGTACGAGGGGGGAGGCGGGGCTGGATAGCCACCCATCACGCAGATCTTTTTTTCCAAAAATAACCGGAAGGCGCAGTATAGAGTCTGAGGCAACCCCGGAAATCCCAAGCGGGGGATTGAGAATAAAAGGAAATTTCCGCGTGCCCTACTTTGACAATTGAGCACATACCCTGAATAATTTCGAATCATTAACTTGTCATTGAAGGCCGTGACATAGATGACCAGTTTCTCAAGGGGTCTGTCAGGATTGAAGGCTGGCGCCCTGCGTTATCGATCCTTGTTTACAGTACAGTGTTGCGAAAGTGCATCGACGTTTCATGTGAAGCAAAAATGCAAAATGTTGTTGTCCACGGTGACAAATGTGTGGGTTTTCTGCTGAGATTTGTGACCTCGGACTGACCTTTTCTGGGGTCAACCGAAGGTCACTGACCTCCGGATGATCTTTGTCTGCTTTCTGGCCACTATTTTTAGCACAGTTTTTGCCACGCGCTGAATTGGTACAAATATTTGAAAAGCCATTGTAGACATAATTGCACTGTTGTACATAGAGTGATGCGCTTTCGCAAAGGTCCAAGATACACGAGGTCAGCTAACTTCAGATGACCTGAAATACCGGATTAGAGGAATTTTTTTGACAGTTTTTAAGTCCTTTTGTGACGCTGATTTCAAATTTGGCTTGTATTAAGCATACTAAGATGTTTCTCTACCATTTTGGCTTGATCAGTATTCAATTTTCACACATTTACGATTTGTGACATTCTGGTCTATGACAAGAAGGCACAGGTCACCTATTGACCCAGGACATTACAATCATATTTCAATGGCTTCCTCTCAGCACAAGCAACAAGCTCGTTTTTTAATCAAAGCTCTAGCTCATTTAGTGACAAAACGCCAAGGGGGGGGGGGTACCAACCCCCTACCCGGACACACAGTGAATTTGCCACACCAGGGCAAGGGTTAAAACGAAAATGCCCTTTTAAAAGCTTATTAAATTTCCATCTAGTTGAAAATGTGTCAAGTTTTGCCGAGTTTTACAGGCGAGTAATGTGCCCCTGCCACTCCGCCCTCTGGGATCCGGCTAATGATGGTATAATTCAGTTTGTTTATAAATAGAAAACAGGGCAGATAAGACAATATTGGCAACTAAAAGAAACAGTTGATACTTAACGCTATTTATCAACAACAATAGCATTATTTGCAATAAAATTATGTTTAACCAGCATAATTTATAGCAAATTTTTTAATGCATTGCATATTAAAGCAACAATATTAGTTAGACGTATTTCGCCATAAATCTACTCTATATTTAATAAGTTCGAACGATCCGGCTACTTCAGACGAGAGCTTAACTCTGAACTTCTTGTGAAAAATTACTGCTTGACCTTATACTTTGAAGTTTCACCATTCCAACTTCACAGAGGCAGCTGCATGGATTCGATGATTGCTATTTGCTCCTCGGGAAAGGAGTCTTCCTTTGCCTCCTTCTTCATCTTCTTGCATCTCCTTTTGATGCCTCTCTAATACCCCCTTTGTGTCAGCCCAACACCACTGGCCGTTGAGGTGAACCAAATCTCTTGAAAAATAATTCCTACCTTCCCAACGTCAGCCAAAAAGTGGAAAGGCAACTAGATTAACACAGCGATGAACTGAATGTTTATGTTGTGTGCTTTCACAACACACACAATCAGGAGAGACACCAAATAACTTAACCAGTAGTCAGATTCAAAAGCCACAGAACGCAACTGGGAAATCTTGCTCTACACAAAGAATGACTGATTTGAACCCCGCCGTTTGATGATGAGTTTAGCGGGCTTGGAAGGGATCACACATTGTGGTTATTTGCTGCTTTCCCCCTAATAATAACTTTTGTAAGGCTGTTTAGATAATAATCAGATGAAATGGCTCCCGGATCCGCCCTAGTCTGCAAAATGTGGCAGGAACATTGCCAAGATATCTGGGGAAGCACAAATCCTGCCTCATTAGAGGCAGGATTTGTCCAAATCAAATTTACTTTCTCAGCCACATTGTGTTGACCGGCAGGGTAGTCAGCAGAATCACACTCCCCTGAGATATATAGGGTGTAAGATATGCGATTCTGGAGGAGAGTGGTGTGAGTTGCCCGCAGAATAATCATACCGCTGCCTCAGAATTTTGTAATTAAAGCTTCCCACATTTTGATGTTGGGTGGACAGAACCCTGCCCTGACAAAAATCTTCCATTGAAACCTGCCACATTTTGCAGACTGGGGCGGATCATCCGTATCACAGTTGGCGGATAGGAACATACTGAGCTGCAGTGATTTACCCCAACAAATATATTGATGGCATCAACAGATGCTGTAACAATAAACAGTGCAGGATAATACAGAATGTCATTGCAAGTTATTTTCCTAGCATACAATGAACAACCAAAAAACATGAGAATTTAATAATGTTAGGATATGCAATAATAATTTCATTACAAATAGGTCATAGTACTTAAGCGATATTACGACTTACTGGAACAGCATCAGGTTTCTTTGATGGGAGCTGTATGCGAAAGAGTCCATGCCAGATGACGGCTGTATGAAGGTCGATCTGAAGAGAGCTCCAGCTTTTAAGTCACCTTTGTGGTATCAGAATTTTTCAAAATGGCAGAGCATAGGCTTGTGTTGGACGCGTAGTTTTAGGGAATTGTCTTCGACTCTTTGATTATTTGCCACCACTTCGGCCTGCTGTATTGCCTTTCTTCACGAGGGAAACTTGTCGGTTACCTTTTGGTACCCGGCTCCTGGTGGTTCCTTTTGCCTGAACCATTTCTACACGACGGTTCAGCACAATACACCATCGCAATGAGATGCAAATATATAAATCAATACACAACAACCATGGGTCAGGCAAAACAAAAAAACTAAAGTCAGATAAAAAGACTAATCAATTTTTTAAATATCCATCTTTGAGAGCCAACATCTCATCACCAAACATCTCCGACTTTGTTTATAACTTTGCGTGGAGATCACCATAAAACGAGTGTTAAAGGACTGACGTAAATATGACCTTTAATTAAATAACTTTTACAGGTACAACTTTGCCATAGGTATTCCTAAGATTGAATGACTTTCCATGTAAAGGAAGAAAAGTTCAAGGCTTGCATACCGGAAGAATACTTTTCTGCGTCGGATGAATGTATCGCTATCGCGCAGATAGTATAGTTTCACAGGCATGAAAGGCTGAAATTCCATATCTCAAACTCTGACTTTGTACCTGTTGTATGAGTAAGGGTTGTAGATAGAAGAGGGTATCTTGGTTCGGAGAGAACCGCCATTGTGGCGTGCGGAGCTTGGGCCGTGGGCTAGACATCGTTCACTTTAGCATTCGCACCCATTTCCATGACTGGACTGTCCATTGCGGTCCGTGCCGCGGCGTCAGCCCCGCCCCCGCCATCCCTGCTGAGCCGCGCGTCTCTGGGCGGGGGCGGGGGCGGTCTGATTACCCGGTCAGTGTACTCTGACCTGCTGACTCGGCAGACGCGCTGTCGGACGGACCGGGCTCGCTGGACCGACGGTAGCTACAGTACAGTGCTCACAGTCACGGCTCATTCAGGTCCCTCGGAGATTCCGTCAGTGATACGACTCGTACGAACGAGGAACAGGACGCGAAAGCTTCTTTTCGGTGTTTATTCTAAAATAAAGGGTCCTGTCAAAATGACGTACGCTCATTTGAATAAATTCAGTATAAGATTCAGACCCTAGCGGTAGGTGACGGCAGCAGGAAACAACTCAATCAACACAATTGGCAAGAACATGCTACAGCTGAGAAGCCATTCAGTTAAAGATATTGGTTATCACGAAATCTTCTTTTAGCAGCTGAAGATTGCCAATACGAGTAACATGCGGGCGGCGGGCGCGCTACCGCCGCCCCGATCTAGGTTAAACAGACTGGTCGGCCCCGCGCGCGTATGCTGCCTAAGTCAACTAGATAGCTACAAAACGACACAAGCCGCGCTGGCTACGCAACAGTGGCGCGCAGCACTAAGAGACGCCGGACGCGCGTCCGCTCTGAAGACACTATGAGGCGCTGAGATTGCGATGTCGTTCGAATGAGCCGAGGTGGGACCCGCCGCCGCGCCCCGGCCGCCCGTGGCCGACCCTCGCTGCTCCTTGGTCTCTGAGGGTGAGCAGCGAGGCACCCCGAGCGGGATCAGTCCAGCCGATGACATGCGTATGAGTGTCCAGTGGCCACGGTGCAGACGATGCCAGCCACGCGATGGCGAGTGTCCAGTGGCCACGGTGTGGACGATGCCAGCCACGCGATGGCAGGCTGCCGACACGCGTAGTGTGATGAGACGCGCCACGCGCACTGCGCCTGTTGTAAAACAGGCACTGGAGATAGGGGCTGCCGTCTGTTGGATATACAGAACGCGGCAGCGCTTTGTTTGTCAGACCCTTGAGACTCTTCTGTGTACCGCCAGACACTGGAGGTTATGTCTGCTGCGGGCGATGAACATCAGGCTGTCAGCTGCTCAGGGACAAGAGCGGAAGGCGGCGGCGGGGTCGCGCGGCAGGACTGGCGAGACCGACGTATTGCAATAGCCGCAATAGCAGTCGGTGTACCGGAGCTCCGGGCGAGACATGGAGAGTGCCAACAGGGACGCTTCAAGGATATGAACCAGGACGAGCGGCGGCATGACGCGGGAAGGTTCACCGTCGCAGCACCCGGCCGCGGCCACGCGGCAGACCGCATGGTTGAGTTTTCCGGCCGGGACCGCTTAGGCAACGTGGACGGCGATATCGGGACGCCAGAGACTGGAGATTGCGGCGGTACCGGGACGTGTTAGTATACAGCAGGTGGCAGCGCTTTGTCAGACACTAGAGCTGTTGTGCCGTGCTGTTAGTGTCCACGGATCGCCTCGCGTGCGGCCAGGATGAGCGGGTGCAGACTGGCCAGTGGCCGGCACGTCTTCATGAACGGGTGCTTCAGCAGCTCGGCCGCCGTCGGCCGCTTGTCCACGTCAACCTCCAGACAGAGGTCCAGGAACGCCTGGAACTGCGCCGACAGCTTGTCTCGCTCTTTCACTTCGGGACGACCGTTGGTGGCGATCAGATACAGAGCTCGCAGCGGGTTCTCGTTGAGGTACGGCGGCTCGCCCTCGATCATCTCGATCGCCATGATGCCGAGCGACCAGACGTCCACCTTCGGGCCGTACTGCTTCCGCGTGACGACCTCGGGCGCCATCCAGTACGGGGTGCCCACCATCGTGGTCCGCTTGGTCTGCTCCGGCGAGATCTGCGCGCAGAAGCCGAAGTCGGTCAGCTTGACGGAGCCGTCCATGCCGAGGAGGATGTTGTCCGACTTGATGTCGCGGTGGATGACGTGGTTGACGTGTAGGAACTGGAGCGCCTGGAGAACCTCGCGACAAACGGAGGCGATCTGACCCTCGTCCATGCACGTCTCGGTGACCACATCCGTCAGAGAGCCGCCCGGCAGGTATTCCATCACCACCCAGAGCTCCTCCCCGACCAGGAAGCTGTCCAGGTAGTTGACCACGTTCGGGTGCTTGTTCTCGCGCATCACGACGATCTCGTTGATGATGAGCTCCTTCTTGGGCTGCTGCGACAGGTTCATCTGCTTGATGGCCACCTCGCAGCCGGTGGCCGTCTCGATGGCCGTGTAGACAGTGCCGGACGCTCCCTGTCCGATCTTCTCCATCTTAGTGTACTTCCGGTGCGGGTCGCCAACCGTTACTATGCACCTCAGCCGCTCCAGGATCTCCTCATCGCTCATCTTGCTCTTGGCGCGGCCGCGGGCCGGCGTGGACGGCGTCGCCGTCGGGTTCTTGTTCGTGTCGAGCGGCGCGCCGTTGGTGGGCGGCGGCGGCGGCGGTGGCGGAGTGACCTCCTCATCCAGCGGCCGTGTGTAGATGGACTTGGTCCGCTCTGGCCGCGCGGCGACCGGCGGCGGCGGCGGCGACGCCTCCTCCGGCGCCTCGTCCTCCTCCTCCTCGTCCGCCACCTCTGCCGAGGCCGTGTCGGGTGTGCTGGCCGTGGCCGTGGACGCGGACGAGGTGTGCCGCGAGCCGGGCAGCGCCGCGCCCGCCGTGCTGCCCGGCTGTGAGCTGATGCTCGGCCGCGGAGAGCGCGTCGGGGATGACCAGCTGCCGCTGTGACTGTGGCTGTGGCTGTGCTCCGCCGCCTTCGGCACCATGTACTTGGGGTGCTCCTTGTCCTTGTTGGAGGCGTCGTAGTAGTTGAGCACGTCGATGACGGCCTGCGGGTTGCTCTGCTGCTCCTGGACACTGATGTTGGAGCTGCTGAGCAGCGACACCCACGCCTGAGGCATGCCGCTAAACTCGCCCGTCGTCGGGTCGAAGCCCACGTGCACCGTGTGCTCGAAGTTGGTCGGGTAGGAGATGGCCGGCTTGTCGAAGTGCTTCTTGGTGACCTTGGCCTTGAGGCGGCGCTTCCGCTCGTCGTCTGGCTCCTTGGGTAGTGGTCGGGAGAGCTGACCAGCCAGCAGGTCGACGGGCGCCCGGTCGCCGCCGCTCGACCGCACGCTGGCCATCCGCACTGGAGGCGCCGGTGGCTTGTCCTCCATGGTCACTTGCCGTCAGATACGCTGTGGAATGGTGTAGTGTTGTAAGATAACAGATAAGGTACACACTGAAATATATTGTAATGGACCACTGCAACAACAAGGTGGATATTATGTGGAATGGAGGATCACATAAAGCTAAACAATAGGGCCTGTTCCAGTCGCGCCTCTAACCGCCTCTAACCTCCTCTAAGTTGCTCCAACTGCAACTGCTCTGAGTTAAATAATACAACTGGACCAAGTGGGAGCAACTTTGAGGAGGTTAGAGGTGTGGCAGGAACAGGCCCATATACTTTTTGGAATGGAGGACCACAAAAACAAGAGGAAAGTTGTCTACAGAGTGTAGGACCAGTACAACAGAGCAGATACTCTGCAAGGAAGACCAATGTAAGAACAGGTTACATAATCTGTGAAACAGAGAACAATGTAGAAGATTAGGTTGGGTACTCTAGAGTCTGGTGATAGGATGACAGTTGTAACAATATGCTAGGAATGATCAGCAGTTTAGAGGTTGGCATAATAGCAAACCAGAATTAAAGACATAGTTGTTTAAATTGTTTTCATAATTCAATCTGGGAATAGACACAAATATTTCTGAGCCTATTTCACAGCCTAGATAATTTTGAAAGAAAGTGAATATGACAGTGAGATTAACAGCCACATGTATATAGTGAGACAATAGTGGAAAGGCTGATCTAGGTACTGTATGCTGCCAATATTCAAACTTATCTTGATATTGCACCTTGGTCTACTAACAAGGAAATAGGTACATTTTTTCAGAAAGTTAACATGACACAAATATAAATAGTTAATTGCCAGTTTAAAGAAAAAACGTATTGTCAAGATATGACTAATCACTTACAAGTTAGTGGACAAAATAACAGAATGCATGGTTGATAAGCAGGGCACTTTCTATGAACTCACAACTTCTTAACACTCAAGGGAAATGTTATCATGTTATGTGATCATTATCCAAAAAAAAAAACATGAAGATGGTTATTAAGGACAGCACAGTATGCTCCACTGGACTACAAATCAGGCCAAAGTGGCCTCTCTAAATAGGTTATATTATAAGGTTAAGGTAAGCTTAGAATTAAAGTCCAATCATTGGACATGTCAGAACTTATGACTTTTCATGCTATCAGAATGCAGACAATGCTAATGCATTTTTTACATTCTGATAGCATGAAAATTATGAGGATAGGAGGTGTCTGGGGTTACGGCAGTTAACCCCGGCCCAAGGTAGGTAGACAAGTTCAAGTTAGAGTTATGACAAAGAAGCATGTGATGAGATTAAGCTCCTATCACCACTTACATAAAATATCATAATTTCATGCTATTAGTGTGCATTGGTCCTTTTAGCGTGTTATAATCCTCTTCACCACCAATAACATGAAAGTCTGGTATTTTGACCTGACCACAAATTGAAAAGCAGCAGCACGTTGTGTTCCAGTTTGTGGAATGCCAATTCAAATTGAGGACCACATTGGCTTGGCTGTGATGGCGATAAGTACTAATCTTACAAATTTAAATTAGCTGAATCTCACTGCACTTAACTGCAAAATGCACTACCGATCATTCACCCTCATACCACCACAAATACAATTAATAACTGCTCTTACCTATACCATGAACGTAATGTAACAATCAAGTCTGCAAACTGCACAAGATAGTCTCCCCGGGTTTAGAACAAACAAACTATTTATGGACTTTATAAATGACGTCATTGGTGGCTTCTTATTTCAGTCGACTTGAAAATGCTTAGAAATTCAAAGTAACATCTGTCTAATTATATTTTTTTAATTGTAACAATATAAATTAAAATCAATTACATTGAATTCATGCCTTCTTACAGCTTTGGTATTTCCATCAACAGCAACACGGCACCTGTGACGTAAGGTGGTACAATTATTTTGGAAGCAAGTGGAAACGCCCATGACGACTTTTTGCCAGAGAAACTGATTTCTGTGGTTAACGCCGCTATAATTATGGGAAATTCATCAGACTGCAGATTTATTGCGATCCTTTTTTGAACAATTTTGATTTGTAATAATTTAGTGATCACTGACTTTTACGTGAACTGTTACGAAATAAATTGCATGCACAGTTGATTTAAAAATTGAAATGTCATGTGTGTGATGATGTAAACTGATATCCTTTCGCTTATATGAACTGAAAGCCATGCCGATATCGCCAGTTATGTTAAAATGTCCCTAGAATAGGAAAAAGGTCGTTATAAATGGTAGCACTTCAGAGACGTCAACAAATGCGTTTACGACGCATATGAGGCGAATCTAATCAAAAGGCAAGTGAGAAAGTGGGCGAAAGAGCAAAACAAAGGTTAAAAGCAACATTTTTATAATCTTGGGTGAAACAATACTTTTTTGCTTTGGGTAAGACAAGGAAATTGAAGAGGAAAATATCTTAGAATACCTCAGAAGATCTGGGTCTGTTAATATAAACTGAAAACTCATGCAGAAAGAGTGTGGGTTGTGTAGGTATTTAGGCTGATACATGTATTGAGGATTGGTTCTTGCCTCTTGGTCACAAGAAAGTGATTAATATAGATATATACCTACCCTACCCATCATATTAGTATTGTCAAATGTTGAGCATCTTTTGGTGTATCATCCACCTACCTGCTGTCATCAGATAATAAGTTTTGGATCCCTTGCAGATCAAGATCAGGGTGACATGACATTAGATTGGACACTAGACAACTCTAATCCCAGACCAAGCAGAGACATGTCCTAACATCAGACTTCATGCTATTAGCAATAATGTAAATGATACATGATACTATTGCACCACCAGGCGCGGATCCAGGATTTCGGTCAGGGGGGGCGCCCAATACAAAAAGTTGCACCCTCCGGGCGCACCCTACGGGCGCGCCATAGAAAAGAAACCCGGTTCAGGGGGCGCGCTCCCAAGCGCCCCCTGGGATCCGTGCCTGACACATTGCCAATGGCATTTGACAATGCTGGTCTAGAGTTATGTTACCCTGTTTTCTGTGTTGTTTGTTGTTTTTAACTGCTTATTCAGGCTCAGGTTACCATTTGAGCAGCAGCTGTTGCTTAGTCATTATGTATTGATAAGTGCCCATATCCTCTTGGACCCAAAAAGAACTGATTGTCCTGTGTTTTAGTCATGTGTCATCAGTTTGTATGTTGTGAACTGTTGTGACATGCACAGCAATCAGTATCCACTGTCAAGTGATAAATTGAAATGCCAGGTGATTGATGTGCTAAAGTTATGGCCACCCAGATTCTGGTGACGGCCATTTGGTTAATTTATTTGGTGGCTGGCTAACAACGTAATATTTGACTATTTTCCCAGACCTTAATTTTATCCTCTCAAGTTTTGAAATGCTTGAGTTTATGAGACCCACTTAACCAGTCTGCAGTTGTAATTCTGGATTTCTTTGCAGTGATCTCACTAACAGTCAAGTAGATAGGAATGAATGCAGACTATACTCCATAGCCAAAAGCATGGTCTGAAATATTTCACAAATATAAATTGAAATACAATGTAACCAAATGGAACCAGTTATTTTGATAAAATATGCAGGTTCAATTTTTGTCAGACTTGATGAATTGATAGTTATGATTTTCTTGTTTCAATCTCTCACTACTGTGAAATGGATTAATAGATCATCCAGATAATTAAAAATGATGACAAAATTGTGTAGATAATAGTGGCCAACAGCATACAAGGACTCAAACAAATTGCAACCCAGATGATGGATATAAACAGCTCTCTCATGGTACAAATAACCCTCTCTGTAAGGCATGATTACATAAGCATAGCCCATGGAAATTATTAAGTGAATGTAGGAGATAAAAGGAGATAACAGTGAAATACCTGCAGCTGTATACAGGTTTTCCACAACACATGCAAGACATAATATAAGCTATACAAGTGATGGACTACATTTATCAGGAGGCAGTCAGTGTGCTTAGAGCTGTAGTAATGTATTCTACTTGCCTTCAGGATGTTTTTCACCTTCCCTCAACATACTCAAGAGTAGGCTAGATTCCCACTGCCAGGCAATATGGTACAACATTCCTCATACAGACTGAGATAGAACACAACTACAGAGCTCGATGAGAACTTCTTTATGTATAATTCCTATCACCCTGCCTGTGCAGTGTGCACAGTATTTTCTGCCCCTTACATAGTCTCAGAACTCTGAACAACTGCAAACTCACTGACATCTCTATGTTTCACTTTACAGTGATGTCGGGGTTGTCACTGCTGCTGCTGTAGCTGGCAGTGAAGTACCCACTCTCCTGGCAGTGTGCCCAGCTGATCGTAGCCACCCGCCCACCTGTGGCCGCCATGTATCAGGACTGGGTATCGCTGAGTATCGCTGTCCATGACCGGGAGGCGGAGACCCGCAGTGTCTTGAGCCGGCTGCCGGCGCCGGCTGGACAGACGGTGGTGGCGGCCGTGGTGCGCGGGCTCGCGTCCACACTTGGTATCGCCGCAGCCCCGCAGCCCAGTCCCCTGGCTGCTGCAGCCGAGGTCGACTGGTGCATGGAGGTGGGTACGAGCGAAGGTTTGCGAACGGATGTACCGCGGATGTCAGAGAAACGGGGGAAATTTGCTTCAGAATGGCGGAGACTTTTAGTTCACGAACAACAGCGTACAAAGGGCATGCATTTAGGGTTGTTTGTTTGTTTGTTTGTTTATTGGGGTTTAAGGTCGCACCGAAACTTTTGGTCAATTTGCGCCCATCATTTAGGGTTAGTTTCTGAGGACCATGGTACGGGGACAAATGTTTTCTCAACCGTGTAGCAAGCTTTGACGGCTGGTGATCTTTTGCGGTTTCGACCGGCCATTGTGTAGTGCTCACCCATGTATATTAGTGATCTAATCTGTAAATTGGTGTATGCTGGCGACTCCTTCAGGTGATCTGTCACGGCCTCAGCCTGCCTCTGTCAGAGCACGACACGATCCGTGACTGCGTCAACATCTACTGCGAGTGGCTGACGGCGCTGCTGCCCGCGCCGAAACTCTGCGTGCCAGAGGCCGTCCGGCAGCGGCCCAACCACTACTCGCGCCGCATGCTCAACCACCTGCAGAATCTGTTCGTGCCGCGCGGCGACCAGTGTGAGTTTGATGCAGTGATCAGCGCGAGTCGGAAATGTAGCCATCAGTGTGAGTTTTATATCCGGTAGTGTGAGCTGAAAGCGCCGTCGGCTCGGTACGACACGAGACATGCGATTCTCGAAACCACAGGCACCCTAGCCTGTTTATCTGACTACGCTCTAATTGTCCTATTTAATGATGTCTTGTCCCCTCCACAGTGTTTCTCGGAGAACATTGTCGCCATTGACCGACATTGGTTTGTTGCCGCCTGTGACGCGGTGAATTCTGCTCTCAGCGTGTTGTCTGACCGGCCGCCTATCAGTGCACTCACTCTGGGCACACGATTCCGACACATGTNGCAGTCTGTCATCAGCAAACAGTTGTCAGCAGCAGACATAGTAGTCAGTTATAGTCCCGTGGCACTGGTCAACCATCAGAATCCAACCATCAGCATTCCACAATGCCGCATCAGCGGTCGGCGATCACAAGACCGCCGTCACCATTCCACCAGTACCCTGGCGCAGGTCAGCCATCAGCGCGTATTGTTATGCCGGACAGATCGGTCTGTCCAGGACAGTCACCAGCAGCCCCCCGTTTCCTGTAAGCGGACCAGATCGGTCTTGTCCAGACAGTCACCAGCAGCCCCCCCCACCCCGTTGTCAGCCATAGTTAGCAGGTACCAAACAGCTGTCATCTCTGGTAAACCGAAATACGCGGCGTTACTCGATTGAGCGTTCACCGCAGTGACAGCTATGACAGCTGGTCTGGTTATGTTGACCTGACCTACCTGTTGACCTAACCTACCGTTCAACAGGCACGGCTACTGGCTAGGCCAGAGGGACACTAAGGACGCTCGGTCGTAGGCGCACTCCTCTCTTACCGTCCAAAGTATCTACCAGTCAGAGTATCTGGCCCTAACTATCAAAGTGACGATCTGTTCGTCAGATGACGCACCCTCTCTTACCATTCAGAGTATCTGCCTGTCAGATGCGCACCCTCTCTTTTTACCTCAGGTATCTGCCTGTCAGGTGACGCAACCTCTCTTTACCGTCAAGATATCTTGCCTGTCAGATGGTTGCACTTCCTCTCTTACCGTAGAGTATCGCTCTGTCAGATACGACCCCTCTCTACCGTCAGAGTATCTGTCTGTCAGATGACGCACCCCTCTCTTACCCTCAGAGTATCTGCCTGTCAGATCTCTCTTACCGTCAGAGTATCTGCCTGTCAGATCTCTCTTACCGTCAGAGTATCTGCCTGTCAGGTGCCGCACCCCTCTCTTACCGTCAGAGTATCTGCCTGTCAGATCTCTCTTACCGTCAGAGTATCTGCCTGTCAGATGACGCACTCCTCTCTTACCGTCAGAATATCTGCCTGTCAGATGACGCACCCTCTCTTACCGTCAGAGTATCTGTCTGTCAGATGCCGCACCCCTCTCTTACCGTCAGAGTATCTGCCTGTCAGATGACGCACCCCTCTCTTACGTCAGAGTATCTGCCGTTCAGATGACGCACCCCTCTCTTACCATCAGAGTATTGGCCTGTCAGGTGACGCACCCCTCTCTTACCATCAGAGTATTGCCTGTCAGGTGACGCATCCTCTTTTTACCGTCAGATATCTTGCCTGTCAGATGGTGCACCCCTCTCTTACCGTCAGAGTATCTGCCTGTCAGATGGTGCACCCCTCTCTTACCGTCAGAGTATCTGCCTGTCAGGTGACACACCCTCTCTTACCGTCAGAGTATCTGCCTGTCAGATGGTGCACCCCTCTCTTACCGTCAGCGTATCTGTCCGGGCAGCCTCTGTTAGCCACTTCCTGGTGCACTGCTCCACCGGATCCAGCAGACCGGCCACATGACCCCAGCGCAGCGCCCCGGGCGAGGTCAGGTCGACACTGCCGGGTACCACAAGTACAGGTTGTACACGGGTCCCTCGGATCAAAACTGCCGGGTAGCACAGGTACAGGTTAGTACACGGGTCACCTCCAGGATCACAAACTGCCGGGTATCACAGGTACAGGTTAGTACACGGGTCCCTCGGATCAAAACTGCCGGGTATCACACACTATCACAGGTATAGGTTAGACACGGGTCCTCGGATCAAAACTGCCGGGTACCACAGGTACAGGTTAGACACGGGTTCATCGGGTCAAAACTGCCGGGTATCACAGGGTACAGGTTGGACACGGGTCCTCGGGTCAAACCTGCCGGGTATCACAGGTACAGGTAAGACACGGGTCCTCGGATCAAAACTGCCGGGTACCAGAAGTACAGGTTAGATACGGATCCCTCGGATTAAAACTGCCAGTATCGCAGAAACAGGAAAACGATGTTATTGAAATGAATATATTTAAGTTGCGACAACGTTATACATGCACTAACGCTTACGTTAAACGATATTCACACTGTTGCTATCTAACTGTACGTGTACATATACCTGAAGCTGCGAATGAATACTTAGCTCATCTCAGGGTAAAACTAACGATATATTCAAATACCATTTACACAGAATAAGAGCCAACTGGAATCCATTTGTTGTAGGGTAATTTATATAACATTTCAGCTAGCTACATTTACAATGTCCGCTCTGGGCGCGTGTGTTGATGCGAAACACACGACCTCGTTCGAACAGTAGCTTGCTTTATAACATTAATTGTGTTTTCGTGTTAATGAAACCGCTAGCAGGTAAACCATACTGAAAAGCAGAACAAGGAGGTTCTGCTCGGCATGCGCATTGCGGGTATGTGGGCACACACATCCAGTGTCTGGTGTGCATGTACGCATGCGGGAGTACGCGTGCGAGCGTGCGTGCGTATGTGTGCGTGCGTGCGCGTGCGTGTGTGCGCTGTGTACGTATGCATCTACCCGGTGCGGTTGAGCAGCTCCGTCTGGTGGTTGCTGAATGGCGGCGCAGACGGCAGCGCGACACAGCGACAGCAGCCAGGTGGCCAGGTCGTGGTTGAACCGCTGTGCCTCCACGTCCTGGTTCACCGACACAGACGCCAGGCAGAAGTACAGCTGGCGGACCAGCAGCGGGAAAAACTCGCTGCAGAAACACACAGACAGACAGACAGACAGGGGTGAATCAGTGCAGGACGGTCAATAGATCCTACAGCGGGAAAAACTCACTGCCAAACACATAGGCCGGAGACATGAACAATACAAATGAACAAAAACAAATGAGAGATCACGATACCCATCATTTTTTATGATTTAAAATGAAAACAAAAACAATCGTGATCAAGCACTCATGATAAATAAATTGCGAGAAAAGAGTATTACTTACATAAACTAAGGTTATGTTTTCTTTCTGGACAGTAAAAATGGGGGTACCGTACTCACTAGCCCATTCCCTCGCTGAAAAATCGGCTCACTGTAGCAACTGAAGATGAAACAATCTGCTGATATTGATACTCTAAGCCAGTCATTCTATCACCCAATATTGTATGCCAGAGCCGTCCTCCAGCCGGCAGTTGACAGTGTACGGCCTACCGTACTGTTAGGCATCCCTTCATGAGGATGGTGTCGGCCAGGTTATGCTGAGCCAGTCACCGGTCCACGCCGGTACGACTTCTATGGGCCAGCGTCAGCACCTCCTGGGTCGGCATGCCCGACTGCGCGCCTGAAGTACAGGACAATCCCCATTTATCAGCCGGTAACGACAATCTATGGCAGTGTCAGCACCTCCTGGGTTCGGCAATGCCCGAACTCCCTGAATGAACAGGATCTAACCATTTTATTCAGCCCGGGTAACGACTCTATGGCCAGTTGTCAAGCACCTCCTGGTAGGCATGCCCGACTCTGAAGAACAGGAAACCATATTATCAAGCGTACGATCTATGGCCAGCCGTGCACCTTCCTGGGTCGGCATGGCCCGACTCCCTGAAGACAGGACAACCATTTATCAGCCGGTACGAAATCTATGCCAGCGTCGCACCTCATGGGTCGGTCATGCCCGACTCCTGAAAGAACAGGACAACGCTTTATCAGCCGGTACGACTGCTATGGCCAGTGCAGCACCTCCTGGGTCGGCATGCCCGACTCTAAGTACATGGACAACCATTATCAGCCCGTAAGCGACTCTATGGGCCAGTGTCAGCAACCTCTGGGTCCGGCAATGCCGACCCCTGAGAACAGGACACGCATTTATGCAGCCCGGTACGAACTCTATGGCCAGTTTGTCAAGCCACCTCCTGGGTCGGCCAATGCCGTACTCTGGAAGTCAGGACAAACCATTTATCAGCCGGTAGCGACTCTATGGCTCTCTAGTGTCAGCACATCCTGGGGTCGCTATGCCCGACTCCCTGAGTACAGGACAACCATTTTCAGCGGTACGACTCTATGGCGCAGTGTCAGCACCTCCTGGGTCGGCATGCCGACTCCCTGAAGTACACGGACAACCATTTGGTCAGCCGGCTACGATTCTATGGCATGTCAGCACCTCCTGGGTCGGCATGCCCGACTCCGCTGAGTACAGACAACCAATTTTGTCAGCCGGTACGAATTCTATGGCCAGTGTAAAGCACCTCCTGCATGGGCTCCGCTAGCGGGGGGGGGGACGTGTCCACACCAACATTTTTTGAATTTTTAACATTAGCCTATGGGCGTTGCATGGAAAGAATGGACTTCAGGAATGCTCCGTCCCCCCCCCCACTTTCGGGAGTAGCGTTGCCATTGCCTCCTGGGTCGCATTCCCGACCTCCTGAAGTAAGGTTTGCAACCATTTATCCCAAACCGTTCATTTGCTATAACGCTGGCAGCTCCTAACATGCAACGAATAATGCAACGGTTGTTTTGCATGGTTGAGGTTAAACCATGAACAAAATTTAACAACAAGGAAAACCCTTTAAATCTGACAAAAGTTGGTGAGCAGCGGCCCCACCATTTGAATAGGAACTCTCCTGGTGAGAACATTCTAGCTCGCGTACCGTGCGGGGAGAAAACAACGCTGATAGTGCTGAGTCCCTGAGCCAATTGAGCCAAAGCTGGCCAACGAATCTCCGTGACATTTGACGTTGAGCCGGAGGTGAGCACCTGGTACCTAGACAAGTCGAGCCTCAGAGCTGACATATGAATCTGTATATTTACGAGTACGGAGTTGTTCACTGGAATACGTGGAGCGGAGCACGCAAGGGGCCGATACTAGTGACAATGACTACAACTGCAGCGTGTGGAGAGCGACGTAGCACCAGCTCAGCGCTCACCCGGGGTTGATGGCGACATAGCTGAGCAGGGCCTCCATCAGCCGGGGCCGGCGGCGTACCAGCCGTCCAGCCAGCTGACCACTCTGACTGCAAATCACCCGCAGCAGCTTCAGCACGTGGTGGAGAGGTACACCGTACACCGTGGTGAGACGCTCCACCGGCTCCGAGCCCTCTGTAGGCACAGAGGGTCAGAGGTACACCAGAGGTACACCGTGGTGAGACGCTCCACCGGATCCGATCCCTCTGCAGGTACAGAGAGGGGGTCAGAGGTACACCAGAGGTACACCAGAGGTACACCGTGGTGAGACGCTCCACCGGATCCGAGCCTTCTGTCGGTACAGAGGGTCAGAGGTACACCAGAGGTACACCGTGGTGAGACGCTCCACCGGCTCCGAGCCCTCTGTAGGTACAGACGGGGAAGTAAGATACTGCTATCTGAGATAAAGTCAAGGCTTCACCCATACTCCTGAATGCGCAGCATACGAACATATTCAGCTGTGGTGGACTCTTACATGACATCTAGTTCCCAGAGAATTACGGCAGCAACACTTAATTCCATCTGATAGCATACACTGATCAGTCATCTCACAAAACGTAAGCACATCAATTCAGCAACAACATCACCCCACAAAGCATATACCAGCAGTCCACTAGCGCATCATGAGATAAGACGTGCCACGTCCTGAGATAAGTGTACAATGCATTTTCCATCCTGAGAATGAGTTAACAGTAAAAACATTTTGTTTTCGACCTAAGATAAATGCAGCCATTATTTCCGTCCTCAGATGAGTAGACAGGTGTACACAGTACAGTCTCCGGTATTGTAATTACCGAGCGGAGCGGTGCCGCAGATCGGCAGGAAGGCAGTGACCAGTGTGTCGAGCAGCCTGGGACTGGAGGCGACCTCGACAGCCAGCTGGAGTGAGTGACGACAGCAGCGGGTCAGAAGACGAACGGCAGAGAGCACCGCCGGCGGCGCAGGACGCACCACCTCCAGAATGTACCTGACGAGGAGGGCAGGGTGGGTCAGGTCAGGTAAGGGCACAGGGCAGGGAAAAACATATTGCATTTTTGGGCTGAATTTTCCACTATTTATCATGTTCTTAGGCCGAATTTCAGATCAGTCGGATCGCGAAGAGAAGGCCAGGTCAGGACAGGGCAGATCATAGTGCATCAAACCTGGCCAGCGCAGGTAAACCGTTCACAAAGAAATTGTCTTGCCTTTATTTGAGAAAAAACACTCCGTGCCGCTCCGAACGATAAAGTCATCTAATTAGTCAAAATCGACCGATAAACCAGCGAGATAAGTCAATGTCTAACACCAGGAGTGCCTAAGAAGATCAAATATTGTTTTTCAACTCCAACAAGATGCTGCAAATTTATTGGAACTTGAAACTGGCATTGACTAGGGAAGGCGTTTGACGCCCCGCCCCTTTTGTAAATATTTTGTGTATAGTGACCTTTTGTGACCTGACCTTGACCTTTGATCTTTGCCGTAATCGTACTTTCAATCATGCGGGATATGTATCATACGTTTAAGAGCACTTTGGGTGATCATGGTCGCAATCGAAGGCTTTGGATGGAAAGTATGGCCCATAAACTAAAGTACATTGGTTTTGACCTTTGACCTAACCGTGACCAAATATGTGTCCTCAATTTGACATATTCGAGCGTGGTTTAGAATTAGATTCATCTCATTCCAGCGCGTTCGAAAGCCGCCTTGTGGGTTTTCGCTGCGATCATGGTTCGGAAGACAAACCCCAGGGGGGGGGGCGTTTGACGGCCCCAGTCAATGGTGTTCAGTCAAGACCCCGAGTCCAATCGCGGTTGACCATTGAAAGATTGACTGAACTAGACGGCAGTCTGGAAGTTGGTGCCGGTCGCCACGCCGGCAGCATGTCTCACCTGAAATGCGGGCAGGGGTATCCTGTCCGCACCAAGACCGGCCAGCATGTCTCATCCTGATGCGGGCAGGGTATCTGTTCGCACACCAGACCGGCAGCATGTACTCACCTGATGCGGGCAGGGTATCTGTCCGCCACCAGAACCGGCAGCATGTCTTCACTGATGCGGGGCAGGGTATCTGTCCGCGCCAGACCGGCAGCATGTCTCACCTGATGCGGGGCAGGGTATCTGTCCGCACCAGAGCGCGGACGGCGTCCAGCTTGGTGACAGCGTCGTCCTTCAGTCCAGCCTCCTCCGTCTGGTACTGCTGCGCCGTCTCTGGCTCCGTGTCCAGCGGTGTGGGCAGTGAGGGCTGCTCCAGGCCGCGACTCCAGCCCAGCGTCCGGTCCAGGCACACCTGACACACGCCACGGCACACAGAGGGGTCACAGAGGGGTCACGACCAAACCAGCCGCGTCGCCACAACGTTCTGAGTGGAGAACAAACCAGGGGTGGGGGGGGGGGAGGGGTCAGTCCATAGGGCATTATGTTTAAAATCCCTGCGAATCAGGGGTCCGGACTTGGCCGGAGCGATCCTGGGGGCTCGGTCCCCCCCCGTCTATTGGCCACATCGGTGACGCCCCTGGGACCAGCGTCTGACGTCACGTAGTCACGTGACAGTCCTGACACCACGGCAGAACACAGGCATACAGCGCACACTGAAGTCTCGCGTACTAAGTACGCAGCGGGATCAGCGATTAACGACGGCACTGCTGTGACGTCATCAGCACAAAACATAGGACACGGAACAATGGTGACGCGTCTATTGACCACATCGGCACCAGAGCAAACAGTTAACGGGCCAGTGCGCTGTTCTTAAAATACACAGTCTGCGATCAAATCGTTTCTGGTACTTAATCAGGCCATTATTTAAGTCAGATTAGAAGTAAGCTCTCAGCTGTCATGGTGGAGATAAGATTGCGATAAGCTGCGATGACGTCCTGGCCATCGAGAGGAGCGACTCAGTGACTCAGTGACCCCCACTTCAGCGCGGTGGCTGAGTTGATCAGGACTATCGACCCGTTCATCTGACCACCACTGGACTGACCTCATCTGGTCGACAGTCGAGCAGGGCCTCCATGGCGGCCAGGCCGGCCGTCAGCACCGGCTCGGCAGAGTCGTCCAGAGTGAACCTGAGCAGCAGCAGCAGGCCGGCGTCCAGCAGTCGGCCCAGCAGCGGCGGCTCCAGCACGCCGTCATACACGCCAGACTTGGTCTGACGTCACACACACAGACAGACAGACGTCAGACAGACAGACGCAGTGAGCCCCGACGACAGCTGACCTACAGGCCGGCGTCCAGCAGCGGGCGGCTCCAGCGCACGCCGTCATACACGGCCCCAGTCAGAGTCGTTGGGTGAGCAGTAAGCGCTGAGAACGTCATCGGCGCTTGACTTTTCCCTTTACTTTCCCCTTCACCATAGTTAATAATGCGTAATGTATTTTTTTTGTATAATTTCGAAGCTTGAATAATTTTGGGGTTTGATATAGAGGTTTAGAAAATGCAAAACTATCGGCATGTTAAAAGCAGCAGCATTTCGTCCCATTTCGCAAATCCGTATCGTTTTTTCATTGTGGCAGGAATGCAAACCGGAAAAAATACAATGGACACCTTGTTTCTGATAGTCTCAGAACATTGTGCCCTTCTGAATCAGTGTTTGCTCCCTCTAAATTTGTGGAATGTGATATATGATATATACTCGTGGAATGTGATAGTAATCATATACATACACATGTAGTAATGTATGTCTGCATGTAATGCATTGCAATGGAGCCCCCCCCCCCCAGCCTCGGCTACCAGCTTAACCGCGCCCACTGTCTGGGGTATTGTCATCGAACTCCTACCCAGCGGAGTGGTACCTACATATTAGCCACCCGTTATCTCCGAATGCAATATCCGCAAGTGAGACGCCAATGCGCAATCGAAAGCTTAAAAAGACACATACTAAATCATATGCGAAATTTGCCAAATAAGGTAACTTGCAGGTCACGACTGACCGTGACCAAATCAAAACGTGTTTTGAGTTTATGGACCATACTATTCATCCAAACCATAGCATTGAGACTATTATGCACAAAGTGCTTCTCATGGTGTAACGCAATCCCCAAGAAGTGCAAATTAAAATTCGTAAGCAAAGGTCAGTCAGGTACAAAAGGTCACTTTTTGGCAAAAGGCATCGAACGCCATGCGACGCAAAATGTTTTTTGTTATTTTAAACGTAGAATTCGATGCTACAAAGAAGATAACACCAGTTACGCTGTACCGGTATATTTTGCGAAATACAAGTACTCATACAATGTGCAGAGGCGACATTCAGAGCACATTGTATACTTCGGCACACAAAGGCGATATTTCTTTGAAACAAGACAAACAGGAATAGTGGGACTCTGAGATAGTTGGTGGGCAAGGCAGAAAAACGAAAACTATCACGTTTACAATCACGTTTTCACGTTCACCGTTCACGATACGTCCACGATGATATGTAGTCGAAGATATCACGTTCACAAATGATATCACGAAATGAACAATCACGTTCACGGATGATATGTACTAGCCGTTTTCACGATGGATTCATTTTGCGGCGAAATGTTTTGGAAAGCATTTAAGAATGTTTACATGTTGTTATTAGCAGCAGTCGTTTTTCACGATGGACTAATTTGCTAGGAAATTTTCTAACCCTCGGCCCTACGGTCCCGTAGGGCGAGTGGTTAGAAGCATTTTCTAGGCAAATTAGTCCATCGTGAAAACGGCACTACTAAACATTTTAAACATTTAACGCACAAATAATCATCGTGAAAACGGTACTATGTAGAAAGCAACCTCTTACACGTCACTCTACAGTGACACTCACTGTGGAAAGTGGCGCAGCTTCAGCGCCTTCGCTTAGCCAAAGACTCGGCACGGCGGCTTGCATTTACATGACGCAAGCGGATGAAAGTGCGCACACGCTCGAAGGTTTTGATGACTTTGACGATATCATGTTGCGCGCCACGGGAGTGCTTTTCCATCAGCATGCGGGTGAGTGTGGGTGACACCACGCTCCCGACTGAGTCATCGGGTGTACCGCATGGTACCACAAAACTACTCTCAAGTTCTGATCAGCTCTAGCAGACGTAGTCGGATCGTCATGACCCCCACGCTGCGCAAAGGTCGTGATACAGCTTGCTGTTTCTAAATGCAACTTGAGGGGACTTGCAGCTGTAAACTCTGTCTACTCTTCTTGAGGCTTGCCATTCAGCTTCAAGTGCAGGGCATCGGGTACACCTGTTGGTCAGGAGAAAAGGACCCGTGTGAGTGTGTGAGCATGGAATATCACACTCTGAAGATGACCGGGGACCCAAGTAATGATAGTTATGACATTACTTAAACAGTACTAGTCTTTAAGGTGACTGAGTTTGCTTAATTGGTAACTGTGTCTCGAAACAACACTTGATAGCGGTAAAGATCATCATGACACACATATGTGTCTCATTCACACGCCCATTTGATAGTTTTCATTTTTGGCTAAACATATTATTCCGAAGGACTAGTGTTGGTATGAAAAGTGTAAATTTGAATTAGTAAACACTGGCGAATCCAAAACGTGGATTGGGGAGGCTAAATTATCAAATTTCAACAAGTTATGAGCAAACTCATTGGATTTGGCTTCCCGTGTACTTATTGAAGTCGGTTTAACCCTGCCCGGGTAACGGGGGGGGCTGGATCCACCCCTACCCTCCGGTTTTTCCCAAATAACTGCGTAGTTTTTTACCACTCGATCGCGACTAACTTTAGTGCCCTACTTTGAACAATTTGCACATACCTGAAAAAATTTTCCGGAAACATTCACACTTTCCATGAACCGTGACATATTGATATGAACATTTTCTCAAGGGTCATTGTCAGGTGAAAATGGCGGTCCGTGGTTCGATCCTTGGTTAGATGTGGAGTTTGCGAGTGTTTGACGTTCTAGGAGTAAAATTGACAAATGTGTTTCCAGGTGACAGGTGTGTCTTAGCTGAGATAGTGACCACCGTCAGGACTGCACCCTTCTGAGGTCAACCGAGGTCACTGACCTCCGATGATCTTCTGTTTTCTTTCTGGCCACTTTTATGGACAGGGTTTTTGACGCTTATTTAAATATTGAAGCCATTTTGACATAATTATATTTTACGTGGAGTCATGCGCTCAAAAGGTCAACCGAGGTCACAAACCTCAGCTGACCTGAATGACCTTTTATAAATTATGGCCGTCTTTAAGTCTTTTGTGACGCTGAATTTCAAAATGTTGCATGTATTAAGCATACTAAGATGTTTCTTTACCATTTTGGGCCTCGAAAAGTATTCAATATGTCACACATTTACTTGATTTGTGAGACATTCTGGTCTTTTGACAAGACCGCAGAGGTCACCGTATTGACCAACCATTAAAGATCATGTTTCAATGGCTTCCTCTCGGCACAGCACACCTCGTTTTTTAATCAAAGCTCAGCTCTTGTAGGGACAAAACTGCCAAGGGGGGGGGGGGACGTAGCCAACCCCTACCGGACACAGGGTTGGACAGTGAATTCTTTCCATACCCGGGGAGGGTTAAACAAATTGCCTTTTTAAAAGTTATTAAATTTCTATCTAGTTGCGAAAATGCGTCAAGTTTTACCCATCTTAGACGATACTGTGGCGTACGCCTGCCCACCAGCCTTGGATCTCCGCTAGTGTGGTAAGATCATGGTAGAGTAGAAACAGGGCACAGATAAATATTGCAACTAAACAGTGTACTGCTGCGGAGCTATTTATCAACAACAAATACATGATTGCAATAAAAATTGGTAACACATAACTTATAGCAAATTGTAATGCCATTGCTATTAAGCAACACATATTAGTATTTTCTGAAACTCACTCTTATGTTAAAAGTTGAAGTGTACTTTAGAAGACTTAATTGAACTCTTAAAAATTCTGTTGACTTACTTTGAAGTTTCCATTCCACTTGCACAGAGGCATCTGCATGTCGAGAATCTTCTTGCTCCTGGAGAGGAGAGTCTTCCTTGTCTCCTTCTTCATCTTCTTGCATCTCCTTTGATGCCTCTCCACCCCTTTGTGTAGCAGCACCACTCCGTGGACAAACTTGAAAAATTACTCAATCACAAAGTGGAACACTTTAATTCAAGCTACTGAATGTTTCCATGTTGTGTCTTCATCAATAAACAACACAATGAGGGAAGCCAATATAACTTTCATCAGTAGTCATGATTCCAAAGTCAACACTGATCTGCTCTAACCAAATGAGCTATTTGAAACCCATGATATGAGTTGCGGCTTAAGGGGATCACAAGAATTGTGTTAATTGCTGCTTTCCTAAGAATAACTTTTTGTAAGGCTGTTTAGATCATGATCAGGAGATGAAGATTGGTCCAAGATCCGCCCTATAGTCGTGCAAATGTGGCAGGAACATTGGCACACGATATCTTGGGGAAGCACAAATCTGCTAATTTCGAGGCAAATAAAATTTTAGCTCCTCAGCCAAATTGTGTTGACGGCAGGTAAGTCAGAGCAGAATCACACTTTATTGTGTGTAAATTGGTTCTGAATGGTGTGAGGTTGCTCCAACATAATCAAAATACAGCTAGCGCCGCTGCCAGTCAAAAATTTCAAAAGCTTCCCAATTTTGATGTTGTGCAAACCCTGCCTGACAAACCATTGCAACCATCCACATTTTGTTAGACAGGGGATCATCCGTATCAAACAGACATAGCAACATACCTGAGCATGCAGTCATTTACACCCAACAAATCTATTGATGGCATCAAACAGATGCTTAAATAACAATGCAGATAAAAAATGTCATTGCAGTTATGTTTCCTAGCATACAGTGAACACAACCAAAAACTGAAAATTAATTTAACTAGAAATATGGAAAAAATAATTTCATTAAAGACGTAAGGTTCTTAGTACTTAAGCTTTCCTTACTGGACGACTCCAGGTTCTTGTGGGAACAGCTGTATGCAAGAGTTCGTGCTAAGAATGACGCTTTGAAAGGCACTCTGAAGAAGCTCCAGCTTTAAGTCCCTTGTGGTAATCCATAATTTTCAAAATGCGCAGAAGACATAGGCTGTGTTGGCGATAGTTTTTATGGAATGTCTCTCTCTTTTTAATTATTTGCCACCATCGCCTGGCTAATAGCTTCTCACGGGNTTTTCCACCCTCGACCTTCGGTCTCGGGCGGAAAATCCAACAACGACCTCGGTCCTAAAGAAATTATTTGTATCGGCCCCGTGTGGTATTTATTATTTCCACACTCTTATTCTGCACTGTTGAATAGGACATTTAACATGTAAACCCAAATGAGAGGTATGAGAATGACTATCTAAGGCATCACTGAAATGCATGTTAACCGAAGTATATGGGCATAATATGCCCATATACTCAGGCCCATATACTCAGGCGGAGATACTCCATATCTCTGGCGGCGATCAATCTGGTCAATGCCTACACTCCTGCAGTTGAAAAGTATACGTTAATAAATAAATAATTCGGTTGCTTAAGCCGTTTGAAACATGCAATTCAGCCACGAGTAAGTTGGTCAATATCTACTAGTGGTGCCAGTTCCAGAAAATATTTGTCAAGTGTCCGACCGATGTCCAAGACCATGGTCAGCTATCCGTCCGGAACTGTCAGAAAAACATTGTTTGTTCCAAATTTGTCCAAAAGCAGAAAATTATATGGAATTTCACAAATCCAGTGCATCAGTCTCAATATATGCATGAATATAGGCATCTGTGTCAAATAACGCTACAGCTATGATAACCGAAAGCGACAATCTTCAATTACCTATACCAATTTATATGCAGAAAAATATATATTAATATAAAGTTACTAGGTAATTTTCACGACAAGCTATCGTTGGGCATTGGATGTTCGAAAATGCCTAAAAAATACGTTTATGTCCGTCCGAAAACCGAAACGGCATTAGGACAAATTCGGAATTCCGAAAAAGTTTGTACCGATTGGCTTCACTAATACACCTAATAATAATGTAAATAATATACCTACACTTCGATGATGTCTTATCAGATCAATGCCACTAGATATTGTGTTTATACATATGGTTTTCAGCTCTCCTTGCACCTGGCTGTTCTTCAATGTCAAAATATTCCCTTGCTTCTCGTGCCAAAAGCATACCTACTTATAACCCGATTATTGACACTGCATTACTGTCTTGCACTGAAACAGAGCGATTGAAAAGTCGGTGCCCAGCGGGACGATCTCGCGCGATTTATCTGTTCCAAGTGCACCGTATGTGCGCGCCGGGCTGGAGAAGCTTGCCCTGGAGAGTCGTTGGGCGGTGTTACGGGACCATTTGCCGCGATGTGGCCGCGCCGACCCGTCAGACGAGGCTGCCAGCGCTCTCACTGGTGGTGGCTCACCAGCTGACCTATGGGACAATTGGCAGTCTGCCAAGCCTGCCTCTGCTCGGCTCAGGCTCCGTGAATCAGACTCTCAGATCAGACTCTCAGATCGCGGCGTTCAGTCCGTGGCCAGACTCGACCTCTTAAAGCAAGTGCGCCTACTCATATCGGTCATGTGGAGTTGTTGACACTAGGCTATAGAACATATTTTCGGAATTTATGATTTATCCATTATTTCATTTCTCCCAGATTCATTCTAGTTGCTGAGATATTCCAAATTCGCCAAGATGAGTATAACATCATAAAATGATCGGTATTCGCCAGAGAGGAGTTTGCTACTATATAGAAACATTGCTCTTTATAGGTACTACAACGCTAGCATATAATCGTTAGCGCTGGCCAATAGAAAACAGCTCGTGCGCGCTGATAGTGCAGCTGCCGAACAGAGCATCGATAACTATTTTATGTATAACGAGAAAAAAATGTAATGAAACAAAAACAATTCGACAAATATATTATAAGTAAAAATTCAACTAAAGATGCTCCAGACATGAATGTGATAGTGTCCAATAATCAAACTGAGAGTTTCTTACCGTAATGCAAATATATTTGGCATTCCAAAAGAGTAGGCACACATCCTTCCCTTACCCGGGTTGGGGGTGGACGGGTGGTTGCCACCCTCCCCTCGGTTTTTCAGATATAACTCACGTAGTTATCAATTGATCGCAATGAAACTTTCAGTACCCCACTTTTGAACAATTTGACACATACTCCAAAACTTTTGAACTTCCAACTTTGATGACCTCTGACCTATGACTTGTTTCTCAAGGTCATGTCAGGCGCAACTGGCGTCCCGTAGCATCGATCCTTGTTACATGTGCAGTTTCCGAGTGTTTGTTGTTCAGGAGCATATGCAAAGGTATTTCCAGGTAACAGTTGTGGCTTCCACTGACATTGTGACTTCAACTGACCTCTTCTGAGGTCAACCGGGGTCACTGATCTCCGATGTCCTTAGATGACTTGTTTTTGGCTTCTGGCCGTTTCTAAGACAGTTTGTGACGCTGATTTCAAATCTGGGATTCATTTTACATACGATTGTATGTTCCACTGGGGTCACGCACTTTCACAGGTTAACCATTCCAAAATTGACCTCAGATGAACTGACATGACCTTCTTATAGTTTTGCCGTTTAAGGTCATTTTGTGACTCTGATTGTAATTGTGGTATGTGTAATGCATACTAAGATGCTCCTTCACCTCCTTGGCTCGATCAGTATTTAATTTTCACATATTTACGATTTGTGACATTTGGGTCATTCACCTGACCTCAGAGGTCACCTATTGACCCAGGACCTTAAATGTTGGTTTTAATGGCTTCCTCTTGTCACAAGCAGCACGCTCGTTTTTTAATCGAAGCTCTAGCTCAATTAGGGGCGAAACGCCAAGGGGGTCGTACCCCCCCCCCCCTACCCGGACACGCAGCGCCCTACCGTTGTGCTCGTGCGCGCTATACCTGTGAGGCGTGTGTGTGTCTGTGTGTGTGTGTTTTTACCATTTACTGCATCATAGATATATAACGGGCAATACCAAGGATTTTGCACCATCATCAGTAGCACGTGATAAAGCCCATGGCACAAGAGAACTTTCAAAATTGGATATGCACATCGTTTTGTCACAAGTCGCATTTAAATTCGCAATATAACTGACCTTCATTTCGGCGGACTGGCTGACAGGCCTCGGAACAGTCGTACTTAAGCGTCGGAAAGTGATCAGCCGGGAACGTGCTCCACTTTGCGTAATATGCGGCCAGACGTTATCTTGCCTTCCATTGACCTCGCCGCGCTGCCCGCGCCACCTGTGGCGCTAAGGCAATCTGGCGGCTAATTCCGCAGCGAGATATATGCTGATCTTCGCCTCCATTATCATAAAGAAGCACTGAGGCGTACCGTCGCTGGTGATAGTTTATTCGCTGCGAGCGTCTTCTCTGCGAACGCTTAACCAGCAGACCATAAATTCAGTCTGAAAGCACAAAACTAATTGGAGCACAATTAGACGCCCGACAGCTGGCATTTATTTTCCACGGACTGAGCCGACGCCATCTGGTCGAAAACAAAAGTTAAGGAACAATTAGGCGCAAACATGTTTACTAGCTGACGAAGACGAGCAAGCACCGGCAACCGAGGCTCTGAAAGCCGACTATTGTCAAAAGTGTCCAACAAGAAGATGTGGTAGACGAGTTCGCGCAAGACATGTGCGATATGTTGGTTAACCCACTATTAGCTGGGAAGGGAGGGGCCCAAAAATACCCCCTGACGGACTTTCGTAGTACGGACTTTCGTGGTACGAAAGAATTACTCCAAAGTTTTGCGTGGATAGAGCTGTTCGTTTTTAGCTACTTAGCCAAAAAACGAACAGCTCTATCCACGCAAAACTTCGGATACCTTCTCCTACATTAATTTTACGCTTTCCGTGTAAAAATGAAGCAGCTTCGTCGAATATTTTGAGAATATAAAATTGTGTGACGTTACTAAAAGCACCTTTGACGAAAAATCCGCTTAACTTCAAAACAGTCAAAACAGACAAAATAGAAAAAAATGATATCCAAAGGCTTCAAAAGATTGCAAATGTCAGGGTCGATTTTTTATTATTCCTCAAACTTGTGTTTTTTTACCCCATTTTTTTTTAAAACAAATTCCCTCGAAACAAAACAAAAATCAAGAACGGAATAAATGTAGGGTTACCATATATGGGCAGCACCCCAAACGAATTCCAAAGCAATGTGTTTATTTTTGACTAACTTATGGCTTTCCAAGTGAGTGACTCAAAACGTCATATTTTGGCATTACGTTTTGGGGCTTATAATGACCAGCCTAAGATAAATACATGCCAGCACTGTATTGTATATATAAAGCTGGTTTAGGAACGTTCATTCTAATTAAAATTTAACAATTTCGAATTGTGACTTTATGTGGCCTGACCTTGACCTGAACTTGACACTAACTTGACGTGAATGAATTCATGTAGTAAAATGACTTACTAACTAATTACATGCATAAAATAGCATGTAATTCGATAAGACAGCTGACTGTCAGCAGTCAGCTGTCAGCCGTCAGCTGACAGACAACAGCAGCAGTCAGCTGTCAGTCGTCAGCTGACAGACAACAGTAGCAGTCAGCTGTCAGTCGTCAGCTGACAGACACTAGCAGCAGTCAGCTGTCATTCGTCAGCTGACAGACAACGTGAGCAGTCAGCTGTCAGTCGTCGAGTGACCAGACCAACAGTATGCAGTCAGCTGCTCAGTCGTCAGCTGAAGACAACAGTAGCAGTCAGCTGTCAGTCGTCAGTGACAGAACAACAGTAGCAGTCAGCTGTCAGTCCGTAGCTGACAGACAACAGTAGCAGTCACTGTAGTCGTCAGCTGACAGACAACAGTAGCAGTCCAGCTGTCAGTCCCGTCAGCTGATCAGACAAAGCAGGCAGTCAGCTGTCAATCGTCAGCTGAACAGACAAACAGCACAGTAGCTGTCAGCTCGTGCCAAGCTGACAGACAACAGTAGTCCAGTCAGCTGTCATCCGTCAGCTGACAGACAACAGTAGCAGTCAGCTGTCAATCGTCAGCTGACAGACAACGCCTAGCTAGTCATCTGTCAAATCGTCAGCTGACAGAACCGCGCAGTCACTGTCGTCGCAGCTACAGGACAACAGTAGCAGTCAAGCTGTCAGTCGTCAGCTTGACAGACCAACAGCAGCAGTCCAGCTGTCATTCGCCAGCTGACGACAACAGAAGTCAGCAGCTGTCAGTCGTCCACTGACAGACAACAGTAAGCAGTCAGCTGTCAGTCGTCAAGCTGAGCAGACAACAGTAACAGTCCAGCTTGTCAGTCGTCAGCTGACAGACAACAGTAGCAGTCAAGCTGTCAGTCGCACCTGACAGATAACAGTAGCAGTCAGCTGTCAGCGTCAGCTGACAGAACAACAGCTAGCATTCATGCTGGTCCAGTCCGTCAAGCTGACAGACAACAGTATGCAAGTCAGCTTTGTCAATCGCAGCTGACAGACAACAGTAGCAGCAGCTGTCAGTCGTCAGCTGACAGACAACGTAGCATGCAGCTGTCAGTCATCAGCTGACAGAACAACAACAGCAGTCCCAGCTGTCAGCGTCAGCTGACAGACAACCAGACAGCAGTCAGCTGTCAGTCGTCAGCTGACAGACAACAGCAGCAGTCAGCTGTCAATCGTCAGCTGACAGACAACAGTAGCAGTCAGCTGTCAATCGTCAGCTGACAGATAACAGTAGCAGTCAGCTGTCAGTCGTCAGCTGACATACAACAGAAGCAGTCAGCTGTCAGTCGTCAGCTGACAGACAACAGCAGCAGTCAGCTGTCAGTCGTCAGCTGACAGACAACAGAAGCAGTCAGCTGTCCGTGACTATCGATTTCGCGGCAGTAGAAAGTTTGACAGTGACTATGCAGGATCTACAAAGAATCCGGGAACGAACTACCAGCTGTCATTCTATGGAAAAAAACGGCATTGTCAATATTGAGCTTCGTTGATTTTGCCAACGCCCGCTTATGTAGCTCCATCGAGAGAAAGCTGGGCTTTTGACCTCACCCTGTGCAGCAGCCAGAGTTCAAGTTCAAAAACGCAACAAAAATAACATGCATCAGGATAAAAACGGCAGTAATAGTTGGTCGTGAGCGCAGCATAAGACATATGGGCGGTGGGCACATGCGTAGTAAATAAAAATACAAAGTGTGATAAAATGAAAAGTTGATACAGCGAATGCAAAAACGAATGGTAACAGAATCTTGCATGGCAGTCCAGTGTTTGTCATGGATCGGGTGCACCCATGGTGCCCACTCAATTCTTCCGATTGTCTGGGCTGGCTGGACATTTTTCGACTTTTCATCGGTACTGGGTGGGCACTGGGCATGGGTATTACAATTTTTGAGTCATGTCGCTAGCCGTTACTTGACAACCAGATGTTTAACCAGGTAAATATGTTAATAAATGATATAGGACACTTAAACAATACATTTTGGCAATTATATGAGAACAATAAATCATGGTAAGTACCTAGCAGTGGTGAAAGATTTGAAAATCCCAAATCATGGTCGATCCAAAGTCTGATACCGTATGACAATGTTGACCGAAAAGTGTTCGATGAGTCAAAAGCCAAAGCAATACACAGGTGCGTGATGTTATTTCTCGTTAATAGCATGCAAGCAAATATTAGGATATTGGTTGCAAAATTTGTGAAAATAATTATCTGCTTAATATGGATGGGCCGGACCGGGCATGGGCCTTAATATTTTGAATTTGAATGGGTCTGGTCTGGGTCTGGGCTTGGTGTTCATGGGTTTCGGTTGGGCTGGGCTTGGGGCTTAGGCACCCATGGAAAACTAAGCATGGCACCTCCACTTCTGTTGGTGCGCTGACCGATTAAGCTCAAATTTGATGCGTGGTTTGAGACTACACTAGTGGCAATGTGGAGTTAAGATGACAGCAAACTAATTCCTTGCTATCGAGTTTATACGGGCTCGCTTGTTCTTCTCCCGATTAATCCTCATCTCCCTGCGGCGACAGAATTACGTTAACCTGCCGGGGGTAGATCATCTGCCCTCCGCCCCGGAGAATCTCGAGAACGCTTGGCCGATTTCGATGGACGACACCATTCGAATTTGCCGTGACAAGATCATCCTCGTTATTAATCCCTAAATTTCTTTTTTGTTCAAAAAATGGGAGGTCAGGGGCAAAAAATTCAAAAAATTTGAGTGTTTAGGAAGGTCATTGCGGCCATGGATTCGACCGATTTGTCATGTTCGAAAACGTTTTGAGCTCAATTAGAATGGTCTTCAGTGGTATCAAAGACAAGTACAAAACGACAAATCAGAGCGCGTAACTCAGGGAAGAAAAATGGAGGATTTTCTTATAATAAATGTATGCTGTTCGTAATTTATTTGGGACGATGGTAAGGTCAAATGGTGGGCTTTGCTACGTAATTTGTAAAACAAATATATTGCACATAGGCGATCCAGGTAAACAACGTGGGGAGGCACCATGTGCAGAACGCCTTTTATCATCTTACTAAATTTGAGTTCGGCCTTATTTGACGGGAGATTATCGCGCTCCCATTTTTATTACCTGTGTGCCACACTCTGTCCCAAAATATATATAATCCAAGTATGATATGACGATATAGCAGTGACATAGCTTCTTCTTTCGTTTTATTCCACCGCAACTACGAAAGGAAGTACGCGCCGCACAACCACATTCAAAATGAACCTCCGCCAAAACATAGCCCTGGAGCCCGCCTCTGCAAGACCGATTTTCTTTCAAAAAAAACACAACACGCGTCTTTTAATTCTAGGGAAAATTTTCCAAAAAGGTTTCAAAACGCTAGGCGTAACAGTTAAGAATCAACAGGCAAAATACTACCGGGGGGATAGAATCTGCCCCCCGCAGGGAATAGGGTTAAGGCGCCTTACTTGTAATTAATTTCGTTGAAGATTGTTGTTGGAGCCTAGCGATGAGAACATTTGCAGCTTTATTTATCGTACATGCGGGGCAAGAAGCAGCGGTGCCGACTTATAATTAAGCAGTAGACAGCGGTCAACAGCAAAGTTGATGAGTGCAAACTCCAAGTCTCCGGGACGAGTAAGTTTGGCTCTGTTTAACCGGCCACCTCGCCTAACCATTAGGAAGTGACAATCGCATGGCTGCCAGCAATAGAATAGACCGCTCCTAGTAACAGCGGATCGAACGATGCTGGCTTTGAAGCAGTCTGTGCATTTCTCCCACCTGCAAGATGAGAAGTTCGACAATCGACATACCACTTACCGGGTCAAAAAGGAGTGATAACTTATCGAAACGACTTGAGGGTTCTTGTGGTAAGCGATGTCTAAAAAGTCCTCTGTTTCTAAATATGAGCTAGGTACTCGCTGAACATGTGTATTGCTTGCCCAAGGTTAAAGATGCATCAAATTCACTTATATATGTTTTTTAGTATAAGACCCTATTACTATACGTTAATGTGCTTTTAATAGCTTGCATTTTAATTGGCTTATGTTCGTCATTAAAGTCTAGCTTAAGAAGGGACATTTGTATGCAAAATCAGTTTCCGCATTTATTTTAGACAAAATTACTGAAAATGCGCAACTTTTAATTCATTCTGCGGTACGGAATCAATGACAATCCAAACAAATATCTAAAAACAGACGTTTCGACAACAGAGCGTCTTCGTCAGCGTTGATAAATGATAAATATTTAAATTCTCAACATAATGAAGACAAGCAATCACTTCCAGGTAAAACAAGTGAATACGTGTTTCTCTTGTTTTACCTGGAAGTGATTGCTTGTCTTCATTATGTTTAGAATTTACATATTTATCATTTATCAACGCTGACGAAGACACTCTGTTGTCGAAACGTCTGTTTTTAGGTATTTGTTTGGATTGTCATTGATTCCGAATAAAACTATCATGTCTGATACTTCACATTCCGCGGTACCATTCCTCCCTCCATTTTGTCAAACTCCAAAAGGCTGAGGGACACCATTCCTATCAATAGAGCCAGTTGTAATAATCATCAATCGAAACAGCTTTACTGCTGACCACCTCTCTTTCCAACCGCGATTGTAGGCTTAGTAGACCTATGGCTCTCATTTGATCTTGACCCAAAAGTGAGAGGCCTCAATCATATCGGAATTACAGACGGTTAAGTCGGAGATTTTCTCTGATAATTGACTCCAATATAGACTGGCAGCGGTGGTGGCTGAAATGTGGCAGGCGTCCAAACCACAATGATGGATTAAATCATCGAGTGCGAGCGGCACGGGCTTGTTTGTGCTGCTCTGACTTGTGACCTTCCACTCATGACACATTTATGTCACATAATCAGATCGTTCCACTGCGGCAGAGGCGCAACCAAGAGGGTAGGCGGGCACACGGACACGTGTCCCATTACGAAATGCAGGCTCCTCTGAGGGGTCCCGTGACCCCTTGTTTTGTTTTTTATCAGATAAAAGTCAAAGGTTTATATTCTTTAATACCATCCTGAAGGGCCATAGAGGCGCACACAAGGGGGAGGGGGGGGGGGGGGGGGGGGAGCACACGCGTTCCCGTGCAGGCACGTATAGCTAGGGAAAAGCGACTCGAAGGGTCCTTTCCCGAGGAAATGGGCCTCTTTCCGAGCGTTGAAAGAGCCCCATTGGGCCCTATTGAAAGGGTCCCAATGGGCATAATATGTGCATGGGTCCTAGTTGGGTTTGCAATGGAGGGGCCACCTCCTCGTGGTCCGACGGGGCTCCCTTGAGGTCGTGCCCTCTTACAAAAATACTGGTTGCGCATCTGGTAACAGGGTTAATCCAAGACTATCGTCACTGCAAGATCAGTCAGTTGTTAAATCAACCTAAATACGACTTAAAAATGTTATACAAATATTTACAACGGATGAGCCGAGCACGTAGCAAGTCAGAGATATTGGTCTTGAACGGTGGCATAGCGGCAGGCCAGAGTGGCCATCAGCGATAGCGAGTCGGTTGTACAGCTCAGGAGCTCGGTACGCAAAACATCGATTACCATGATTGCTTCTGACAGGGAGCAGACTAAGCAGCCCTACGACGGTATACAACGAGGTAACCGCTGAAGTACCCGCCGTCTTCCTACAGGCAGTTTGGATTCGATTGCACTACAAGCTTCTTCTGATTCATTGGCTTTGGAGAAGCTTGATGACCTATTATATTGACGCATTATGTATAAATTCCAATCGATCTGCCAAGTGACCACAAGAAGTCGTGCGCCCTAAAACCCCAATCATCATCATCATCATTGACTACGTAAGCCACTTATCATGGTAAGTGCTTATTGATTGACGATATATTGCCGTAGTGCATTAGAGTCACAGCAATCATAGGTACAGACCCGGCGCTGGGCGGCTCCATGGCTTGATGGCTCAGCTGCCATGCAGACTTCCGCTGATTGGTCAGCTGTTATCCTGGACCTGAGGTGATTGGTCAGCTGTTATCCTGGACCTGAGCTGATTGGTCAGCTGTCATTCTGGATCTGAGCTGATTGGTCAGCTGTCATGCCAGACCTGAGCTGATTGGTCAGCTGTCATCCTGGACCTGAGCTGATTGCTCAGCTGTCGTGCCAGACCTGAGCTGATTGTTCAGCTGTCGTGCCAGACCTGAGATGATTGGTCAGCTGTCATTCTGGACCTGAGCTGATTGGTCAGCTGTCGTGCCAGACCTGAGCTGATTGGCCCGCTGCCGAGCCAAACCTGAGCTGATTGTTCAGCTGTCGTGCCAGACCTGAGATCATTGGTCAGCTGTCATTCTGGACCTGAGCTGATTGGTCAGCTGTCGTGCCAGACCTGAGCTGATTGGTCACTGCTGTCGTCAAGACCTGAGCTATTGGTCAGCTGTCGTCGCCAGACCATGAGCTGATTTTGGTCAGCTGTCGTGGCCAGACCTGAGCTGATTGGCCAGCTGCCAATAGAGAACGGTTCACCCGTTCATCCGTTACCCGAATGCCACCGCATAAACGGCACTTTGACACTCCAGTTCAAACGATGCTGAACCGTCCCTCTCGGCGATAAAGTAGCCCCCGGCAGATGAGGCCGACCCATTTGCATCAAAGAACACCAATCTAAATTAAGATACCGTCCATTTAAGTCAAATAGCGTACGCCTCCATTATATGAGAGCACCCCACAAGCGCCCCGGAGCCGGAACGTGTTAAGCCGCCCCTGTCTAGTGCAGTGCGCCCATGCATGAAGTTGTGCCGCCCCCGGCATAAAAAGGCGACCCTGGAGAACAAAAGCCTACCCATTCGGGTATATTGAGCCCCTCCATGGGCGCCCCATGACAGCGTATAGCGCCCCTGAAACATGCAAAGCCGCCCTTGTCAGGTGCAGTGCGCCCCTCCATAAGATGATACCGCCCCCTTAGCACCATAGAGTGCCCCTAGAGTATAAAAGCCGCCCCTTTCGACAGATTGCGCCCCTCCGAGGGCACCCATGACATTCAAAGCACCCCTGGAGCATGGAAAGCCGCGCATGTCACGTGCACTGTGCCCTTCCATAAGATGATGTCGCCCCCGGCACCAAAAAGCACCTCTAGATAATACAAGTCACCTCTTTCGGGCACATACCTATGCTTTGTCATGAGTTGCTGCGCCTATTTTGCATCGAAATCCCCTTGAAAATGCATGTCCACCCCATTCATTGACTGCCGCCCCAAATCGTGTAATTTCCACCTCCTGATCGCCGAGTTGCCACCCGAGTCAAAACTCTTAAAATACGCCCTGCTTGACCCATTTAATCATCGATCACCCACGATGACACACCCTTTCAACGATTGAGCCGTTAACTCGTTAACTAATGGATATTTTTGTAAGGTAGCTCTGAAGCGGATTAATGTCGTTGCTTTCAGAGTTATTCATGTCATTTAAATGTTCATATTAATTCATAATCCGGACACCCTAGTATAGACTAGGGTGTCCGGACACAATGAGGAATGTCATTTTGACGAATGCCATTTTGGCGAATGCATATGGCCGAAAGACACTTTGACGACATGTGAATATGCCGAATGGTAAATGACAAATGTATTTTTGTCGAAATGCTTTTTGCCGAATGTAAAATGTCGAAATGTCTTTTTGGCGACATGTCAAAAGGTCGAAATGTGATTTTGACGACATGTGAAGAAGTCGAAATGTTTTTTACGAATGTCATTTTGCTGAAATGTAAAAAGTTCGAAATGTATTTTTGCCGAAATGTTATTTTGTTGACGTGTGAAAAAGTCGAACTGTATTTTTGGCGAAATGTTCTTTTGTCCACATGTGAAAAAGTCGACATATCTTTTTGACGAATGTCATTTTGCCGACATGTGAAAAGATCGAAATGTCCTTTTGCCGAAATTTATTTTGTCGAAATACCATTTTGTCCACATGTGAAAAGCCGAAATGCCTTTTTGACGAATGCTATATTTTGTCGACAGTTAAAATGTAATATTTTTGCTTTACCAAATGCCGAATACTTTTCGTGCTAGGCACGTAGCCAGCATTTTTATCAGGCGGGGGGTCAAGTCGAAAAAAAAAATTGGCTCCTCAGCATATGCTGCTGACCAAAGCCGCTTAGGGTCATTGCCGCCCCTTTCGCGACGAAACGACCAAAAATAGGTCGGGTCGACAGAGAATCCCATTCTATCTAGTGTGAATTCATTTGCTCCGGTGAGGCAACGCGATGGCCCTTCGTGCCTCTCCTCCCCCTGGGCTACGTCCCTGTTTGGTGCTAGTCCTCAGCATTGTCGTCAATAATATGTGTCAATGTTCGATAACTAAGTTGATGTGCCTCAAAGTTGATAAAATATTCCGTTCAGGAAAATTATTGATAGTGCATGAATAAATATACTCGGAAATCTCCATAATGAAAATGCAACCACATAATCTTTCTTCTGAACTTTAAACCTCTCCCTACGGGAGTTTTTCTCACCTTCGCCCTACGGGGAACCTAAAAAGACCCCTCCCCCTGTTAGCTTCCAAACCAAGAAACCTAGAGAAACGCAGTAGGAACCAGCATGTTGCCTGTCATCTGAGGAATCTAACGGTATGCAATTTGTAGGTTTCAAGTAAACGGGTGACCTTGTCAAGTGAATGATCTCGACTCGACCATGTCCAGAATAGCGATTTTGCTCTGTCTGTCGTCATTATTAAATTTATGAAAATAAAATTATTTAATTTGCTTCAAGCTGTTGGTCGTTTAAATTGATGAGGCATTCCATGACAGATCGACCAACAAAATCTCGAAAAAACATCCTATATTTCAGATTTCAGTAAAACTGTATCCAAGGGGTTATCGGAGCAGTAGATTTAAGCTGTGAGATTTTCCGCCTCGTCCGTCAAACAGTTCTTGAGTTATAGCCTCAGGCATTATTCGATTTTGCCCAAACCTTTAATTATTCAGCGGGCGATATCTTCCATCAAATTTATGCGGAGTCATATAAAACCTTATATTCATAATAATCCATCATTAAACACATTAGTTTAACTATGATATAGCATTTTTGAAAATTCCAAAGATTTGACATTTTCAAACGCATTTTTGAGTAAAATCACGTTTTGTATAATGGCCACTACAAATTATGATGTATCTCCTTGCCCAGCATTGACTTCAATGTATGAGCTTCGAATTAAAAAAATATTGGATATATACGTTTTGGCTCTAAATATTTAATTATATTTTTTAATTTGGAAAATATAATGGTCTGCAAAGCACGTATTTTGATAATAACTTTGCACGTAAGTGTGTAGAGAGCTTAACTGAACAGCCATTATATTTGCCATGGTCGAGGCTGATTTGATGAATACATAACATGACCTCTGCCGCGTCGCTTCTGGAACTTCAAGGTCACGTGACTTGAGGTCGCCCGGTGCAGCCAATGTCAGATCGACCAAAGATAACACTCTTTTTCTCATCGTTCGATGAAAATATATTTCGAAGGTTATCTGGGTCGTATATTTACGTTGTTAAATTTTCTGCCACGTCTGTTGAATGGTTTTCGAGTTATAGCCTTAGGCATCGTTTCGATTGTTGCGCAAACCTCGATTTTTCAGTGTGCGATATCTCCCATCTAAATAATATGAGTCATATAAACCTATATGCATAACAATTATCATTGCTTAATTTTGATGTAAGATAATATTTTTGAAAATTCAAAACAAATTGACATTTAAAAAACGGCGATCTTAGTAAAATCATGTTGTTGCCTTGAGTCAATGAGAAACCTGCCAGGGGTCATGCATGCCTCATTTAATAAAGGCTCGACAAGGCAAAGTATGTGCTATTTATACCTCATTCTAGCACTATTACGAGAAAGTTATTATCAAATACGTGCTGGTGACCAATATTTTTCCAAATTCAAAAATATAGATAAAATATTTAGAGAAAAAGTATATCTCCAATATTTTTACTATCGAAGGCTTGTATATTGAAGCTAATACTGGTAAGAAAAAACATCACAATTTCTAGTGGTCACATTATAAAAACATGTGTTTATCTAAAATCACGTTTCAAAATTTCAAAAAATTTGAATTTTCAAAAAACATTATATCCCATAGATCTATGGTTTATTATTATTCTTAGGACATATTGGTTTAAATGCTCCTATAACTTATATGGGAGATATCGCCCGCTGAAAATGAAAGATTTGAGCAAAATCGAATAATGCCTGAGGCTATAACTCGAAAACCGTTCGACGGATGGTGCTGTAAATTTCACAACGTGAATTTGCGGCCCAGATAGCACTCTAAACGTTTAATTGAAATCTGAGATGTAGGGTGTTATGGCTTGGTCGATCTGTCATGGAATGAATGCCCCAGCTATCTGACCATATATCGATTTTTATGTTTAAGGTCAGTATATAACCTCTTAGGTCACGGAAATCATCACCATAGATGAAAATTGCTATTGTCGATTAGCATTAGCAGTCTCGACCCGATAACGTTTACAATAGTAATCAGAAAACCTCAAAATTAGAAATTTATACTTGTAAGCAAAAAGATATGTTCCTATATCAGTTTTGTCTCAGAAAAAAAATGTTTGCATCTGGTAAAAAAAAAAACAAAGAAGTGAATTTACAAAATGGCGTCATTAGTTTGTTATACTTAGTAAGCCATCACTCCGTCAAAATGAAAAATAATGTTTTAAAATTGTGTTTGGTTATTTTCCATACTCAGTTTTTTCCTCCTTTTTCCGGTTTTTTGAACATCTTAAAAAGTTAGATTTTGTAGTAATTAAAAAATGTAAAAAATATAAAATTTGAGATAGCCATTTGAAAGACAATGTCATTTTACATCTTTGACGTTTTCTGTTTGTAATTTGCTGCAAAACTCTATTTTCGACGATTTTTCCAATAGTTATCATTTTTCCATGTGCATGACGTCACTAAAACGTCATTATTTATCAAACTTCTCGATTAATTTTAATAAATTTGTGATAGCAAACGTATAAATGTTGGAACCTTAGCTGCTAAAGATTTAAAAAAGATCGACAGAATATGTAAACAGCAAGAAAACCCTCAGGGGGTCCTGTTAGGAGCGGAGCGGGGCGGAGCAGGGCGAGGGATAAACGGCAGATGCCCTAGTGCAGACAGACAGACAGATAGACAGACAGTCTGCTTTTGCCTGTCTGTCTGTCTGTCTGTCTGTCTGTCTGTCTGTCTGTCTGTCTGTCTGTCTGTCTGTCTGTCTGTCTGTCTGTCGTCTGTCTGTCTGTCTGTCTGTCTGTCTGTCTGTCTGTCTGTCTGTCTGTCTGTCTGTCTGTGCGGTTGTTGAAGGAGCCGTCATTACTCTGTGAGGGAGTTAGGGCAGATTAGGCGTCAAAGATTCGTCTCACTTAGTTCGCAGCAGAATGGGTCGTTAGGCAAGAGAGATCTAAGACCGAGCACTGAAATAGCTCCCGACGCACAGACAACGGTGTCCGGTAATCGGCCCGTAGCGCTGCTGAGATGCTGTCACAGGCCGGCTGTTCAGTCGGGCATGATCACGCAGCACCGTCAGGGCGGTGCGGCGGCGGCACTGCAGTACAGCACACAGCACAGCTGAAGACAAGCTTAATAACATCGCATGCTGGTGCTGCCGCTGGAGGAGCATGACGTCATCGCTCACTGGCGGATCTAGCCGTGTTTTTTAGGGGGGCAAATCCAGTGGGCTATTTCCAAAAAGTTGTTGAGCGGGGGATAGCGGGCCGTCAGCCGTCAGCCAAAGGTGTTTGACCTGGGGGAGGGGGTTAGAGCGCAATCGTCAATCCGCCAGGATCTGTAGGTCCGGCCGTTTTTTAGGGGGTCAAATCATCATGGTTTCAGGATCTTGGGTGGGGAGTGGCATGCCCCTAAATATCCTCCTAGATCCGCCGATGCCTACCTATAGTTCGTTGTATTTTGATTGCCACAATCAGGGGCGTCGCCGTTAGCTTCTGACTGGGGAAGGGGGCGGTCGGCTGAAATGGCGAAAAAGTTCTCTCATTTTTATGAGTGTAGTTACCTTTGCCTGCCTGTGCAGCATTGATGTTCCTTTGCGTGACTTTCCAGTATTTTTAATGTGGACTTTCATTGAAGGTCCTTGTTATTGAGCGCCGCAAAGCGGTTGGCTTTGTAAAGGGGATAATAAGCTAAAAATGGCATGCATTCAATTTAGCATTACAACGAACTGAAGACGAATGACGATGTGAATGACGAACTGAATGACGATGGGTTCGTTATGACGATGGTCATTGTCATTGCATGCGACGCCGCGAGCTGCCGTGAAAATGTTAGCTTTAGGTCGTGAAGACGAATTTTCATATTAAAACCAGGACCGTGGTTGCAGCCAAACCTTAGGAGTCAGGGTAACCCCTTTTCCTGGTTTGCAACATCTCGGCATTGATACAAACATGCCAATGAAGGTATAGTTTCATTTACATTTGCCTCGGATAGTTAAATCCCGATGACCGCTGGCAGTCAGCGCTCAATAGTACAATACTATATATTGTAATAATAACTGTATATACATGATGTATCGAACTGTAACACACAACTGGTAACAGTGTAAATGGCTTAAATGCAGCAAAAGACAGATCGATTTTTCCGTGCATAAATGGTCCCTGTGGATCTTGAGGAGTCTGGAGATTAGCTCTTCGGTCCAGCAAGTTCGGCACCGTTGGAGCAGCTTACGGAGGCCGACTTCTGATGTCCGCGTCTTTGCGTTCGCGTCGCTTTTTTCGGAACTCGGGAGACTAGCAAAGCATGTAATCCGCCTAAAAGTTAATATTTATTAAGGAAGTGGGCTCTGGGGCCAGCCTAGAAGAATCTCTGCCAGACACTTAATGGAATTAATTTTCCTATTTTCCAAATTTGCATAAGCAATTGCAAAACTGGTGTCACGCCGCGAAGTAGCGCGAAATTTTCCCGTTTTTCACTGTGAATAGCTGTATTTTGACTGCGTCAGAGACAATTTTTACGATAAATTGTAACGTTTTTGGTGGTCAAAAGACATGTTGGCACCCCCTGCACGGCTGTTGGGCCGGGGGCATGGTCCTTCAAGACATTACCTGGTTCAGGCATGGCCTGGTGACCCCCCCCTGCCCCTGGGTCCGCTAGTGTCATGGCTTCACATCAAAGCGCCGAACTGCTGGAAAAAGTGCACCATGAAGCAATGAAGCATGGGAACTTATACCAGCGTTCTGTTGTTTTGGATCGAATATGCCAACGTCAAAGGGAATAAAAAATAAAAGTGCAACAATCTCTTTGTCTTTGAGATTATTCCCACTTGATCTAGAACGACCGCTGTTGAGAACTGGCACGTGGAATATTTAATTATATATTGCAGGTTAGCTACAGCTGCTTTATGATTATCGAAAAGAATGCATGCGCAACGATAAAACAACTAAAGAATGAATAAATTGCTGCAAATGGATGCATCCTTTTCATTATCTGTTACTCATAGCGTATTTCACATTCCGACCCGTTCCAAAGATAACAACACATCATTTGCAGTACATGATAATTTAAGCTGCGTATACAAACTGTTACTTAGCTAAACGATCTTCGATTTGACTGCCTTCATGTTCGTTGGACATTGTAAATGACATGAGAGCCAGCAAACATGTTTGCAAAGCTCACAATACGTTTGATAGGCGGCTGTCCTAAGCAAGCGAGCGTATCACGCAGTTGAGTGCAATCAAATCGATTTGGGTGCTGAATTTAGCGTGGGTACGCCACTCTGTTAGCGTCACGTACACAACTCTTTGCGTTTGCATGCATCACATACAGAAACAAGTCAAGGTACAAATATAACACTAGTGTGGTCACTGAATCCCGCATTTCATTTAAAAGGCTATCAGCAAACATCGCTAAGAGGTCATTATCTCATTCTAAAATCATTCAAACATTTTCACTCTGGGAATGTTTTAGCCTTACGCGTTATATTGGCGCGGCTGACAGTGCGTCACAATCGCCGCCGGCGGCTGGGCGCATGGTGACCATTCTGGCGCGGCGCGCTGCCACCGCAGGCGGCCGCTCTGATCCATCAAAGTTGTGAGGAGGCACGCTGGCCATGTTTCATCGAACAATCACGCGTCGGCGGCGACGGCGACGCGGCGGCGGCGATGGCCAGTACGGCCGAACCCTGCACCAGGCCGGAGGAAATAATAGACAAAAACTCGCTACTCGTCTACGAAAACATTCGGATTAATTAATATGGTAGAAAATAGCACACGGGCGACACATGCTCGAAGAAAGTTGCTGACGACCACAAGCTCAAGGTTATTTTGTAAAGCATATCTGCCGGCTGGTTTTTAGTTGATGAAATCGAATAATTGCGCAATCTCGTGTACGGTTTTCATTTTTTTTTTCGCTAGCCCCAGGGCTGGAGCAAATCGATGTGTCATGGCTTCTATCGACCGGGGATAGTATGTCGAAGCTGGTGAATGTGATATTTGTATGCGGCACTGTCCGTATAGTCCGTATGGTAATGTTAATGCACTCCGCGATATAAGCAGTGTATGTCTTTAACGGCTACTTGGTAGGGCTCATAGAGGAGATCAATCGCGACTTCGCGGCGACTTTTCGTTTAAGGATAGCAAAAAGTCATGCACAGCCATTCTAATAAAGCTTGACGATATCCAATGATTCGTTAACAGCCAATGTGTTCTTTGGAAGCTTCATCCACTTTAACTGAACAGGCTCTGCATTCCAAAAGGCAGCTTGGATCGAGCTAAGTAAGAAAATCTGGGTAAATATGCAATGGAAACAGCTCACAATAATCAATGTTCACACGTTTGACCCGTGAAATCAAACATGATATGCTGTGCCAAATCATTGGCCCCAACAATGCAGATAGCTCCCTCTCCAACTCTAAGATGTCCTCAACTGTTGACGCCATTGCGCTTACCGACCGACAACTATCTATGCATGGTAGAGCTGAGAAAAGCTCTGAAACCGCAACCACCCGGAACCATCCGGCTCCTGATCTAACCCACTCACTTGATGTGGTTCCGGGGGATGTTGTGGATGTCCTTGTAGATGACCTTGAGTCGCAGGAAGTCGCCGTTCGTGTCCGTCTCGATGGCCCAGCCCTGGCGGTCACGGTCGTAACAGGAGGTGGCCATCGGCCCGTCCACCGTCCCCACCGCCATCTCACTAACTGTGTTCGCCGCCAGCATCTCACAGATGACCTTGACCCGTCCTCCGACGCACAGGTCATCGAGCGAGTTGCGCGGTGACCAGCCAGGTCCGCGGCCCTCGCCGTCACTCACTTCGTCGAGGATGCCCGAGATTGCGGCCGTCTCGCCATCGCCCATCGTCAAGTTGTAGCGCACGCGACACTTGTGATCGAACCCGGTCAGCCGCCGGAGCGCACCGAACGCCCGCTGCGGGTCCTCCGGCGAGCGCTGCACTGTCACACTCCACTCGAAGTTACCGAACGTGAAGTTGCTCGTCTCGAGCCGCGAGTCGTCCTTGAGCGGGCGCGGCACGTTCAGGTCGGCCTCGAACACCGTCCGCACGTTCGTCATCGTCAGCTCCAGCTGGAATTCGCCATTCGTGTCTGTGAACTTACGCTCGTACAAGCTGCCTACGTTGATGAACTTGCGGTTTCCCTGCGCTGGGGATTCCTTAGAGAACTTGATCTGCTTACCACTGAAGCTCTCGTTGCCGCTGAAGTGGTCGCGGTTGAGCAGAGAGAATGCAAAGTCGATGTACAGACGCATGTGTTCGGAGGGGTTGCGCCAGACGAGGTACACGCCCAGGAGCTTCTCGTTGCGGCTGAAGGTGACCGCCCACCTGTGGAAGCCGTAGGGGAACTCCTTGGTGGTGACATCGCGGTGCAGGTCGCGTGTCACCGTCTTGGTCACGACGAACGAGAAGACACGCGTGTTGCCGCGGTCGTTGACCTTGACGAAGCGGTACAGCAGCGCCATCTGTAATGAAGAGGGATGTCAGACGAGAGCATGGGCGGATCCAAATTCCAAGGGGTGAGTGAGGGGAGGGGCAAGGGCCTATGGCCCGAAACCACCTGAAATGGACGCAAAATTTACAGATTTTCTGATATATAATAAAATCTAAGTAACTTTTAAGAAAAAAAGTTTGCTCTTTATCAGTTAGAAATGCATAGGCAAGCAAAATTTGTCAGAAATTTCTGAATGATGCGAGTCGAGAGTTTTGGTATTCATCCACCCTCCCTCTCAAAGACCACCCGTTCTGGATCAGCCGATGGACGAGAGCAGAGAAGAAAAGACACAAATGTATTGAAAAGTGGCATCGAGACTCGAGAGGCTGTTTGGATTCTGTGTCGGTACGAATAGAATATGCATGCCTAGTTACAAGCGAGCGCGAAGTGCAGGCGAGTCCTCACTGAAAACCGGATTTTTCTCAAATATAAGCAGCCGACCCGGCCCGGCCCTGTCCGACCCGACCCGACCATAACGCTTTTCAGAAGCTTATATCTTTGTAATCCCGCATTCGATTGACAAGCGGGCCTTACCATGTGATAGCCCCATTTAATCACATTATGTTATTGACATGTTTCGTCTCACGCGAGGCTCAGCATGGCGCGTGACACATGCCGCGTCAGGGGTGTCAGAACACATTATCCTGTTATAGCTGAGAAACGGCTGGACCGATTAAGCTGAAATTTTGTGTGTGGTTTGATACCAAACTACTGGTTTAAATCCACACTACTGACAATGTTGCGCAGGTCAAACTATGTGACACATTGCGCTTGCACACGTGCACCCCTGTTCCGTCCACGAAATTACCTACAGAATATCGTTGCAATACCGGACCCATATCTCGACAACCAAAAGTCGCAAAGACAGGATTTGAACACAGATGTGCAGAGAAACGATCCGCCAGGCGTATGCGCTGTATGCCAATCAGCGGAGCGTGTCACGTGCAATGTTACTGACTATACAAGCGCAAATTCATGGTTTATGACGTTTTCACGATTTAAATCAGTGCTCGGCACAAGTTTGAAGCCGATCGGCCAAAAAAGTGGTTGTGGTACGATCGCAAACGTTTTGGAGGTGGGAGTCGTCAGGTGACCTGGCCTGGTGACCTGACCTGCAATAATTTGAAGTAAGGAATTTATCTTAATTGCGTTGTTAATTTCCGAAGAGATATGCAAAAACGGTGGCGCTGCGCAACGCCGTTTTTCCGCTATCCTTGCAAAATGTAGGGGTGGGCGGATTTCGCCCACCTCCCCTGCAGGGCGCGTGTTAACACTTCTCTGTCTTTACCAGGCAGTAGCATCGGTAAACAATGTCGGCGAGTACAGTGCAGAACTAACACCATTTTCCGACGGCTGGTGTGCTCGCTCAGTATTCATTATCCCATTGTGCGCCGTCAGCAGAGCTGAGCGGCCGGCAGATTCATCCCTCCCCGGCTCCACCAGATTGCCTACAGCCACCGGACCGCGAATAACAATAGGTCCGATGTCAAGCGGCTCCGGCTCCACTGCTAACTAGATGATGCTGTTTGCCTCGATAGCAGGGCTTATTGCGGTTCGCTGAGCCCAACATTGGCAATCGAGGTTCGGATATCCGATCTCCAGTGGAATTAATTATCCACCTCCTAAAATTCGAAATGAATCCTGATTAGCACCATTAATCATTGATAATTAGGTTTTTCGACTATGATTTATGATTTTTGCATTGTCACTTGTGGTGATTATAAATAGATGTCATAAAACGTTTTCACTTCTGCAAAAATCTCGAGTGGAAACCTGCATCCAAGCGCGGATCCAGAATTTCAGTCAGGGGGCGCGAAATACAAAAAGTTGCGCGAAAAACAAAAAAAGGGAGGCGCCCAAGCGCCCCTCCCCCTCGATGATCCGCGCCTGGCATCAGCAAACATAGCAGTGCTTCAGCAGACACAAATATGGTAAAATGCTTAATTAAAACGTGTATACGTGCTGATGAAAACTTCGTTTCATTTGTACTGAAAGAATAATTTCCAATCTTCTACTAATCTCGAAGCCAATTGCTTTGTATTAAACTCCTCCGTTGTTTTTCAGCTGTGTTCCCATTCCTCGGAGTCCGGAGAGATGAGGAAGATGGCTGTATCGGCTGGCTACAAAAGACGCGAACGGACCAACACCCACTTTCCAATATTGGATCATTTTGATCATTTAAGAGAAGAATGCGAAACAATTTCGAATACTGAAAGGCCAAGTAAAAAAAAGATCCAACCACTCTGTTTGGTCTTGAAGTTTCAGCTATCTTATGGAAGACTTGCAATAGCAACGTGTTCAACGCCTAGAAAAGCGACATGGAGTTTCAAATGACTGAGGTCTCCGTCTCTTCCCAGACGACTGCGCCGGTAGAGTTCCGGGAACCATTTCATACAGTTACGGGAACCATTCCATACAGTTCCGGGAACCATTCCATACAGTTCCGGGAACTTCCCACTCAACTCTATGACTGAAATATGTCGGCAACGGGCTCCTTTTCCCTGAAGTTCTTCAGCACCGTCGCCAAAATGACAATGTAACTTTTCCTCACTGGCACTATCTTCCGCATCTTGCAAATAAACACCTTTGTCCGTCGCAGTATTTGCTAAGAGCCTGGCCAGCAATATTAATTGCCTCGTTCTTTGTGGGCCGTCCCAGGAGCTGTCCCTCCCCAGGCAGTATACCTAATATCTGTCATTTCTGGCGGCAGCGTTATTGCATTACGTGGAGACGTTCTGGTCGCCGATTCTGTTTCTCACAGTGACGTGGCCAGGGCTGCCGGTTCTCCGGACAGCTATTACCATTATTCAGATATAGTGCAGATATAGTGCAGATATAGTGCAGATATAGTGCAGATATGGTGCAGATATGGTGCAGATGTAGTGCAGATATGGTGCAGATATGGTGCAGATATAGTGCAGATATAGTGCAGATATAGTGCAGATATAGTGCAGATATAGTGCAGATATAGTGCAAGATATATGCAGATATAGTGCAGATATAGTGCATATATAGTGCAGATATAGTGCAGATATAGTGCAGATTCCGCCGCTGAGATTACATCCCCAATCTGGTCAGATTCAGCTCAGCTATGCATGAACAGGTCGCCGTTAAAATTAACTTCATCTATGGTAATATTCGAGCATATTACGATTAGGTATCACACAGTTTTAGCATTTAGGACTAGGATTTCCGTTCAATTTCCGATTCAGTTCAGGTTCATTGCAGATTCAAATCATAACCAGTAAAAAACCAATTCAGACTGAGTTTATGCTAAATTCACGTTTCGGACAGATTCATTCCAGCTTTAGCTAGGACTCAATCTATTTTTGACCCAAATCACACCGGCTTTGTGCCGTTGTTCCGTAGATTCGTTGGATCGCCTTGGATCGCCCGTGGATTTTCGCTAGATCGCCGCCGTATTGCTCATGGATCCTCGCTGGATCGCCCGCGGCATTGTCGCCCGATCTCGCCGGAGGGTATCGATCAGATATGCGTCCCTGCCCTCCAGCGGCCGCCCCGGTCACCGGGTCAGCCAGGCCTGGGGGGCCACCCCCCCCCCCCCACCCGCCCCCGCCTCAGCCGTCGGCAATCAGCCGCCACAATCACAAGCGGCGCTGCCAATAAGTGACGTCATCACCACGCGATATCCGGCACACAGGGTACCATTGTGTATTCTCCAGCAAAGCGTACTGCGTCGTCAGTCTTCTCTAGCAGGGCAAAGGACGCAGTACTAACTGCGTCATTGTGTTCCAGCGCGGTCAAAGACCAAGAAGCACTCACTGTGGCATTCTTCTCTAGTAGGGCAAAGTACCTAGCCACTCAGTGCGGGATTCTTAAATAGCAGGACAAAGGACGTCGACGTAGACAAAGGACAAAGAACATTGGGCTACTTTTCTTCGTGACCTGCGCTGCACAGGATCACGCAGAACAAGACTAGGCAGTATCCAGCCGCGCAGAACGGTGCGTTACGCCTAACCGCCTTTAAAGTGCATGGAATCCTGGATTACCACGAAATCTTTGATGGTGGAGAAGATATGCAAGTATTTTGCACGTCATGAAAGAGCATTTATTTTAAATGCATGCAAAGGAAGCACCAGTTCTGAAAAAGACAGCTGTAAAGTATGGGATGCACTGGATGGGTTGATACAGTCAGTTACTGCGAAAAAGATAGGATGACTAGGGATTTGATGCCAGCAATAGAGATTGTTATGGATATCTTGTGTAAGACTACGTTGGTTCGAACGTTTCGCGTTCTCACTCACTCCGACTGAATTAGTGCAGTCACAATGCTCGTTACTCATGGTCTCGTCATTCCCTCCCTTCATTTGACTTTGTTGTGAGCTTTTGACCTAAGTTCTCAAAGCAAGTGAAACACACACTTAACTTTGTGTGTACTGTGTAATTGCTAAGGTAAAAAGTAGCAGCCTCAATGTCGCGCCTTCTTCAGTAACATTCGCAACAGCAATGGCGTCGGCTGAATTGTCGGCGCCGCTCCAAAGCACTACTTTGTTCCGGCGGAGGCGGCGAGAAAAGGACGTCAGCCGCTCCCATTTGGCGACAGAGAATGCTAACGCTGCCTGCAGGGCTGTGCAGCTCTGTTGGAGGGTTCCGTCAGAGCTCAGAGGTTGACAGTGGTGTGCGCGCTGCGCCGCCCTGTGTGAGGACATGCTGTAGTGGGCAACGCTGGCACTCTCCCCGTGGTGACCGGCGGAGAAGCCGCCCCCTGTTCTGCGCTTACGGACATCGTTAGCGAGTGCAAATGTCAGCTCGGACATTTCCCGGCCAGCGATTGCATGTGTGTGTGTGTGTGTGTGTGTGTGTGTGTCTCGCTATCCAGAACAATAAGCAACATTAGTTTTGAAGAACAGAACGGGATGGCGAAGATGAAAAATACAACAATGGACGCTGCAGTAAATGGACCCAGCCGCTGTGGTGTAGATCTGATGACTTCTTTATGATTGCACTTCTGGGCCCCATTTTACCAAGTGCCATGATCAGACCCGGTCTCACAGTCACCATGCCATGCCGTAGTAGGCATAATGGTGCACCCGCATGCAGAACTTCTGGAATCCTGCTGGATATAACTGGGTTCTACCTATCACCGGCCTTATGGCGCTCTCCCGACTGAGCTATTTCGACAATGTGCTCCGACAAGCTAAACACCGCGGTTGCATATGTGCAGCATTTTGAGCACTACATTCACGGCATGCCTTACTTGTGCTTTCACGGAGCTTTGACAAGATTAGGCGGCCCTGGAGTAAGGCTGCCTTTTGGTCTGATATTGGTATAGCTTTAGCGAGTTCGATTTTAGGAACCACATAAAACATTTCGGACTTGCGGTCGCTCTTTTTAAGAGAGTGTTGGAAATGTTCTGGGTGAAAAACGACTTCAAGCGGTACTAGGTTTCGTAATGGAGCTAAATGTTCCCGCCTGAGGTGCATTTACAAATAAATGCGACCTCCGAAACGTCTAAGTGACGGAGCCAGCTAGGAAAGCTTCTAAATTATCGGCTATGCCTTCCCGTTCCCTTGAACATGTCGCGCGCACTGGATGGGAGAGGGGGAAATCTGTCCACTCCTGTTTGTTTTTTGTGTGTGAATATATCCTTATTTTACCGGTCAATGTGCATCATTTTCTGTGCACCTGACTAAAAATGAAAGGTGCGTCTTAACACGCGCCCTGGAGGGGGGGGGGCTAAATCCGCCCACCCCTCCTGTTTTTCGACGATAACGGAAAAACGGCGGCGTGCAGCGCCGCCGTTTTTTGCATAACTGTTTGAAAATGAACTACCCACATTATCTCAAATTATTAGTCTCAGGTCATCTCAGGTCAGGTCACCAGACGAGGTCACGTGATGACCTCACCTATAAAACATGTTTTTTGTCGTATGTAGACACAGTTTTCGAACGATCGATTTAATACTTTCAGTATGTCATAAGGTCATAAATAACTACCAATTGTCTATCTCGGATTTCTGAAATCGGTGACCTAAGGTCAGGTCAATTTTGTGATCACCAATACTGATTTGTCAATAACTCTCGACATAATGAAGANATTGCTAGGGCTAGCCGCACCCGTATAATTGTTGTAAACTCAGCTACTGAAAGTTTGAGCAAGACGCGTTTCATGTGTAAGAAGTTTTTCTAAAAGAACCTCAGCAGGGGGAGGGCTTTTAGGCGAGGGTTAACATGCTTGAAAGTTAATATTTTATAAGGGGGTTGGGCCCCCAGGAATAACCGTCAAGGAGAGCCTTTGCCAGATACTTCATGGACTTCTTTTATCCATTTTCCTAATTTGTATAAGCAATACAAAAATGTGTCAGGCCGCAAAGTGGCGCAAAAATATCCCAGTTTTTACTGTGAATAGCAGAATGTTGACTGCTGCTAAGGCTGTTTTTACGATAAATTAAATTTCATTTTTAATTTTCCCAGTTTTCTCCTAAGATCATTGCTTTTCACGTTCAGCAGGGAACGCGCGGGGAAGGGGGCATACTTGTGTTGAATCCCCCCAGATTCCTGTGTATGTGTGGGCTGGGGTGGGGTGTGTGTGTGTGTGTGGGGGGGGGGGTGTCCCCCTGATTCCCCCCTGGATCCGCCAGTGAACTCTGGCCATTAGGTTAACTGCAGCAAATGGAAAGTTATCTGGCAAATTTTATTTATAAACATAACACAATTTACAACCTTTTTTCGTTGTTACATATCATGTGACAATACGCCATCGCTATTCAAGTTGCCAGTTTCCAACGAGCCATCACTAGCCAATTACGAGTACATTTAAAGCAGCATCTCCATCTTGTCCAGTCCAGCGTGCCGTCCCCAGCCATCTGTCTCTGTCTCTGTCTTTGTGCATCACGTCACCACTGGTCATCTTCTGCTGATTTGTGCGCATCTTCTCGGAGACAGGAGGCGCATCTTCTCGGAGACAGGAGGCGCATCTTCTCGGAGACAGGAGGCGCATCTTCTCGGAGACAGGAGGTGCATTTTCTCGGAGACAGGAGGCGCGTCCTCTCGGAGATACGAGTCGTAGCTTCCGACTCTAGTCTGGACGCTTCCTATGACATGATGGACGACCGACGCATAACGAGTTATTCATGGGCTGCCGGCTGGATGAAGCGGACGATTTATTGGCGCAGGATCTGCACCGCCAGCGATATCGAATGACTTTCGGTCAGTTATATTTATGTGCTTAGCGATTCGTGAATTGGTTAAATCATTTGCGCAACGCAAAACGTTTACATGAGGTTGCTATGAATGGCTTGGTGAAAAGGAAAATTTATTTTTGCTTAGCAATGCAAAGGTGAGAATATCAACAGATGAAACAAGCCTCACTCTGCTACTCAGACCGGTTACAGAAAACTGCTGTGACTGACCAAAGTCTGTGACTGACCACAGTCTGTGACTGACTACAGTCTGTGACTGACTACAGTCTGTGACTGACTACAGTCTGTGACTGACTACAGTCTGTGACTGACCACAGTCTCTGACTGACCAGTCTGTGACTGACTACAGTCTGTGACTGACCACAGTCTGTGACTGACCACGTGACTGACCACAGTCTGTGACTGACTACAGTCTGTGACTGACTACAGTCTGTGACTGACCACAGTGTGTGACTGACAACAGTCTGTGACTGACCACAGTATGTGACTGACCACAGTATGTGACTGACCACAGTCTGTGACTGACTACAGTCTGTGACTGACTACAGTATGTGACTGACCACAGTCTGTGACTGACTACAGTCTGTGACAGACCAGTCTGTGACTGACCACAGTCTGTGACTGACCACAGTCTGTGACTGACCAGTCTGTGACAGACCAGTCTGTGACCACTGTCTGTGACTGATCACAGTATGTTGACTGACCACAGTATGTGACTGACCACAGTCTGTGGCTGACAACAGTCTGTGACTGACATCAGTCTCTCAGTAAGACTCTGTGACTGACCACAGTTCTGTGACTGACCACAGTATGTGACTGATCACAGTATGTGACTGACCACAGTCTATGACTGACTACAGTTTGTGACTCAGCAGTCTATGACTGACTACAGTTTGTGACTGACCAGTCTGTGACTGACCACAGTATGTGACTGACCACAGTCTATGACTGATCTACAGTCTGTGACTGACCATCAGTCTGTGACTGACTACAGTCTGTGACTGACATCAGTAGTATGTCAGTCACAGACTGTAGTGACAGACCATCAGTCTCTCAGTAAGACTCTGTGACGCGTGTCTGTCTGTATGTGACGCGTCCAGGCCAGATTGCCATGTAAGTGGCGTTATCTTTCGATCACCATTCGTCGGCACTGTCCGGCGACCTTCTGGAGCTGGTGTGGCTGGCTCTCCGTGACAGCAGAAGGGAGGGTGGAAGCGGAGAGCATTGTGTCGAGCCCGGCAGCGGCAGATGCAGAGGCGCCATTCGGAGGCCGAGAGCTGAAACTCGCTCAGCTGCGCCTCAACTATGGAATCGTTATGACCGGCGCCAGACCAGCCCCTGCTTCTGGGCAGGCTAAATTTGGCATGGTTGCGTGCTGACGGTATTTTAGATATATTACTGCGATCTTCCGCATGGGGATCCTACCCAATGAAGCATTGAGTATTGCTTTGCTTCACATGATGTGCTTCCGGCCACTGATCCGAACTGAATATGGTCGAATTTGTCCTATACATATAGTTGCGATTCCATATTGCAATTTAGCTGCGATTCCAGTGTTATTATGCCATCTGATAACTACCATTCTGAATCTTGAATCTTGTATATTAACGGGCATGTCAAGTTGTAAACACTTAGCAGAATTAAAATGGGAAAAATGAGAAGAATATCGTCATATTAAAAGAAATAGTTCACCTTCAACATGGGTTTTGAACTGAGATGGCAGTTTTGTAGCCCGTGTTGAAAAACCCCCAACTGTAAGTTTTCTAGGCTGAAAGGGCTCTCCAGCCGAATATATTTGACTTTTTGTTCGAAGATTGTGGGGCCTCATACACCTGGGCAGAGGCTATTGTGGGCCTAACGCCTGGGCAGAGGCTTTACAGTAATCTTACGCGATTTACATTAAATCTGATTGGCTGAGCACGTTTACGTTTGCGTAGAGTACCATATAGTTTTTGATGAAATTAATAATTTTACGTCTTCTGTCCTGAATCGGCGCGATGTATGTCTATTTTTGAACACTATGAAAGAAGTTGTATTTTAAATATATACCAAATTGTGTTTGAAAAAATCCAGGCGAAACTATTTCCTCATTAACTTCGTGCCAGAGAGCTATACTGAACCGTAATGAAGGATGACTAAATCAATATTTGACAGACTGCAAAGAATAATAATACATATCCACGAAAAAATACACAAAAATCAAAAAACAGGAACCCGCACAAGCAAACCCTATCGCCCGACCTGAGGCATTGATTATTAAGATTATTACAAAGCCACCGTATAGGAGCAACCACGGCCACACTGGCTCGACATACTGTTATGTATAATGGCACCCGCTCACCGGCATTCTCAAGAAGCCCGGCCACAAGTGTGGCGCCAGAACTCACACCCAGGACCATTCCGACTGGCAACAGCACACTTGGTAAATCCCATACTCCCGTGGCTGTCAAGTCAGCATCAAGCCATCTCCGACTATTAGCGCCACACCAGACGCTGAGCACGATTGATCGCGCGTAAACTGAAACACCACGCTCCGCCTGGCAATCCACCCTGCCATAGAGATATCCGACGCAGTCAATCACCTAAGCTCACGGCCTGGCAACACCGACTGTACGACGCCGAATTGCAACTCTCTATAAATCTTTATTCACCACTCTAAATACAAACAAATACGGTACTACGAACTCTCGATGAGAGAGACGCTTTGCCTATAGCTTCATATTATCCAAGACACTTAAGAACAACACGACCGGCAAGTCTGCGTTCAGACACAGCTTCAGACCCAACAGCTTCAGGCCCACGGGGCTGAACTTTGGGTCCGGCGCCGGCTCCGTCGTCCGGAAACTTGCCTCCCTACTTTGCACAATATATTATACACTCGCACCCTGCTGAATACACTGCAAAATTACACACACTGTGACACGGTGACACGGTACATTACACAATGAGTGCAGGTATTTAGCGACGCAGCTCGGTGATCTGACCGTATAGGTACCGTGGTTCTTTGAAGTGATCGCCAGCTCATGGTGGCCTAAGTGAGAGGCCTAAGTGGTCCGGCAGCGAGTGAACTGAGATCGAATGAGGGGATTGTTGATTGATTCGGGGAAAACCAGCGCATTCTTTGTCATACCCTATGAGTGGCAGGTTTATTCATTTTATTTTATTTATTTATTTAGACATACAACGGCATCCACAATAAATACGGTGGCTTTTCATGTCGAGGTGATGATGGAAAATGACACAAAAAACTACTATGGCAAGGAAACGGATAGGAGCAGGATGGTTGAGTGGGTAAAGGATACAGGACTGAGAGTGCAACTGCTGCCCAATGGCGCTGCGCACATCTGCAGTCTGTTGAAGGATAAGTATACCTAGGTACAAGGATTATGCTGGGGTCCTAAAACAAAAATGCACAACCAAAACAATGAAGATGAAGATGAGTTCGATGATCGTTGTCGTTATGCCGTAGACTTGCGTATAATATTTTTAGATTTCACTTCACTATCAAAATCGTTCAGCAGCCAAGTTCAGCCAGTTCATCATATTTGTTGTCTTAAAATTCATGCACATTTGCTTGAGAAGAGTAGAAAGTAAGCCACTAAGAAGAAATATAAGAACGTTCCTAATCCTTGTTCTGATTGAAGAGATCGTATTTCACGATTTCTTGAAATATAGATCATCTGCTTGATTTTCGGCGTTACTCTTTATAGCGTAAGCAGGAATCTGGAAATATTGCTAGGCTCCTGGCTTATTATTAGTGGTGGCATTATTAGTGACAGGAGTCGTTTTCAGCCGCCCTTGAGATGTCGAGATCTATCCGTCCGATTAAAAAAGAATGGTGCGAGATTCATCCTATCACAGTCTACATGTCTAAGAATACAAATCCGAAATATTTGATAGAGGGACATTTTTTTTAATCCAATGCAGGTGCCATGTTTGTAAATTGATTTCAGCGCAACCAACAGGGATGTATAGATATTAAGTTTGAGATTGATATTTGACGATTAATTTTGCAAATTAAAAAATCACAGGCGTGTGCAGGTCACTAAATATTGGGGTGAAGTAAATGCGTAATCAAACCTTTTCTATGTTTTGTTTTGTGAATAAATGCAAAAGTTCGTTGGTTGGACATCATAACAAATTATAAAACAAGTTTTTGCCATAGACGGTGCCCTAGTGAAAAGGGAAGACCAAATATATAAATTATTAAACGCAGGCATGTTGCTACCAAGCAATGTGAATAAGTTGCTGATCATACATAGTTCTGTATGGTTAGTTACCACGGAAAGACGAGTACCACGGTGTACCACGGAAAGACGAGCGACCGCGAAGCGCTTGCTCGTAATCAACAAACGGTCTTTATTGGTCGCAATCATATAGATCATATAGGGTGGAGACTTCCACTCTATATGATCTATATTATAGATCATATAGGGTGGAGACTTGGTGGAGACGCCAGTTAGACGGCAGTGGAAGTCTCCACCCATAGTGTTAGGCCAGAATTCCTTGTATCTGTAAAAACATTGTGTATGTCTCTATTAGGCTAGGTTAGCATTCTTTGTATACGAAAAAACTTATGATCATGCCTCAAATATCTGTCAGCTGCAATAAACACCCATTTTAATATTGGGACAATTGCATTTACAGCAGATAAAAGGAAAGTTTTCCTCTTCTTAAAGCTGTTAATCAACAAAGACAGCCTCTCTGAAGAAGTTTCAATACAAACCGTCAAAAAGAGTCGAAGGCAATCAACACGAAACACTCAGGCTGTTCGATCTAAGACCGTATTACAGCTCTTTTCAACACCCACTTATACGGCATTGATTGACTCCAATGAAGTCTGCTCTCCGCAGCCGCTTGCTGAGTCTTCAACAGTGACCGGCCAGCACAAAGGCACGTGCCAAGCTAAGCTCCGTGTTCTGAGACTGAAGATTTAGTGATCTAACTAATCAAAGGCGCCTTAAGATCAACTGCTGCGGCTTTTCCTATGTGACGGTCTGGTCTCGCATACGAATCATTTCAGCATTCCAAACTGCACATTGGGGTGATACCGCCGAGCAGGACTAACTACATAGGAATCTTGAGAGTCTTCACACAGACAGCCCGTACCCATAGCCGTATGCCCGCGTCAGTAATCCTATACTTTATTATGGGCGCGGCAGGCGGCGTGGCGGAGGCGGGTCCCCTCCAGCTGTCTGGCGGGTGCTAACAACCTCCCAGCCGCCCCCCCGCCGTCAGTCGGGGTCAGATGACGGTCTGATGAGCCCCCCCCTCTGCCGTACCCAGCCGGCTATATCGCCCCGGGCTACGGCCGGTCACGGGGTCACCACCGCAGCTCAATTTGTCGCCCGGGGCGGTCTAGGTCTCAGGGTACAGCCTGCTCCGTGCCGCTCATGTGCTTACTGGTCTGCTGCTGCTACTGCCTGTCGCTGGGGGGGGGGGCAAGTGGGGGGGGAGTTGCTCGCCTGGGTCTGATGGAGTGCCGGCGTTATTATATATTCTGTGTCGTGCCGTGCATGGGCGAAGAATGCGGTATGCCAGGTATGGCCATGGCCAAACCAACTGGCTGAATTGATTTTTACTTTTAAATCTTTTCCCTGCGGGCGGCAAGAATTACGTTAACCTGGGGGGGGGCAGATTCTGCCCCCCGGAGATCTCGATAACCGCTCGGCCGATTTTGATAAGGACGAGAGATCATGGCGAGACATGCGTGATACAAGATCTGGTCGGTAATTTATGAACCCCATTTTTTTTTCTCAAAAACTTTGGCGCAAAGGGGTAAAAGAGAGTACGAAATTTTCGGTGTTTTTAGAAAGGTCATTGCGGCCATGCAATTATACCGATTTTCATGCCCGAAACGTTTTTGAGCTTCCAATGAAATGGTCTTCAGTATACAAAAGGGACAAGTACCCAAATGCACAATCATAGGCGTACTCAGGGGTGAAAGAGGGTGGATTTTCTGATAATAAATACAAGCTGTTTGTAATTATTTGAGACGATAGTAAAGTCACATGTGGGCTTTGCCAATGTAATTTATAAAATAAAATATATTGCACATAGGCGGATCCATGTAAACAACGTGGGAGGCACCATGTGTGGAACACCTTTTATCCTCTTACTAATTTGAAGTTCGGCCTTATTTGACGGAGGAAATCGCCTCCCATCTTATGTACCCGAGTGCACCTCTACCCCAAAATATGTATAATCCAAGTATGTATGACGTATATAGCAGTAACATAGCTTCTGACGCTTTTATTCCACCGCAAACTACGAAGGAAGTATGCGCCGCACAACAGCATTCAAAATGATCTCCCCAAAACATGAGCCTGGAGCCGCCTCTGCCGGACCATTTTTTTACAATTTTGACACAACTCGCGTCATTCCATTCTAGGAAAAGTTCAAAAGTTTCCAAACGTCAGGCGTAACGGTTTGAAGCAGCAGGCGAAAAACTACCGTGGGGATAGAATTTGCCCCCCGCAGGGAATAGGTTAAATTTAACATCTTATGAGTTACTGGTCAAGAATGTTTAAAAAAAAATAAGCCGGCCGGTTTTGAGAGGTTTTGAAGCTAGTTTAAAGCAAACGCTGCTTCGTAATTCGTGTTGGAGTAATACTCATACGTCAAAAATTCCAGTAACTTTCCTGGAAGCATAAAGTAGAGACCTTATTGCCTTTTTGTATTTAATTGAGTTATATTAAAGTAAAAAGCATCAGAAAAAACAACTATAATATGAACAAATCAACAGTGATACGTGATATGAGTCATTTGAAGACTCAGTCACGGCTGCAAATTCAAACACTATAATAATAATAATGTAATTTATTTCATGCACATAGCAGGCACATAGTCACACACACATACAATCACACGGTCATGCAATACAGTATGCACTAGTTGACACCATTGCTGGTCGACAACACATCTTGGTTAACACGCGTCTCCAGTTGCTGCTGAGCAATATCAGCTATATACCTCTTGAGGGCCCGGACAACATCAGCTTTAGAGCAGGCATCTAAATTGGCAGTCCAATCAAATCTTAAAATCTATGGCGGGATACAACATTGTTAGCTGCAATTATGCCTATCCGGACAGATGTTGCTGGCCCACATGGCTTTGAGCAATATATTTTGGCTCCTAGAAATTGAACGAGCTAGAAAGAAACGAGTTTTTGGCCAGGAGAGCTTCGCATGTCAGCAGACCATATGTTGCACATACTGTGTGATTTCTATGTGAGATTTGACTGTGTGATTTCTACTATGTGAGGAAATGTTTCGTCACAAGTGCGCCAGGAACGCAACGTGTTTTTTTCTTAGCTTAAATTCTCTTAATTCTTGCATTAAGTGTACATTTTTTTTTTCAGAAAATAAAACAAATATCCTTCTTTTACTTCTCTCACATAGCTACGTTCTCAGCCGTTTTCGTTGAATTGAGAAACAACTTACGGCTTATGACCTTTAACATTACGTCGTCAGCTGTGTACGCCCAGCCATTGATTGACGTCACACTTGGGTTGCGTATAGAATCGATGTGTTGACGCCTACGGTGCTAGTGATATCCTAACTAAATTTTCGGATTTTTCACCAATAAGTTAAACTATCCTTAAAATGGCTACGCAGCCTCAAATTCGACTAGAAAGTAATTATTGCTAGATATTTACCAATACATTTTAAGTAATTAATAATTTAAAAAGTGCTTTCGAACTTCCACATTGATGTGATTATTTTTCACCAATTGTATTAATCAATTCAGAATACTGCAAACAGAAGTTATAGATCCTAAGAAAAGTTTGGGGAGGGTGACACCCTTCTTCGAAAAAAAAGTTTAGGAGGCGGCTGCCCCCTGCTCCCGGTTCCTGCGTCCTTGTCTATTATTGAGCTTAAATTAGACATAATAAGACATGAAATGTTTATGACATCACAAATTTGGACCGAATGATTTAGCAAAAATATAACTATTTACAATTATCGCACAATGCTGCAATTAATTGATGTTGGTACGTAGTGGTGTCGGACTCGTCAAGGTCATTGGCTGGAAGAAAACTGAACTTTGAACGTTTATATTGGGCGATTGGGCGCGAATAAAAAATGACCTTATGGTGTTGATCAAATCAGATTGGTCTTTAACATATACAATTGTTCAATGAACAGTGTCCCTTTAATGAGAGAGCTATCTTTATGAGAGCTATCTTAGTTTGACATGCCGTATACTTGATATATATATTCAATATTGTATGCTGCGGCCAAAACATATTTGATTAAATTTGATAGTCTTCGTGTAACTGTATGAACGTATATCAGTTATGTGTCTGAATTATCTGTGGATTGAATCAGATCTATCTGGATTGATGCATTTAATTCACTGATGAGATCCCGTGTCATTTCATAGTCATAGATAGGTAACGACCACTTCACTAACAGGAGCGTGTAAACTATTTTCAAGTTGGGAGGGCGATTTTTTTGCGGACCTGAGGTGGCAAAATTTATAGCTAAACAATAGTATATCGCTGTGATCGCCACCCGTTATATCGCTAACAGGATTTATCGCCATATATCGCCACCTGTTCACCCGATATATCGTCATATATCCCTGATATATCGCCACCCGTTCTGCATACGTCAATGCCGGCTACTGCCTGGCGCCTTGACCGATCCGGCGATCCGGAATGTCGTTGGTGACCACTTTTCATTTTTTTGTTCCACCACTGGCCGACTCACTCTCTGCTGAACTTCAGGGAAGCAAAGCCGACATCATGCATTTGTAATTACGTGTATTGCTTAAAAACAGATGGAACACCCTGACCATGCCAACAAATACTGAATGTTACTTACTCTATGGCGCCTTGACATAATTCATGAACAGTAGCATTTACCTCCAAAAAGCAATACAACTTTTTGACCAAGAAATAGTTCTATCAACGTTACGACGAATAAACATATCCTATTAGCCGTTTTCACGAAGGACTTTATTTACATGGAAATTGGGGCGCTTGGGGCGTTTGGGGCGATAACGGCGATTAGGGCGTTTGGTTTAAATGGGGATTTTTGGGCCAATGTTAGAGCTATGGCCACTTGACACGGTGTTAGATCCAAAATGTTCTTAGTTCCAAAATGCCAAAATTCCCTAATTATTTCCCCCCACTCACACACTTTATCCAAACGCCCCAACCGTCCTAACCACCCCTAACGCCCAAAACGCCCCAATTACCCGGTACTATAAAGTCCTTAGTGAAAATGGTTATTGACAGGTGTGTGCGCTGTATTTAGCAGTTTTATTATACTACGATAGTCAAATGTGCGGTGCCAATGTACAGATGGAATGGTGCAAAACCAGCTCCAAATTCAATGCAGTTTATTTCTCTTATATTATAGTTTTTCCTTGAAACTGCACCTTTGCTTTACAAAACATAAGCAAATTTCCGTAGACAATCCCGTTGATCTAATTCACAGCTAAAAGATCATGGTAAAAGATGGGGGAGTTCCGACACATGGCTCCAAAGTTGGGTGCAAGGGCGGATCCAGGGGGGCCAAAGGGGCCATGGCCCCCCAAACCACCCAAAATCGTCGCAAATTTGACACATTTCCTGAGTTTGTCGTAAAACTAAACAACTTTTACTAGAGAAAAGTTTTTTTAAATCAGTTTGATGCATAAGCGAGCGAAATCCGATGAGTTTTCAGAATTTAATGCGATAATTTTGGGATTTGGCCCCCCCAAACTGTCCAAATCACACTTTTCTTTGGATCCGCCAGTCGGTTGGGGGGCATCCAATCCCCCAGGTCCAAAGTTGGGGGGCGAGTTGACCCCGTTGACCCCATGGTTCCCACGTTCCTGGCCACTGAAATAAATATCCAGCTGCCGTTGAATGGATGCCATTGGCATGAGGCTCAAAATGAGTGCAGTACACTGAACAAATATCACGCATCACAGTTTCAGCAGCTGCAGTCCACTGTCTTGTGACACTGCAGGCTTTGTCGAGTTGACTACTGCTCAGTGAACTGACACACCCGTAAAAGGCAGTTTTTCATCAGCATTCACAAACATAACTTTCTCATCGTCTCTGACACTCGCATTGAGGACCTCCCAGGTATAGCATAAACAAAGGAGGTAGATAATTTCCTTCACGTATACAGAGGGAGGCAGAGGATTTCCTTCACTTAGACAGAGGTCTTCGCCCAGCGCCACCCATGCCTGAAGAGCAGTCAAGTGCAGCGTGTGAAGTTCTTACGAGTGTTCTCTGAAGACGTTTGTGCGGTGTGCCACACAGAAGACGGTAATTAGTGGATCTGACAGCTTCCTGGAGCCGGTCGTTGACAGGCTGGCGAAGCTTCTAGCGAGAGCTTCCGAGCCAATAATGAGAGCTGTTTCGCTGGGCCGAATTTTCCCAGTCGAATGGCTTTGAATAGTCGATACCGTCACAGCATCCCAGCCAACAATTAAGTTGGGCACTGCTCGGGCAACATGGGCTAACATGGGCATAGCCCGATTTGCCCAACTTACAAGTTTCTCTTATTGGGTCAAACTCGGTTTTCGCCGGGGCAGCTAACCAACTTGGGCAGGCCCGAGTTGAGCCCAACAATTATTATCGTGCTGAAATTGGGCAATGGGCATGTCCGACCAGAATTCATCACTTGATGGTGATAAAGTTTATGATGAAGTTTATTGGTGTTATAAGGCTGAGGTGACTGCTCAGATTTAAATTAAAGCATAAATAAAACATAAATAAAAATAAAATACCATACAATTGATCGGTTTCAGCTCGGGCTAAGCTCGGATTGTCTGATCATGCAGCCCAGGCTGTAACTTGGGTCCTGCCTGGCGTATGTGTGTCATACGCCAGGCAGGACCCAACTTACAGCCTGGGCTAACCCAACCTTTTGTTCGGACAAACCCAAGTGCTGCCCAATTGGGCCCTAATCAGAATTGTTGACAGGGATGCAGGTAGTTATAATCACGACAAGTGTGGCTTGCATTGTAAAATGTCACTATACGAGAGAAGCAAAGTGACAAGACCGTTGACTGCGAGCAGACTCTTGTTTATAGTGCAGAAGTACAGAGCGAAAACGCTCGACACCTTCTTCAAAGCTGAGAGGCCGACCACTTGAGCGAACTTCCTAGAGTTGTGTTGCGTTTTGCTGTATGTATAGAAATTAGAACATGTTTACTGACGTCTCCATTAAGTACTTGGCCGAGTTTCGCTACCGAGTGCAACAGCTGTTGCAAAGTAGAACTTCATTATTCAAACAGCACGCTCGGCTTCGCCTAGCCGTCCAAACTTAAGCCTACTCTTCTTACGCCACCAGCAGTTCTCCTAAGTCGCGTTGTGCGAGACAACGAGTAGGCATATGCAAATTTGAGTGCAACCAAGTCACGATCCCATATACAAATATTTTAGCGAACATCAGGTGTATGCAACTCGAGACTGCATTGCACAAGAGATAAGATCCGTTGTACCTAGACGTTGTTAACAATCACGAGTTTGTCTTTGCGTGCAAAGGACTGGTGAACTGGGGTTTCCTCACGGGAGTGCATAATCCTTGAGCTGGCGACATTTTTTGCAGGGCCGCAACGCTATATGTCTGTAAGATGATAGTCTAGCTTGTCTTAACATTGGTTGAAATGCACGAATGATGGCCATTTGTCAATCCTGGCATATTTTAAATTCCGTATATGTAACTCTGACCCCACGTAACACAAACCACTTGGGCTTATCGGAAGACAGGATATTGGACATTTCCCTTTTAGCACACAAACACTTTGAGAGATCACTGGTCCGAACAGTCATGTCTCATGTCAAGTCGGTCTCCCGTGTATCCCTCGCCGCCGGCTGCGGCAGCGGCTGCAGGGCAGACGGCCGTTGCCGTTGTCTAATTTCCCCGGGGACCGCTTAGCCCGGCTACTGGGGCCGATATTAAACGGCGACGCATGAGCAGGGCTGTCCAGCAACCCATCGGGCCCACCTGCAGCTGCCCATTGACACGCCGCTCACACGTCCCGACTCAAACTCGCTCCGGCCCGGATCAGGCGGGCAATCTGCGGCCGTGTCCGAGTGGTCCCGATGCATCCCGGGATACATATGTAGCATCCTGATGAATCACAAGATATATATGTAGCACCCTGATGGTCCCAGGATACATATGTAGCACCCCGATGAGATCCGGGATACATATGTAGCATTCCCACTAGAGATGCAAAAATTTCCCAAAAAACAGGAACCGGCCTCGCCACCTCGGCCGCACATACATGAGTTGGGACCGGCATCAAGCCCGGCCACTGCGGGAGAACCCACCAGCCGGCACGCAGAAACCTGCATGAATCTTCATTCTACACTTTAAAAATATTATAACAGGAATTATTTATAGTTTGAACATTTGCATTACTTAACATGAAATTAAGCTAGACGAGTGGAAAGACTATCACACAAATATAGTGATGCAATGAATGGACTCATGAAACTCTATTCCAAACAAAATTAATGGTCCAAACAGCGCACTAATACAGAAAAGAAATATCACAAAAAGTCCAGAACTTTGGAAGAATGAATAATCAACAACAGACTCAACAGGCGAGTGAAACACGTCAGGCGGAAGTTAGACTGTCTTTCAATTTTGATTGTAATTCAATGGTTCTCACTATAAAAGCATGATAGGATCATGCACTCAACATAGCTTATCATATTTGTTTGTTTATTGGGGTTTAGGGTGTGCTAACGGCTAACAGGCTGTACCTACTAGTTACCTACCGGTTATCTTATACCTTATTTGATCAATGTTTGCAGTGGACTAGTAAATAAAAGATATAACTTCAGAGGATAATGGGGGGAAAAACGTGTGTGCATGTGATGCGTTTCCTGGACATTTAGTAGGCATAGCAAAAGTAACTATAAAACATTCGAGACGCTGGTCAGCGTACATGTTATTAGTTGATATTCGGACGTTAAACACTAAAAGTCAATTCAACCGCTGTTTCAAATTAGAGTAATCAAGCCAGCCACTTCGCTCAGAGAAACAAAAGCAACTTCAACTTCCCATGCACCAGCACTTCACTTGTATTTGTATTGTATTGTATCTTGTATTACATGGTGATGACCACAATGTTAACTTTGTTTATGACTAGCAAAGAGGCTGCCTTGGCCTACAATCTGGCTTATATGCGACAATTACGCTTTGGTTGAGCAAAACGGCGCAAAATGAACTATGAAGAACTAAACCGAAACGACTATCTTCAGGCACCATAAATTATTTAAAATTACCAAATCGGCAGCAACTCACAGCATATTGGAGGATTTCTGGCCGTGGACTTCAAAGATATTTGAGCTGTGTCCAATGGTAGGTTTAGGTTAGATTTGGATGAAAGTTTTGATCAAGAATATGATGCCTTTACATCAGTCAATAATAATCGGTCATTTAGGTGATAGATTGAAAACATTTTGCTAAATGAAACATACATTCCGGTGGTGGATTAATATTATGTCATTGTGTAGGTCCGCTCCGTCAGGCCTACGCGGCGTAGGGCTTGCTTGTAAAACAAATAATTATGGAGGAGTGATGTAAGTTTGAAGTAACAAGACAGATTTGCATTCTGTGATTAGTTTTTTAGGCATCAAGCAAGCTTAATATTTATTTGCAAAATTGTTTATGTCTTGTGTCATGAAGTCTTTCCAGTTTCAAAAACTTTAAAATTTGTGGAATGATGGCCAGTTATGACCCACTTGATCAACCCTATCTCACATGTCATTTGCGTTGTATGCAAGTTATATTGAAACTGGACTAATTTGTAATTACAATCACTTCAAATGATTTGATGAACGATGAGATTCAAGAGTAGCGAACATTTGTAGCTTAAGGGACTTCATCCAAAGCTCAAGCTACGAAAAGTAAGATGGTTTGGGGTGACCCGTGGCAAATGACTGAATAGAACTTGTATGCTCTTCCCCACCTAGTTACTAGTCATGGATGTGGAATATGATTCAGAGTAGGTTGTACCTATTCTGTTTTGACTGCACTCACACTGTGTAGTTTCTGAGCTAACGAAATTGATTCATATATCACCTATCACCATGTAGTTTGATTTTATAAAGTTTCACTGGTCTGTCCGTCAACTCCTTACTCCTTGGTCTACTAGTTAATCACTTTTATGTTTTAAACTGAACAATTAGTTATGATTGTGGTTTTACTGTTGTAAGAAAGTGGTTTTTATCATGTTCTTTAACATCTAGGTATGTTAATGACTTTGAGCAATATTTATGTAATTTATAAAGCATTTTTAAATGAGAAATTGATAACTTCCGCTAAGCCCGGCATGGGACCGGCAGGCGGCAAGCCTGAGCTAGACACAGCTTCAGGCACGCCGGGCCTGAATTTGGGCCCAGCGCCGGCTCCGTGGTCCTGAAAATTGCATCTCTAATTCCCACGCGTCCCGGGATACATAGAAAGCATTCCGATGAAACCCAGGATACATATGTAGCACCCCGATGTGATCTGGGATACATAGGAAGCATCCCGATGAGTCTCGGGATACATATGTAGCATTCTGATGCATCCCGGGATACATATGGGGCATTCCACGACATTTCGACCAGTCAAAAACACATCCATCTTTCACTTTTTGTTCAAAATTGGTATACAGGACTATCTTGGATCCTGAATTCAGCTGTGACAATATTAGCTAGATCTAACCTCAGGTTCTCGAGCTAAGGCCTTGGGCATTTTCGCAAGGTCACGATGCAGAGGTATTTTTGAAGGCTGAAAGAATGCATTTGACTTACCCAAATGTCAAAAATACTGGTAGAGGTGAGTTTGCAATGAAGCGAAGATTCTTTTTCTGGATTTTTTACGTGACCTTGAATGACGTGACCTTGTGGTCTTTTTTCGATTACCTCGTGTGACTTCGTGTGCACCGGCCACCGCTGATTATAATTTTTCACTTCTCAAAATACTTGTCAATGTATTTCTTAGAGGAAAAAGTTCACCTTCTACATGGATTTTGAACTGACATGGCAGTTGTGCAGCCCATGTTGAAAAACCGCTTCCTGCAAGTTTTCTTGGCTAAAAAGGCTCTCGAGCCGAATATATTTGACTTTTCGTCGAAGGAATGTTGGCCTTACATAAACAATGTCAAGAATGTAGGCCTTCGATGCTCCTGGGCAGACGCCATGGTTGGAGCTTTTAAGAAAAAGTTGGTGGGGCAATAGCCGTTTTTACGATGGATTATTTTGCGCGAAATGTTTTAAAACATCTTAAGATGTTTTGAAATGTTTTGTATGCAAGTTTTAGTATACTTATTCTTTCCTTAACTACGCAACTTTTGCAAGCGATTTTGTCTGAAATGTCTCTCAGAATTTTGCAATATGTTGGTAAGAATATAGTAAGTTACAAAATTGGCCGTTTGGTGGTTAACTAGCAAGATAATTATGTATAGATTAGCTGTGTGATCTCAACTACTGGACACTTTTCAGAACATCTCGAAACACATCAGTCTCGGGCACGCTTTGGTCGTAAACAAAGCGAACTTCCCCTTGACTCATAATGGACTCGTCCTCCAGCGAATCATTTCTAGCGCATTAATTGCCGCCATGCGAAGGCAGACCCGTGATCCATGACGCTGCCAGATTGAGTAACTAGTATGGCCGATATGTTTACTGAACGAACGGACCTCTATACTGCATTGTTCTTTAGAAACGAACAATTTTGTTCATAATCCTTGTATAAGAGCTCATTTCATGCTTCGTGACTCTTGATTATGATAATATCGCCTAATATCTTATGTAACTTATTTGTATTGAATATATCGTTATGGTATGGTAGGTAGGCACTAGTGATGTAATTTCCAAAAATCCTGACCAATAACCAATCAATAACCAACAGGAAGCATATGGGTTGTCCAAATATGACCGATTTTGGTTGAGCAAAAATGTCCAAGATTTGACGCGAATTTTGTTAACAGTATACTTATTTAAACAAGATTAAGCTGACCGAAAAGTGTCCACAAATTTATCAGCCTGACCGACCGATTACCGAATCAGTCACACAATTTTTTCGGTAACCAAAATTTTGTTTACCGATTGACACCACTAGAAGGCACGAGTCCACTGTACCTCGTCCGGCCCTGACGGCAGCCGGACGGCGCAGCTGTCAGTGGCGTAGCCAGGATTTCGGCCAGGGGGGGGCAAATGGGATCAGGGGGTCCTTGTAGTCAATGGGGGCACACAAAACTAAAATAGTACAGTGTGTTGTACATCTACGACACATAAGTTTTTGGCGATTTTTTGGGGGGAGGGGGTAGGGGTAAAAATTTCAAAATTATGCAAATCTGAGACAAAATTTAAAAAAAGCTTGTCATTTGCCTTCTTTTGTTTTATTTCCAAACTGCTAAAAACCCCGAATTTCTACGATTTTTCGAACATTTATAATTTTTCCACCGAAAATGGCACGACAAGATGTCACTTAATTAACTTCGTTTTCTCCCAAAGCATTTAACCATTTTCATTGCAATTTTGTGATAAGACGTGAAAACAACGACACCAATTTGGAATAAGCTATACCAACTTGAAATATTTTTAAGGATCAAGAACTGCAACTTGTAAATAAATTGCGCCGCGTAGTGGCGCGATATTTTGAGTCCTCTGCCCTGGATATGCATTCTTATCAATGCGTCACATTGCTTATGGTGCGGACTTCTAAACATGTTATTGTGCTCTAAATTGCTGTAAAAAGTGGCGGTAAAGCGAACTATTTTGCTCATTCATATTAGGAAAATAGCAGCACAAACCCATATATGCGCAGACGAAACGGCACCGATTTTTTACCTACATGTGATACAATTTGTAGTTAAATTGCGCCGCGGAGCGGCGCAAAATTTTTGAGTTTTATTTACTGGACAGTAATTGCATTCTGACTGTTGAAAGGCCCAGAGTCCCTTCAAATTGTCTAGGGGCCCCTTCGACCTTTTCAAACGCCCTTCCGCCTTTGGCATTTCTCGTCTTTAAGACGTGCAATGGACCAAAGGCGTATCCAGGATTTCGCAAGGTTATACCCGTGGTTTGTGAGTGGGCCCCCTGGCACATACATGCCCCCCATGGACACCAGAGCCCCTACATATTTTAGGGGCTCCGCAGCACGATTTTAACTACTTATTCCGGGTGTAGTCACTGCAGGCTGAGCAAGAACCTTTTCAGGATGGCCAAGGGCTCCCTCAGGCCGACAGAGGACCTCTCGAATGGATAGAAGGCCAACTGAGGCCCTTCGGAAAGACAGAGGGTCTCCTCAGGCCTAACTATGGCCGCCTCAAGCTGGCCGAGGTTCCTCATAAGCAACTAGAGGGCCCCTCAGGCCGAGAGAGGGTAGCCCCCTTCCTGCGGAATGAGGGACTACTCATACCGACAGAGGGCCCCATTCAGGCTGGACCCCCAAAGGCCGATAGCGGGCCCTCTTCAGACGCCCTCATGCCGACTGTGGGTCCCTTAGGCCGACCAAAGGGCCACCTTAAAGCTATTGCAGGGCTCACTCAGGGGCCAGAGGGCCCTTATTGCTTTTTTGGTCCCTTAGGCCTACTGATGACCCCCTCAGGCCGACTTAGGACCCCCTGAGGGCTTGGAAATAGGGGCCCTTCAGCCTTCAACACGGGCCTATCGGGTCGAAAGGGGCCTCTCAAGCTATCCGAGTGACCCCTCAGGCCACCAAAGAGCCCTTCACTCCAACATTAGGACCCTCAGAATCGAAAGAAGCACCATATTCAACCAGAGAGCTCCTTCAGACCAAAAGACGGTCCCCTCAGACCGATAGACGGTACCTCAGGCCGATCAAGGGCCCCTTCAGTCCGATCAAGGGCCCCCTCCGGCCTACTGAGGGCCCCCTAAGACCGACATAGGGTCCCTCAGACCGACAGAGGGCCCCCTCAGGTCGTCAGAGGGCCCCCGCAAACCAACAGAGGATCCCTGCAAACCGACAGAGGCTACAGAAGACCCCATCAAATTGCAGAGGGCCCCCTTCAGAACCGACAGGAGGGCCTCTCAGACCTAATAGAGGGCCCTCAGACCGAAAGAAGGGACCCTCATCCGACTGAATGAGGCCCCTTCAAGGCCGACCCGAGAGCCCCCTCAGGCGACCAGGGCCCCCTCAGCCCATCGAGGGCCCCATCAGGCCGATCGAGGCCCCTTCGGCCGACTGAGGGCCCCCTTAGACCAACAGAGGGTTTTTGGTGTCACGTAAGGCGTTTTGCGGGCGCCTGACACCATCCAAAGCATTGGGGTCTTCGGCCCCAGGGGGCCCTCGGTCGGCCGCCAGAGGGGCCCGCCAGGCCTCCAGGATGGGGGGGGGCATGGCCCCTTTGCCCCCCCCTTGGCTACGCCACTGGCAGCTGTATGGTGGGCACGAGTCCACTGTACCTGTTGTTGTTGTTGCTGTCTCCCCTCGGCAGGAAGCTCAGTCCTGCGTAGCCTCGCGGCTCTGGAGGTGCCTGGCAGCGGCCCCCAGGGCCGCCACCAACAACCGCTGCTCGGGACCTCCCTTGGTGTCGGGTATATAAGACCCCAGGTGCTCGTAGTCGGACTCCCAGAGGGTCCGCGGCAGCTGGCGCAGGATATGCTTCCGGGTGTCTGCCTCCTCCCATGCAGACGATTACACCGCCCGCCCGGCCACGCCTTGTCGCTCTTGCATGGTCGCACTCCGGGCTGGGGTGCGTCCTATCCGGTTGCATGTACTGCGCTGATCCGGACCCAGTGTCCGGCGCGCAGTTGGTGACGTTCACCGCTGCCCTCGGGGGTGTCCCTTGGGAGGCGGGTCTGGTAGATGGTTCTCCATTGAGTTACTTGTACCATCCGAGGCCACTCCCGGATGTACCCAGCCTTGCTGGCCCGGGCTGCCGCCGGTACCGCGGTCCGGAAACATCCACGGAGGGACCTCCACCTGCGCCTGTGCGCAGCCTCCTTGGCAATTGAGGTCCGCCCCGTCGTTTCCCTCCAGTCACAATGGGCAGGACCCACGGGAGGTGCACGTGCCGGGATCCGCCCTCCGCCAGGACGGACAGCCCTTCCCAGATGGCTGCGCCCAGCGGCGAGGTCTGGGCAGCTGGGCCCTCCCGGAGCGTCGCAAGGGCGGCCTGCGAGTCGGAACAGAGGACAACAGGATCCTCCGTATAGACGGGCGCTCCCGGAGTACTCGAGGCCGCTAGAAGTGCGACCATCTCGGCGCCCGGTAGCTCAGAGCATATGTTGCACGCCGCCTTCCGGATCACGGCATCCCCCGTCCGGGTAATCACGTGACCCCGGATCCCCCGTCCCGCACTCCAGCAGACCGGACCAGCCGTAACGGTCCACAGCCAGGTGGCCACACTGTGGCCAGCGACCTTCAGGTGCAGAGTCCAGCAGCATCCCTCTTTACCGCCGCCGAGGCGGCCCGATCGCATCGGTCCAACTCCAGTCGGATCGGTCACTCCTTCTGTCGGGGTCCCCGGAGGGGTCTCGAGGTGAGACGCGGTTTCAATGGGAGCCCTGAAATCGGCTCTCTCCCACACCGCTCTCCCACCCGCTTCTCTCCACCCCGTCACCGGACGACAGCCGATGGGCGCCGTTAGCCTCCGCGATGACGCTAGTGGTCGTCCGGTGCAGCGCGCGTGTGCCTTGGCCGAGCAGGTCGCCGCCCGCCAGCGCGTCCCTCCTCGCCTGTCAACTGGCACTATTGCCGGCCTCCGCTCTCAACCGCGTGTTCTCGGCGTCCGAATCGGGCAGCCGTGTATCACTTGCCCGCCGCCAGCATCTCGACACTCGAGGTACCTGCAGTTCGTTTTTGCTGTTGGCCGGCTCCACGCCGCCAAGCTGCGTTCTCCATGGCGCCTTGGACGTATCCGTGGCCGACGGTTCGGAGAGTCGGCTCGTTCAGTCCCCAGGACCGTCCCGAGAGGCTGTCTGTAGGTGGTTGTCCTTGTCGTACTTGTCGACGAAGTCTTCTACAGTGGGGGGCCGAAGTGGAGCAGCGATCCAGCGTTGACTCCCAGCGTGGAGCGGTTCTCCCTACGCCGCAACGGTCTTCCGGCCACCTTTGATATGCAGCCGTTCAGCGTCCCGGGCGTTCTGGGAGAGGACCAGGAGCTGGTTTCTCCCCGGATACCACCATCTTGGAGTCTTTCGCCCACTTCGTCAGAGCGTCAGCGGCCAACTGAGCTCTCTCCCTCGCAGTCTCGATCTGGTTACCGGCGCAGAGGACCGCCGTGTCGTCCGCATACATGTATGGTGAGCAGTGGGGGACCTTCTTGAGCACGCTGGTCAGCTGCGCCACCCATAACACAAACAAGCTGGGCGACAGCACGCTGCCCTGCGGTAGTCCAGCGCGGAAGATGCGCTCCCCGGACAAAGTCCCGTCGAGTCCACTGTACCTCGTCTGGCCCTGATGACAGCCGAACGACGCAGCTGTATGGTAGACACGAGTCCACTGTACCTCGTCTGGCCCTGATGACAGCCGGACGACGCAGCTGTATGGTAGGCACGAGTCCACTGTATCTCATCTGGCCCTGAAGGCAGCCGGACGGCGCCAGCGTATTGGTTAGGCACAGAGCTCCACTGTATCTCCATCTGGCCCTGAAGGCAGCCGGACGGCGCAGCTGTATGGTAGGCACGAGTCCACTGTATCTCATCTGACCATGATAGCTACGTCTGGCCCTGATGACTATTGAATACTTCCTGGAGTGCAAATGTGATGCTATCCAATGTGTCCATGCAGTGCTACCTGCAATCCAATTAGTTATCACAAGTTACCGCCGAGGCATGATATTCGGTTGAGGCCCGAGGGTCGCTAAATCGACAGGTGGCACGTTGTCGGAGTGAGCGGCTCACAGGTTGGCTGGGACGGCCGCAGGGTCACTGTGTTTTCTGGGACATGGTGCACCATCTCCACCGTCTTATGGTCCAGGTTTTGCCGCCGAGACCAGTGGAAAGCGAGTTTGAGATATTGCTAGGGGACTGGACAGGATTTGATAATGAGTGCAGACTGCAGAGTCTGGGCGTCTCTGAAGGGTCCATGGGCGGCTGTCTGCATCAGATGGGGGGGGGGCTGGTTTTGTCTTGCCAGGCGTGCGTGCGTGCGTGCGTGCGTGCGTGCGTGCGTGCGTGCGTGCGTGCGCGCACGCAAGCGTGCGCTTGCATAGGTTGAAGGTTCGTTCAAGTTTTGGCCAGATGAATTCTCAGTCCATGCATATATGTTGAATACATTTTTAATCTAGCCATGTCAGATGAGTTCTACTCTTGGCGATTCAGATTGACATCTAGCTAGTTCGTCACAGACGTTTGTGTTGCCTAGGATGGTGCGTCACAGACGTTTGTGTTGTCTGGGATAGTGTGTCACAGACGTTTGTGTTGTCTGGGATAGTGTGTCACAGACCTTTGTGTTGCCTAGGATGGTGCGTCACAGACGTTTGTGTTGTCTGGGATAGTGTGTCACAGACGTTGTGTTGTCGGGATAGTGCCGTCACAGACGTTTGTGTTTGTCTAGGCTAGTGCGTCACAGACGTTTGGTTGTCTGGGATAGATGGTCACAACGTTTGTGTTATCTAGGCTAGTGCGTCACAAGACGTTTGGTTGTCTAGGGCTAGTGCGTCACAGACGTTTGTGTTGTCTGGGATAGTGTGTCACAGACGTTTGTGTTGTCTAGGCTAGTGTGTCACAGACGTTTGTGTTGTNTCGGTCTCTCAACCACTGCCACACCCAGCGGACCAGACACAGCGGGAGGCCCTGCTCGATCAGGCTGACTCGCAGAAGACGGTGGTCAACCACATCATATGCCCGAGCGAAGTCAAACGCTACTAGGACATACTTCTGTGCCGTTGAACCGTCCGTCCTGTTGCCTGCCGTCTTCTTTCCGACACTGGGTCGCTGCCAGCCGTCCTGAACCTCCTGGTCAAGGCGGCCGATGCTGTCTTCCACCGACCGCCCCGCCCGGAAGCCGACCTGTTCCGGTGGCAGCAGTCCACTGCTCTCCACAATGTGCGTCATTTTAGCCAGGATCATGTGCTCCGTCAGCTTGCTCACATTACTGGTGAGTGCGATCGGCCGGTAGCTGCCCAGGAGCTTCTTGTCCTTCTTGGCCTTCGGGGTGGGAATGACGGTCGCCACACGCCACTCTCTCGGCACTTCCCCCGTCTTCCAGGAAAGGTTGATGATCCGGAGGAGTTCCTCCTTCATCTTGGGGCCGAGGTGTTGCAGCATCTCATTCGTGATCCCGTCTGGGCCGGGCGCCTTCTTCAACTTCGTCCCTCGGAGCTGCTGTTCAAGTTCCTAGGAAGGATATCAAAAATCCTGAAAAAAATGGGAGGGGGCTACAGACGAGGAGCACCGAGAGGGTCAAGCAATGCGAGACGGAGAGAGACTGCTGGTCTCGTCCAAGCAGAAGGCGGAGGCCTTCGTTAGGATGTACGCCGGCGTCTCTCGGCACGTCAGGCACAAGAGGATTGACCGCACCGCGAAGAGCAACCTGCAGCGCAACCTGCAGCGCGAATATGCCAAGAGTGCTAGGATCAGCGGACGGAGGTGTGTGCCCCCTACACCATGACGGAACTTGAACAGCAGCTCCGAGGCTTTTGGGCCCCTCAGGCGTGACCCATTATAAGGTCAATGTTAGGTCAAAAAAGGTCAAAATTTGAAATGGATAAGTGTAAATACGAAATGCATGTCTCATTACGAGTTTGTATCAGAAATGCAGTGGTGCCATTTGTTATTTCTGTATCTGGTCAAAAAAGCAAAAAACGTACTTTAAAAAAATAACGTCATGAGGTACTCATACTTCGGGAGCAGTTAGTGATTCAAAAATACAGATATTGCTTTGAAATTTGGTGTGGGCATTGAAAATATGTGGTTTTCATACATATCTTCCGTTTTTTCATATTAAAACATGTTGATTTTGAGGGCATTTAAAAAATTGGGGTCAAAATCATTTATTTTTGCAAATCCCAGATTGCTATTTTGTACTCCTTGTCACTTGTCATCTTTTGACGTCTTTTGATTGCATTTATCTTAACAAATGGCCTTTGTACATTCTGTTACAGTCTAGCTGATATTTGCGTCAAAGTCGTGTGTAGTGACTTCACAAAACTTGATATAACTCGACAAATTTCGACAATTTTTCTAAATTTTTGCACTGAAGACGTCAAATTAGTGTACAATAAGGTACCTAAAGTTTCGCGTTGATAGCGCTGTTCGTTTTTGAGCTATCGTGAAATCCCTGAGGGGGGCGTTCCCCCCCCCCCAGCCAATGGCGGGTTAACTACAATTTGTATAACATGGAAGTGAAAAAATCGTGCCGCTTCTCTGCGCATATTTGAGTTATGCCGATATTTTCCTATATGACTGGGCAAATACACTTTAACCTATACACCTATACACATTAACACTTTTTAACAGCACTTTGAAACGCACAATAACATGCTTAAAGATCCGCACCATACGCAATGAGTCACATTGATGAGAATTTTGGTGGAAAGTTATAAATGTTCGAAAAATCTTAAACGTTCGTGTTTTTTTAAGCAAATTGAAAATGAAAAACACGAAAAAATACATTCTTTTCCACATTTGAATATGATATTTTCCTAATTTTGAGATTTTGACCCCTAATCTTCCCCAACAAAAAAATCGTAAAAAACTTATGTGCCGTTGTTGTACAGCACACTGAACTGTTTTAGTTATGTGGTCCCCCATTGACTACAAGGGCCCCCTGATCCCATTCCCCCCCCCGGGACGAAATTCTGGCTACGCCCCTGGTGGCGCAACCGGCATATATGATAGGTGGCGCTAGAGAGTCTTTTGGCGGAAAATATAAACCATGTAGACGTAGTTGGTACTAGTTTTTACTGTATAAAACCTAGATACAATATGTAGCACAATTTTGTTCTAAATCGGCCCATTTGAATATATGTTTTGCTCTGGTCGGTTCGGCGTAAATCCAACGCAGCGTATTTATAGAATGTGAGGACCTTATTAAACATGATATGCTCTGAAAGCAAATTAATTAAACAAGAGAATGAGCATAGCGCAAGCTCCGCCAATCATATTCAGGTGGTGCTTCGGTTCTTCGAAAATGAACTACCACATATTTATTACACTAAAAATAATGTTGTTGAATTTGTATTTGTAAATATATATTGTGCACCAGTTTTATGCAAGTTTTTAGCGGTAGCTTTCGAACACTGCTGTACCCCCGTGCTCCCCCCTTGGCTACCTCCCTGCCCTAGTGTATTTGAACGGGGACCTAAAGCCGATGTCGTCGTCTCTCTTTACCAAATGTTGTTGATAGTTGACTTGTTTTAAGGTGCTCCTTGGAGATATTTACGCGTTTCGTTTCTCGACCCCTGGGTATCTGCATGATAGATGATTACCGGTTTGATGACGTCATTGGTGTCTCATGACTGACAAAGTTTAGTTGAACCATTCTCCATCCAGGGCTAAGTTTGAAGCTCAATCAGCAGCGACAAATAATAAAGCTTATTTGAGGTTCGATTACCATTCAGAAGGTTTCAGACGAGATTTGCAGGCGAAGAATTGCGGACGAATATTCTGTAATGCACCAGTGACGTCATCAAATAAGCAGTACCACCCGGTCTTGGCCCGGCCCTTACTACGTTCTATGCTCCGCTGTGTAGCTGTCTATAACATCGAATGCATGCCAAAGATTCGATGCGTGGATTCAAGGCCGTATAAGAGAGGTAGAATCATCCGGGGATTTTGACGCCCCAATATCTCAACATTAGCGTGACGTCACTGGCTCTCGTCCGCACTCGGCTGTGCGCAGCCCCCACGGGCTCGGTGCCGTACGGGAATATTTTTAACGTGATAGTTGCGGTACGAGGCGCGCTGAACATCGAATAGGGCCCTAGCCAAAACGCACCAGGGAGGGCCCCCCCAGGAAGCGTCAAAAGGGCCCCTGGGAAGGCTGAAAAAGACCTCTGGGCCGGCTGCCAGGGGAGGGAGGCATTTTGGGGCAAATGCCCCTCCCCGTCGTGCTCAGGAGGGACTCACTCGGATCTGAAAGGGGCCCAATGGTGGATCGTTGGGGCTCGTGTGGGCCCTCTGTCGGCCTGATTTGGAACTCTCCGGTCTGAATGGCCCTCAGTCGGCTTGAGGGAGGCCTCGTCTCGACCTGCAGGGGCCTCGATCGACCTGAGGGGGCTCCTCGGTCGGGATGAGGGGCCCTCTGCCGGTCTGAAGGGGGTCCTCAGTCGTATTGAAGGGCACTCGGTCAACCTGAGGGGGCCCCTCTATCAACTTAAGGGGGCCCCTAAGTCAACCTGAGGGGGGCCCTCGGTCGGCATGAGGGGCCCTCTGTCGGTCTGAAGGGGCCCTCAGTCGGTCTGAATGGCCCTCAGTCGGTCTGAGGGGGCACTCAGTCGACATGAAGGGGCCCCCGGTAGGCATGAGGGGCCCTATGTGGGTCTGAGGGGGCCCTCTGTTGGTCTGAGAGGGCCCTCTGTCGGTTTAAGGGGGTCCTCTTGTCCCCCAATCTGATGGGAGTCTTATGTTTAAGCCTCTGTTGGTTTGAGGGGGCCCTTTGTGTCCAGAGGAGCGCCCTCTGTCGATCTGAGGGGCTCTCAATAGGCCTGAGGGGCCCTCGGTCGCCTGAGGGGCCCTGGTCGACCTGAGGGGGAACCCTCGGTTTGGGATAAGGACATCTCTGCTTGATCTGAAGGGGGCCCCAGTCGCTTAGATGGGCCCTCGTTCGACCTGAGGGTCCCTTGTCGGCATGAGGACCTCTGCGGCTGAAGAGGCCCAGTTCCTGAGGTGAGGCACGTCGGTCACTTAGGGGGCTCCTCGGTCGATATGAGGGTCCCTCTTGTCATTCTAAGGGCCCCTCTGTCGGTTTGAGGGCCCTCTGTTGAGTCTGAGGCAGGCCCTCTGTTGGTCTGAGGGAGTCCTCTTCGGTTTTGTGGGCTCGCTCTGTCGGTTTGAGGGCTTTCTCTGTCAATCTATTGGGATCATTATATAGGCCTCTGTTCGTTTTAGGGTTAACTCTATGTCGTTTAAGGGGGCCCTACTGTCGGTCTGAGGGCCCTTAATAGGCCTGAGGGGAGACTCGGTCGGCATGAAGGGCCCTCTGTAGGTCTGAGGGCACTATGTGTGGAAATGAGGGGCTCACTGGTGGCCTGAGGGTTCTCCGGCCAGCTTAAGGGCCCCTTTCTACCCGATGGGGCTCTCTGTCAGGCCTGAAAGGGCCCTCTGTGGGCCTAAGTAGCTCTCTGTGGCTTGAGGGGTCCCTCGGCAGCTTGAGAGCCCTTTCGATCGGCGCGACTTGGCCCTCTTTCGCCTGGAAGAGGGTCTCTAATTAGAGACCTAATAGAGACATAGAGAACTCTCTATGTAGGACTGAGGGGGCCCTACTCGCATGTAGGGGCTTTCTGTAGCCCGAAGGGCCCTTCTGCCGCCTGTAGTGAGCCCTCGACCAGCTTTTCGGTTCCAAATATTCGCACTACACCGAGCCGCGTGCGGATACAGCCGAGTCGGACTAGAGCTCCGTGACGTTCTTTCGCTAATGCTAAGCCGCTCGGCAGCTTAACCATAGGGAATTCCGGGATGACACCCCCCTGGCGTGGATTATGTGTTATAGAGCCTTGGGTTTGCGGAGCTACCACAACAACCGCACTTCGAATACGCTTACGCTTCAACGGTCGATTTACTTATTTTCGAGACGCCGTGTGATAAACAAAGATTCACTTGTACTCAAGTTGTCTGAACAAATTGTGCCATATGATTTGGCGGCGTGAAGGTTATCTTTAATACCCAAAATTCCTTGATATGACGTCACCAATCAAAATATTAAAACTTAACTTTTTATGAAATTTAGCACTGTTAGCGAGAAACAAATGTCATAATCGTGTTCGGTAGCAATGGGGTTGGGGACAGCTATTAGGTTTTTGTGCTTAAAAGATGCAGTTTTTTTTTTTTTTTATCGTTGAACTTCTCAATCACAACTTAAATCACCATCCGTCCTAAATTGAGCTGTTAACGTTTCGTATTTATTTATTGATATGCTTGATTTTGTTGGTGACGTCACAACCTAGTGACTTGTGGCGGGACTTGCAAAGCCTTACCCGCGCCGTGCCGGGGGGAGGAGGTGTTTTGACATCACCTCAGTTTTTTCGAGGAAAGGGGAAAAACGGCGTCTTCCCCACATTATTTAAGCGTATTGACCTCATTTCATCTCAGGTCAGGTTACCAGACCAGGTCACGTGACCCTAACTCCAAAAAAGTTTGTGATCGTACCACAGTCTCAGTTTTTGGATGATCGGTTTAACACTTACATAATTTCATAAGGTCATATATATATATATATAATTATATATATATATATATATTATTATTATATAAATATATATAATATTTATATATTAATCATATTAATTTGCATTTCCATATTTCAGCAGCCTAAGGTCAGGTCAATTTCGTGACCTCCCCATTATAAGTCAATAGGGAAATATGAAAATGCTTCCTGTTCCAAGGATACGCAAGATAGCAATCTAATTCCTTTTGAATCATGCTATTATAAGCAATTATTGAAGACCTGGGTGACATTTTCGTTCAGTGACCCCTGAAGGGTCAGCTGAGGTCATCTGAGGTCATCCGAGGTCAACAACAGTTGTTTGTCAATAACTTTTGACACAACGAAGATAGAAAAGTGAAACTGACACCATTGTGTTTGTCTCGTCGAGGCACGTCTTCCCATATGCAGCATAATCTACTTGGGTCACCACTTGGCCTTGACCTGAGGTCAAATTTTTATGTTGACCATATCTAATCAAATGTAAAATGGGTTGCAGCGCCTTGACGAGACAAACACGATGGCGTCAAAATCATTGTCTTTCATTGATTAGGAAAACAGTTATTAAGAAAACTGCTCGCAAAAAAACGTTTTTGCCTTTGATGACCTCTGGAGCCTAAACTATTGTTCTGGGCTAAAATCTGAAAACATTCTGCCGATTGCATTTTTAAGAGTTTTAGCTCCTATTTCCGTTTGTTCCTAGCCTTCATAGTTCTTAAGATATCTGAGTAGTTTGAAGCGAAAAACCAAAAACTTGAAAGTCTGACCTTTGATGACCTCTGGTGACCTCAATATTGACTTGAGAAAAATACTCAAAGCAGCTTAGAATCTGCTTGTTGAAAGCGTTTGAAATCTCTATTTTGCGTCTAGTTTTCGTTAGTTTTCGTCTAGTTTTCGTTCTAGTTTTCGAGTTAAAGGGGGAAGTTTTGTCACCGCCGCGCAGAAAATGCGTTGACTTTAGCTAGGTTGTGACGTCATAAATACAAGGACCTGAGTTTAATTGTTTTAGTTTTTGATTATTTCTGAGTTCATTTCGCATTTGCATTTTTTACTTTTTTGAGTTTACATTATGAAAAATTTCCTTGTTTTTATAAGACTATAATAATGGTTCACCTTACAAATTGGTCCAAACCCATTACTTCATATCCAGCACCACAAGCGGCGTTCATTTGACAACTTTTGGGAAGGTGGCAGTGTTCCTTTAATGTCCATCATTCTGACGTCAAGTTTGTCAAGATCAGTTAAAAACCACAAGCGTATATTTTGTACACCCATGTTCGCAAAACCAGTCAAGAGTCCGAAGATACATGTCATATATACAATATACATTTTACCTATCTATAACTTTTAGAATGGATTAGTATGTCCCTAACTTGCAGTGAAAATAGCAGAGACGATTGTTCTTTCTTCTTGATGTGTTCAAAGACTGTCTGTGCCCAGTAGATCCACCTGTGCCCCGGTAGATCTAAATGTGTCCCGATAGATCCACCTGTGTATTGATAGATCCGCCTGTATCACGGTAGATCCGCCTGTGTCCCGGTAGATGCGTTGGTGTCCCGGTAGATCCATCTGCGTCCCGGGATATCTGCCTGTGTCACGGCAGATCCACGTGTGTCTCGGCAGATTCGCCTTTGTCCTGGCATATCCGTGTGAGACCTGGGAGATCCCACATATCTGACATGCGCCTGTGTCTCAGCGGAAATGCTGGACCTCTCGGCAGCCACGTGCTCCTCCCAGGCTCTACTAGAGGGCTCGGCTGGACCTGGCGTCAGGGTGGGGAGTACCCCTCTCCACGCCGCGATGCAGACCGGTGATCGGGCCCAGGTGGAGCGCGCTCTGGCCGGCGCCGACGCCGCCGACCTGGACGCTCTCGACGCCTTCGGCCGGACACCTCTACTGCTGGCGGCGGCTGGCAAAGCTCCGGAGCTGACGCAGCTTCTGCTGCAGCGTGGCGCCGACCCCAGCATCGCCGACGGCAGCGGCCAGACCCCGCTGCACGCGGCAGCCGCGCAGGGCTGCCTACAGAGCATGAGGCTACTGCTGCAGAGGGATGCTGTCAACGTGTCGGCCATGGCCGCGAACGGCCTCACCCCGCTGGGTGTGGTGCGCTCGGCGGTCTGTGTGCGCGAGCTGGCCGCGGCAGACGGCGCGCTCAGCCCGGACGACCTGCCGCTGCTGCTGCGCGACCGGCCGGCCGTGCTGCACCAGCTGCTGGACCTGGGCGTGCAGTCGGACAGCGACGGCGTGCTGCGCGTCACCTACCGGGCGCTGCGCAACGTGGGCCGCGACTGTCCGTTCGAGGCGGAGCTGGTGCGCAGGGTGCAGCGGAGCGGCCGCTGGCAGATGCTCGGCCACCCAGCCGTCGAGCTGCTGCTGGATGTAACGCGGCAGGACACGTTCTGGATGGCCGTTATTAGTCTGGTGTTCTCGGTGGCGTTTCCTGGCCGTTCTCTGCACTGAGGTGCTGCTCGATCTTTACGACATGGAGGAAGAGGGTATTACAACTCTGAAGGCAGTTCTCCTCGTGTTCAACAGCGCGCGCATTCTCGCACAGCTGCTGAAACTCCCTTTCACAGGGATTACAACCTTCCAGCAACTGCGCTTCTGGCCGGAGGTCATCACGACCTTGCTCACCTTCCCGGCCGTGCTCCTCAACGACACCAACAAGGTGAAGCGGGCTGTCCACGCGGCCGTCATCCTGTCTGGATTCCTGGAGCTGACGCTGGTCGTTGAGTCGATACCCAACTGGAAGGCTACCAGGGCCATCTCGACTCTGCTGCATGTCACACGTAGGATCGTTTGCTACCTGCTGATGTATCTGCCGATTTTGATCGGGTTCGGGCTCGCCTTCTTCGTGGTGCTGAAGAAAGACATGGCCAGCCGGAAGGACAGCCCGTTTCGAGGAGACGTGCTGACGATGACCATCGCCGCCATGGTCATCGGTAACGTGGAAGTCACTGACTTCAACGAGCATGCGCCGGAATCATGGCAAGGTTTCTTGGTGTGCACCGTCATCTTCATTCTGTTCCTGGTGCTGGTGCCGCTGGTGATGCTGAACATGCTTCTGGCGCTTACCATCAGCGACACGGACAAGTTCCTCTCGAACAGTAGCTCTGAGTACCTGCACCACGTGGCCAGCATGACAGCTGTGAACCAGCGCGCCGCCTTCTCGCTGCATCGCAAGCTTCAGACGCTGCATGACAAGCTGCCCGGCCGTCTGTTCAGCTGCGTCTCATCTATGACGCTCTGCGTCCAGTGGCGCAGCGCGCTTTCGCGCCAGTTCGAGGCCGATGGCTCCTCCTGCATCACCCTCATAGTCAATCCGGTAGCGACCAACGGGAAGACCGTGCGTGTGATCGCCTATGGCAGCAAGCGAAACTACCGAGTCAGCAGGAGCGTGCGCCACGGTCTGGATCAGATCGTGCAGAAGAGGGTGGAAGCGGAGGATGGCTACACGGAGGTGGACCTGCCGCAGCCTCTGCAGCTGCTCTCAGGCCAGGACAGCGCACACCGGGAGGTCCTGCTGGCGCTGACCGGCGAAATGCAGGAGAGACTGGCGCAGCAACTGCACGCGATGCGGGAGGAGATGGCGCAGCAGCAGCACGCAATGCAGAAGGAGATGGTGAAACAGCTGCACGCGATGCGGGAAGAAATGGTGAAACAGCCAGACACAATGCTTGAGAGGCAGGCCAAGAGCGTCTAGACAGTGTGGGTGATATTGACTGTGACTTAATCAAGACATGTTTTGACAAAGTACACACGTATTCAAAGACCGACGGAATATAATGATGCCTGATGCGCCTCTTACGATTATCTGGCTTGTTTGGATGTGATATCTTACTTAGATCAAACTGTGTCTATGACATTATTTTAATCACTGAAATTCGAAATCTACGCAACTGTGAATCGCTTGTGCTTTTCATTCATATCCAACTGGCGACGCAGTGGCGAAATAAAGCTGTACGCAAACATGCAATCCTATTTTCTAAGTTACATACCAATAAAGCGCCGAAGTTGGCGATGAACGAGCGAGCGCGAAGGAAATGTATAGTGAATTTCAACGCAATCGGGCAAGACGTTTCTGAGATATAAAAAGGGGGTGCAAGTGCGCACGTGCAAAAACACCCACCCCTGACTTGCGGAAAGGCAGCGGCTGAGAGGTCACTAACCTCACATCAAATTCGAACACAATCTGTTCAGCCGTTCCTGAGATCTAGAAATTAAACAATACGCACTAATTTTGATGGTACTCCTCGGGCGGTAATACATATACAAAAATCAACTACAAGCAATTTCATAAGTTCATAAACATATAAGTACCTACAGTCAATTGCAATAATGGCCAAAAGTACATGACACGAGTGTACATGTTACGAGTGTGCTATAATCGCTGAGGAAGTGACAATAAATGTCACGAAACCGTCCGATATGCCGAGTTTAATTAATTATATGTATCATCGAGCCGAGTACTAATATATATATATATATATATATATATATATATATATATATATATTATATATATATTATTAAATATAATATATATATATTATACCAAGTTCTGTAAATTGACTTGCATAGTGGAGCATTCGTTTGTTTCTTTCCAAGGTTTTCTAAGCTTCGAATAGTCTTCCGTTCATCGTGGTTAAACTCATAACTCATGAATGATTGTGCCTATATTGTCAAGTAACGTTTCGTTAACATCTCGATTAAATCTTCAGAACATACATAAATAGGCAAAATAACACAATATAAACATTCAGATTCGTATCGGATCGTAATTTTAACGAGCGAGCGCGAAGCGCGGAGCGAGTCCTCATTGAATATCGGATTTTTTCCTCACATAAATAAGCCGGCCGACCCGGCCGGGCCGGGGCCCGACCGCGACGCTGGTCAGAAGCTTTATATCTTTTGAACCCCCATCCGATTGACAAGCGGTCTTCGCCATATGATTAGCCCATACAATGACATTATGAATTACTGACATGGTTTTTATCAATGGATGGGCCAGCACGGCGGTGACACGGTGCCGCGTCAGGGGTGTCCAGAAGTATTTATCCTGCCTGTAGTTGAGAAACGGCTGAACCAAAGCTAAAATTGGTGTGAGGCTGGAGACCACACCACTAGCCAATGTTGCAGCAGGTAAAACTCTGGGTCACACTGCAACGTGCGCACGTGCCACCCCTGTTCCGTCCACCGAAAGTACTGCAAAAACATCGTTGGCAAAAGTACCGACCTATATCTCGGCAACCAAAAGTCGCAAAGAACACGGGCAAACACAGATGCGTAAGGAAACGATCCCGCCCGGCGAATGCACTATGTGTCGATCAAGCGGTGCGTGGGTCGTGCCAAAGTTACTGGCTATACAAGCGCAAATTCAAGTTTTATGACATCTTTCACAATTTAAATCAGTGCTCAGCACCTATGGGACGTGAGCGATGAAACAACACCAATCTGTGACCAATGTACCGTCTCTAAAAAATGCATGCAAATTGAGCTTAATGCAATATTTTCGCTGTTAAAATCGTGCCCTGTAATATTTTTTATTGACGATTCTATACATTTCCTTGAAAACATTACACCACCGTAGCTTCAAAACCAAGGGGCGCTAGATGATAAAAATGATGAGCTGTAAAGCGCAATCAATCATCTAAATACCCCCCAAATTAATTTTTGCCTACAAACAATGAGCTTATAATGTTGCAAAATTTAAAATAACGTTTCAAACCTATTTAGTTCAAAGTATCGATTTTAGTTCGGATCTAATTTGCGACAGCAAAACACACATAGCGAAAATAATTCAAATGCATGCTTTGCGCAAGACGAACCTCGTTGGAGCGGTGATAAATTGACGCGGATTTATTCGGACTCGCTCGTCCTTCGGCCGTTTAAGGCGTCTTACTGGTAATAGGTTTTTGCATCCGTCTTCATTGACCTAATAAATTTGATTTTTCATAAAATACGTGCAGAAAGCGCATGCTAATTACAAAAAGCACCCCAAGGAAACAAGTTACTCATTTCACATATTCACAGTGAGCCCATATGCCTATACAGTGAGCCCTAATATATAATATATCTACATATCATACTACATTACATATATACATGGTGTGATACATATACACTTTATGCATAGTCAAATACACATTTTTTTATTGTACATACATTTCGCAACAAAATTCGCCTCACGTATGTTGCTTTTCAGACCCCTTAGGGTCTGAAAAAGCACATCATGCCTTTAGCAGCCCTGCACACAATCGGCTTGCTGTCACACGGCTTTTGCTAGCCGATGTGATTGTGCTTTTCAGACCCTAAGGGTCTGAAAACACATACGTGAAGCGATTTTGTTGTGAAATGTATGTACAATAAAAAATGTGTATTTGCTATGCATAAAGTGTATATGTATCACACCATGTTTATATGTTTGTAGTATGATATGTAGATAATAATATATAATATATATATATATATATATATATATATATATATATATATATATATATATATATATATATATATATATAGCTCATGTATAAGGCAATATGTGTCACTGTGAATTTATGTGGACATGAGTATTTGTTCCTTGGAGGTGCTTTTGTAATTTTACATGCGCTTTTTCTGCACGTATTCTGAAAATCAAATTTTATAGGTCAATGAAGACGATGCAACCTATTGATTACCGAGTCCGATACGATCTGAAATGTTGTTATATTGTGTTTATTTTGCTTTATTTGTATGTCTGAAGTGTTATCGAGTGTTAACGAAACGTTACTTGACAATATAGGCACAACATTCATGAGTTTAACCACGATGAACGGAAAGACTATTCGAAGTTAAGAAACCTGGAAAAAAAACGAAATGCTCACTGAGGCGTATATTTAAGAACTTGTATTTTAAAGAGAACCTGCTGCAAGTTCACTAATATATATATATATATATATATATATATATATATATATATATATATATATATCGTTTCTGTGCCAGGCAGCGAGTCAATGTGCGGAGTCAGAGCTGCTGTATGGTTCGCAGTGATAAGGAAAGACCCAGTGAGTCAGCCGGGTTCCTTGCGGTGGAGACAATTCGGTAAGCATCCTGCCGCACGGGGTGTACCATGGGGGCATCGCGGGTGTACCACGTGGTGTACTATACCCCATGCGGCAGAGTATTTCCTGGTCTTCAGAGATAAAAGATTACTCATCCAGTGTGTCAGCACCCCGTGTTACCATTCCCAGCTCCGTTGACCATGAGCCTATATTCAGAGCGACAGTCTGCTCGCCACTTGCAACGTTGAAGTTGACCGTGACTGACGTCCCCACCACAGCCTCACCACCATCGCTTATAGGGCATGACATGACATGACAGCCAGACACCAGCCCACATGACAGCTATTTCGCAATGATGGGCATGATGGCTTGCAAGCCGATGTCCAATTGTAGGCTGATTGCTTGAGTAATCACGACAGCACTCGGCACTCGGCACTCGGCACTCGGCACTCGGCACTCGGCACTCGGCACTCAGCATACACACACACACACACACACACACACACACACACACACACACACACACACACACACACACTGGTTGCCTCCGCTGCGTTCCTGCTTTGTCCTAATACTCCGCCATGCGTGACATTATGCTACAAAGCCGGGATAGTGATACACTTCGGTCTGTCAGGGATGCCCCCGCCGGCACACATTGTCCATGGCTTGTATGCTATATATGTACGTCAGCACCAGTCGGCAATCACCAGCGGCACCACGGCTCGATCACCAGCGGCACCACGGCTCGATCACCAGCGGCACCACGGCTCGATCACCAGCGGCACCACGGCTGGGCGACCAGCCTGCGAGAGTTCGTCGGTGTCGGTATGGTGCGGCCAGCGCTGGTCGGTGCAGCCCAGGTATTCGGTACGGCCCGGTAGTCGATGCTGGCCTAGTATTCGGTAAACGGTCCGCCTGCGTTGGTCGATGCAGCCTGCGGCGGTGGCCGCGACCCCGGCAGTCGGCGGTCGACAGCGACGCCCGCTCGCTGCGCTGGTGATGACGGCGCGAATGACACGCCCGGTCGGCGTGCTGCCGACCGTGCTCGCCGTGCTCGCCGTGTCGACTCACAGTCTGCCGTCCTCCCCAGCCGCCCTGGAACAGCTTCAGCAGCAGCCGAAGGAGACACTCACCAAAGGCGCGGTAAGAGGACAGGGTGCACGGAGGTGGAAACGGTAAGAACGCATGTACGCTTACCAAAGGCGTGGTAGGAAGAGAGGGTTGCAGGTGGATGGGTTTTATCACCCGACACAGAAGATACATAACGAAGGCGTGGAAAAAGGAAAGGGTTTGAGGTGGATAGGCTGATACCAGAGGAGAGTTTGGGTGGGAGGTGCATAGGTTAATATTGCAGGACTGAGGAGGTAATACCAGAGGCGTGGAAATAGGAGAGGGTTGGAAGTGGAAAAGGACCGGAGCTGGCTGGCTTGACTCAAAGTTTCAGCCCCCTCCCCTGTTCCCGGCAGGCGTATCTGGCTAAGTTTGGCTGGCTGGACTCGGGGTACTAACCTCTCCCCTGTTCCCGGCAGGAGTACCTGGCCAAGTTTGGCTGGCTGAATTCAGAGTACTGACCCCTCCCCTGTTTCTGGCAGGCGTACCTGGCCAAGTTTGGCTGGCTGGACTCAGGGTACCAACCCCTCCCCTGCTCCCGGCAGGAGTACCTGGCCAAGCTTGGCTGGCTGGACTTAGGGAACTAACCCCCTCCCCTGTTCCCGGCAGGCGTACCTGGCCAAGTTTGGCTGGCTGGACTCAGGGTACTAACCCCCTCCCCTGTTCCCGGCAAGCGTACCTGGCCAAGTTTGGCTGGCTGGACTCAGGGTACTAACCCCCTCCCCTGTTCCCGGCAGGCGTACCTGGCCAAGTTTGGCTGGCTGGACTCAGCGTCGGACCCGACCCAGAGCCGGACCGGATCTCTGCAGTCCTTCTCTACTAAACTGGCCGAGTTTCAGAGGTTCGCCGGCCTGCCCGTCTCCGGTCAGTGAGCTCCTCTTCACCACTTCTTTGGGGTCGTTCTCACCATACGTCTTGGGTTGTACTCACCATACGTCTGGGGTTGTACTCACCATACGTCTGGGGTCGTACTCACCATACGTCTGGGGTCGTACTCACCATCCGTCTGGGGTGGTACTCACCATACGTCTGGGGTCGTACTCACCATACGTCTGGGGTCGTACTCACCTTACGTCTGGGGTTGCACTCACCATATGTCTGTGGTTGTACACATCATACGTCTGGGGTCGTACTCATCATAGTCTGGGGTTGTACTCACCATACGTCTGGGGTTGTACTGACCATACGTCTGGGGTTGTACTCACCATACGTCTGGGGTCGTACTCACCATACGTCTGGGGTTGTACTCACCATACGTCTGGGGTTGTACTCACCATACGTCTGGAGTTGTACTCGCTACATGTCTCGGCTCTGCGCTGGTTTGTTTGTTTCTTTGCTTGCATCGCTTTAGCATTTCGATGTGTGCAACTCGGTAAGAGTTATCACATTGAAAACGGTAGAATGCTACATGTATTGAAAACTTTATCGATGTATTTTGCGAAAAACAAAGTAATCTTAACCTAGCATATGCTCACTCGGATTATTTTGTTTTTCTTTTTAATTTGTTTAAAGCATCAGAATATTCTACTCATGTGTCATTCAGCGCTAAAACGCAAAACATCTGACCACTCCTCATCGCTGCATGACCATTGTGCTTTGATGTTATCTCGTAGAATCAGCAGTCTGGGTAGCATGCAACTGGCAGAGGGTCTCCACGTGGTCGCGCCGTGCGTGCGGATGTATGCGCCGGTGGAGGGGGGGGGGATGCTGCCCGGCCCCGTGGCTGCATAGCGAACTTATCGCATGCATATCTATAACGGTGCAGCATCCTGTACTGAGAGGGGGTAGCCATAGAGGCTGGTGTGGGCAGCACTGCGGACCTACCGCCCTAGCCTGACCTGACCTGACCTGACGTGACCTGAGCTAATTTGACCTGACCTGACCTGACCTGACCTGACCTGACCTGACCTGACCTGACCTGACCTGACCTGACCTGACCTGATGTAGCCTGGACTGGCTCGTGACACTACCTGACTTGTTCTGATCTGACCTGATCTGACCTAACCTTATCTGAATTCTGACTTGACCTAATCTAAAATGACCTGATCTGATCTGACCTGACTTGACCTGATCTGTCCTGCCCTGCCCTGTCCTGACTTTACATGACCTGTCCCGTCCTGACCTGTCCTGACAACCTGACCTGACCTGACCTGACCTGACCTGACCTGACCTGACCTGACCTGACCTGACCTGACCTGACCTGATTTGACATCTGCCTCAGGGGTGATGGACGACGCAACTGTCTCCAAGATGCAGCAGCCGCGCTGCGGAGTCACCGATAAGCCTGCTCCGATCCACCAGCGGCGCGGAAAACGACATGCTCTGCAAGGTCAGTATCTATACTCACGTAGTGCAGGATCATGCTTTAGAGTTATTCAGATATCCCGCAGCTAATAATGTACTTCGCTGTCGGTTCAGTAGAAAAATACCGAAACGTAAGAGGCATTGCGCAACACTAGTGGATGGTGAGCTCATTCATCCTTGAAACCGTTAACATATAAACATTTGTGTAGATATAATTGACCCGCTATCCCGTTAACCCGGCATCCCAGTGACCTGTTAACCCATGGGATTGTTCGGGAGATACTCAGAGATGGATATACTTTACTGTTCACTAGGGCGAATCCAGCCGTGGATTTTGTGTTTTCTTTTGGGGGGAAATCCAGTGGAGTATTTCCAAAAAGTTGTTAAGCGGGGGGGGCTAGCAGGCCATCAGCTGTCAGTAAAAAGTTGTTGATCGGAAGGGGTTAGTAGACTGTCAGCCGCCTGCGATAAATTGTTGACCGGAGTGATTGGGACTTCATTTGTTTGGGACAGGGGCGTCGTAAATCATTTTTTAGTTTATAATTTCAGCTTAAATGGCGAAAAATACCCCTTTTATGCTTGTACCTAAGCCTTTGCAGCACTTTTAATAATAATTGTCATGTTATAGCAGCAGACTGGTTATTGATTCAAATTTTTGGAAACGATTTATTCACGATTTACCTTGAAACATGAATGATTAATTTACCGTTTGATTCATGAGTTAAGAAGTACTAAATGTTTCTTCCCAATTCAAAGGGGCAAAACATATTTTTAGTTCTCGTTTGATTCAACATTAAAACAACATTAAACAATCTTGAATGTTTTTTATGCGGGGTTTGATTCAATCACGATTCATGAATCAAAAGATCCGATGATGAATCGATTATTGTTTTGTTCAAGATATTTTGACTGAACAATTATATTCCGATTCAATCAGAGTCAAATCAATACAGGTGGTAAATAACGTACTTGTTACTTAGCGCCGCCAAGCGGCGCAAAATTTGTACGTGTTTGCCTCATAAAACCCAGAAATATAGGCTACAGGCCTTGTAGAAGATAAGCTAAAAATGATGTTCATCTAGTTGAGCGTTACGACGAACCAAAGACGATGACGATGGCTTCCGATGTGAAGCCGCAAAGTGGCGTGAAATTTGTAACCTTTGTTACTGTTAGAGTCATTATGCATCATCACACCCAGCCCAATATATAAATAACGCCCAGGTGGAACACGCCATACGCAGTGATGATCGCGCGAATATGTCCAAATTTGGCATCACAAGATAACAACCAAAATCACATCAGGGGCATGACAAGATTGCAACCGAAATAAGAGTGCTCAGGGGCTGGTCAACGACAGCGATGCTTTTCTTAGTGTGTTCAAACAGTATGTCGCGTTTAAACTGAGCTTCGTGTGACACTGCCAAATGTCGCAGGGTTGGTGCGAGACTGTTTCAAGTGCGAACAGTTAAAGACCCCTTACACCGGTGATGCGAACTCGAACTTGGAGATGGTTTGGGTACTGGTTCCCATCAACAAACGTCAGTCTCTGTTGGTCCACGTACCGCGTGCCTACAAACACTACGTGTCAAGTGACAGCCGACCTCGAGTCACTTATGAGAACCAGATCCAGTTCCTGCTTCCAAAATACCCTCGCTCTACACTTGTGACTGCTGGTGATTTCAACTGAAGTCTGCTAAGGGCCAGAGAGAGTGTTCGCGAACGCCTGTTAACCCTATTACTGTCGGGGGGGCCGAATCGGCCCCCCTTGAGGTTTTTCGCGTATGGGTCATTCATAACTCAACTAGAATCTTCAAACTTGCTGGCTTTTCCTAACATTTCATTGCCAACATCGAATGGTGTACTTTTTTCCAAATTCAATTATTGGAGGGGTCCAGGACAGTTATTAGGGGGCGTTGTTCGGCCGTTTTGACAACTAAAATCTTTGCAATGTTAAAGCACTCCACGGAGAGTTGGTGTGTTGAAGAGAAGTGTAGCAAAAACAAACATGCGGTCATAATTGATTGTTCTTTCAGATGGCTATCTCCGAAATTTCAAAATTTTTGAATTTTGAAATCCCAATTTTTTGAAAAACTTATTTTTTTTCACAAAATGATACAAGTTTTTTATTTTCAAGACGTTTAAAAAAACAGGAATGCATGTGAGAGAAAACATGCCAAATAATATGTGTTGAAAGTTTGAGGGTGATATCTAAATATTTGATGACCTGATGTCAGGTCAAATGCTAACCTTCCAATATTCGTATATGGTGAAAAATAAAAATTGAGGGTTTAATACATTGCATCAATCCAATTATTTCGTATCATGTCATCTTAGGCCCTTCTTGATGAAAAGGATGCATTTTTTAGTCAGTGACCTTTTGAAAGGTCCACTAAAGGTCACCAAACCACCTTTTTATCATAACTCGTGACAAAAACATGATAGAAAAATGTACAATGGTCTGCAAAAATTTTGTCTCGTCAATACGCGTCTTTTGATATGCATTTTGGCCGACTTACGTCACCTTGACTTGACCTTGACCTTGACCGGGGTCAAATTTCGATTTGTTACAAAGTTGTATAATGATTGAACCCGCAATGACGAGAGAAACATGATGTTTACCAAAATAAGTGCTGTATATACTTTAAGATAAAAGTTATTATACGAACAAACATTTGCTGAAAAACAATTTTTTTAACATTCTTGACGCTCTTACAGTCCAAACCATTGGACCTGAGGTCATTTATGATGCCTTATGGTGAAAGACAATTAAAAACCGCTTTACGGAATTTTTTCGGATTTCCTCCCTAGCTGCCATAGTTTCCGAGATAATGGCAAGGTTTCCTGAAAATATCATATTTTGACAAAATAATTTTTGATGACGTCAATTTTGACTTGCAAGATAATAACCAAGGTCACGCAAAATTGTCAAAATAGAGTTCATTGTCCGACCTAAGTAACACCAAGTTTCATGTTTTCTAACTCTTATGGCAGCGAGATCTGAAGGGGGGCCGAATGAGCCCCCCCCGACAGATTCGTATACTTTTTCATCCCTCCAGGATGGGTTAAACTGATCTGTTTAACACATATGGATTGAGAATATAACCAACCACGATCGTCCAGCTTACCGACCTGCACAATTCCTTCTTGACATGTCTGCTACCAGCCGCCCAGACCTTGTAGCAGGATCGGCGTGACGCGGTGTCACTGCACGACTTTACGCGCGTTATATTTGCTGCCTTCAACCAGCAACCGCACGAGAGTGATTGGTCGGATATTGTCCTTCCATGACAATGAAATGGCACGCCTCCCATGAACTGTTCACTCGACAGCCAGACACGACGGTGCTCGTACGTCTAGTGTCTGTCCGGCCTGTGGCGACACCCCTGTTTCGGTTGACAAACTGCTGCGGCGCCGCTGCGCGGTACCTGCTCGCGACTCACGTGACGAGTACCGTGGGGTAAACAGGCTGAGTAGAGCTGCGATCATCTATGTAGAGACTGGGGCGCGCGACTCACGTGACAGAACCGTGGGTTAAAACAGGCGTGAGTAGAGCTGTGATCATCTGTGTAAGAGACTGGGGCGGCGCGACTCACGTGACGAAGTCCGTGGGTTAAACAGGCTGAGTAGAGCTGCGAACCATCTGTTGTAGAGACTGGGGCGCGGCGACTCACGTGACAGTACCGTGGGTTAACAGGCTGAGTAGAGCTGCGACCATCTGTGTAGAGCGGGGCGCGCGACTCACGTGACGGAGTACCGTGGGTTAACAGGCTGAGTAGAGCTGCGATCATCTGGTGTGAACTGGGGCGGCGATCACGTGACGAGTACCGTGGGTTAAACAGGCTGAGTAGAGCTGCGATCATCTGTGTAGAGACTGGGGGCGCGCGCCTCCCCGGTGACGAGTACCGTGGGTTAAACAGGGCTGAGTAGAGCCACGATCATCTGTGTAGAGACTGGGCGCGCGCGACTCGTGACGAGTACCGTGGGTAAACAGGCTGAGTAGAGCTGCGATCATCTTGTAGAGACTGGGGCGCGCGACTCAACGTGACGAGTACCGTGGGTTAAACAGCTGAGTAGAGCTGCGATCATCTGTGTAGAGACTGGGCGCGCGAACTCACTACGAGTGACCGTGGGTTAAACAGGCTGAGTAGAGCTGCGATCATCTATGTAGAGACTGGGGCGCGCGACTCACGTGACGAGTACGTGGGTAACCAGGCTGAAGTAGAGCCGCAAATCATCTATGTAAGAGACTGGGAACGGCGACTCACGTGACGAATACCGTGGGTTTTAAACAGGCTGAGTAGAGCTGCGATCATCTTGTAGAGACTGGGGCGCGCGAACTCAAACTGTGACGAGACCGTGGGTTAAACAGCTGAGTAGAGCACGATCATCTGTGTAGAGACTGGGACGCGCGAACTCAGTGACGAGTTCCGTGGGGTAAACACTAAACAGGCTGAGTAGAGCTGCGATCAATCTGTGTAGAGACTGGGGCGCGCGACCTCAACGTGACGAGTACCGGGTTAACAGGCTGATAGAGCTGCGATCAATCTATGTTAGAGAACTGGGGGCGCGCGACTCACGTGACGAGAACCGTGGGTTAAACAGGCTGAGTAGAGCTGCGATCATCTGTGTAGAGACTGGGGCGCGCGACTCACGTGACGAGTACCGTGGGTTAAACAGGCTGAGTAGAGTGCGATCATCTATTAGAGACTGGGTTGCGGCTCACGTGACGAGTACCGTGGGGTAAACAGGCTGAGTAGAGCTGCGATCATCTGTGTAGAGACTGGGGCGCACGACTCACGTGACGAGTACCGTGGGTTAAACGGCTGAGTAGAGCTGCGATCATCTATGTAGAGACTGGGTTGCGCGCTCACGTGACGAGTACCGTGGGTTAAAACAGGCTGAGTAGAGCTGCCGATCATCTGTGTAGAGACGGGGCGCGCCCGACTCACGTGACGAGTACCGTGGGTTAAACAGGGCTTGATAAGAGCTGCGACATCTGTGTAGAGACTCGGGGCGCGCGACTTCACGTGACGAGTACCGTGGGGTAAACAGGCTGAGTAGAGCTGCGATCATCTGTGTAGAAGACTGGGGCGCGCGACTCACTGACGAGTACCGTGGGTTAAACAGGCTGAGTAGAAGCGCGATCATCTGTGTAGAGACTGGGGCCGCGCGACTCACGTGACGAGTAAAACACCGTGGTTAAACAGGCTGAGTAGAGCTGCGATCATCTGTGTAGAGACTGGGGCGCGCGACTCACGTTTGACGAAGTACCGTGGGTTAAAACAGGCTGAGTAGAGCTTGCGATCATCTGTGGTAGAGACTGGGGCGCGCACTTCACGTGACAAGTACCGTGGGTTTAAAACAGGCTGAGTAGAGCTGCGATATCTATGTAGAGACTGGGGCGCCGCGACTCCGTGGAACGAAGTACCGTGGGTTAAACAGGCTGAGTAGAGGCTGCGATACATCTGTGTAGAGACTGGGACGCGCGCTAGTGACGAGTACCGTGGGGTAACAGGCTGAGTAGAGCTGGCGATCATCTGTGTAGAGACTGGGGCCGCCGACTCACGTGACGAGTACCGTGGGTTAAACAGGCGGAGTAGAGCTTGCGAATCATCTACTGTAGAGACTGGGGCGCACGACTCACGTGACGACGTACGTGGGGTAAACAGGCTGAGTAGAGCTGGGATCATTCTGTGTAGAGACTGGGGGGCCCGCGACTCACGTGACGAGTACCGTGGGGTAAACAGGCTGAGTAGAGCTGCGATCAATCTATGTAGAGACTGGGGCGCGCCGACTCACGTGACGAGTACCGTGGGTAAACAGGCTGAGTAGAGCCAAACGATCATCTGTGTTAGAGACTGGGGCGCGCGACTCACGTGACGAGTACCGTGGGTTAAACAGGCTGAGTAGAGCTGCGATCATCTATGTAGAGACTGGGTAGCCTGTGATCCTCAAATAGAGGGTTATTGCCTCACTGGGGGTAATGCAGTATTCTGGCGGGAGTAATGTTGATTGAGTAGATATTTGCAGCATTCTGACTGATTCGTTTGATGCAGTGCACAATGCATATCATACCTATATTCCAGTTTTCGTTTCACTGTCACGACATTACCGCAAATAGTATCAAAACCAATTAACGGTTAATGATGCTCAGCTTTTTGTTACGGTTTGCGTGTTTTTATACGCTGGGAAGGTCAGTAAACCACTGATTATGCTAAGAAGTTAGAGCATCTTAGCGCTGCAACCATGTCTATACTTATATTCCTGTCCCTAGGTGACACTAGTAGTAAGCGCCTGAAGTTATGCTGTACCGCATAGCATAAAGCCAAGCGCAGCAATAGGCGCAACGGGCTGGGTTCTTGCACAGCAATATGCGTAACGAGTCATTTTGGTCAATGAAAGGGCTTAACCCTCGACGCTGAGATCAACCCTCGATCTTATCCGGCTTACCCCCTCGACGCTGAGCTTAACCCTCGACGCCTTCGCTGGATTTTGAGCAGCTGACATTTGTAGGCCGTGGTTACTCACCCCGCACGCCAACAGTTTTTATCAACGAATAGCCAGTAAGCCATATGGGCTGAAATTATCCACCATAGCTGAAAGAAAAACTTGCGAATGTCAAGGACGACAAACATTTAGTTGAGATAAAAATTTCACCTTCATGATCGATACATAGAAGCAATATGTATATGTCACACTGTTGTTTTGCTTTTTCAAACTTCTTCTGTTTTGATGAGAAAATCGAAACATGGGTGTGTATTTACAGTCGGTCTATTATGTATCTTCCCCCTTTTAGTTTCTAAAACTCGTCTAATTTCACTTCTGTGTACACGACGGGCTGATTTAAGGGAACTTGTGGTCCTGTGGTACCTACCTAGGTAGGCACCACATGTTTCCTTGTATCAGTCCTTTATGTACACATAAGTGAAACTAGATGAGTTTTACAAACTAAAAAGGGGAAGATACATAATAGACCGACTGTACAGTGTACATACATACATACATAGATTCCAAACGCGACTCTTGCGAGCTGTTTTGCACGATCTGTCGTGCTGCTGTTGCACCGCTGCTGTCTGAAGTGACGTCCACCAGCTGTCGTGCCGACGGAAGGGACGGCGGGTGACGTAGTCCGGACGTGGCCGGTCGTTTCCGGTCGGCCCTGGCCAGCGACCTTCACTCGATCGCCCCCTGTCTGAGGCAGCTGACAACTAACGGTCGCCAGCAGTGGTGTCGACGTGTGCTGCTGACGACAGTGGCGCCGCACCGCTCGTGACCGCTTCACTGCCGACACAGGGGACGTCAGCGTAACACCCTGACGTCAGAGTAACACCCTGACGTCAGCGTAACACCCTGACGTCAGAGTAACACTGACGTCAGAGTGACACCCTGACGTCAGAGTGACACCCAGACGTTAGAGTGACACCGTCAGAGGGACACCCTGACGTCAGAGTAGTCCACTGACGTCGCAGTAACAACTGACGTCAGAGTTGCACCCAACGTCAGAAGTAACACCCAGACGTCAGCAGTAACACCTGACGTTCAGACGTAACACCCTAGGACGCAGAGTGACACCCTGACGTCGAGTGACCCCTGACGTTCAGAGCTAACACCCAGACGTCAGTCGCCGAACACCTGACGGTCGAGTACACCCCAGACGTCAGCAAGTAGCACACAGCGATCAGGTAACTCCTGGACGTCAGAGTAACACCCAGACGTCAGCGTAACACCCTGACGTCCGTTTTAACACCTGACGTCAGGCGTGAACACCCTGACGTTAGAGTAACACCCAGACGTCAGCGTAACACCCTGACGTCAGAGTAACACCCTGACGTCAGAGTAACACCCAGACGTCAGCACCCTGACGTCAGAGTGACACTCATGTCAGAGTGTCACCTTGACGTTAGCGTAACACCCTGACGTCAGAGTGACACACTGACGTCAGAGTGACACCCTGACGTCAGAGTGACACCCCGGCATCCGCGTCCTGACGTCAGATTGTCATCCCCCGGCACCCGTGGCCCAACTTCAAAGTGGCACCCCCGCGCCAGGGGCATAACGTCAGGGTGACACCCCCGGCGCCTGCAGCCTAACGTCAGAGTGATGTCAGAAACCTGACCTCCCGGTGCATGACGCGGCTGAAAACCTGGCAGATTGTCTGCACATCAATCAGCTCATCTCCACCTGTTGCAGGGTCCAGGTGGAGGAAAAGAAATCTGTCGTATAAAATCAGCCAGCTGGCCGCTTAAACAAAGACCAGGAGAAGACCAGGAAGGCCTTAAAGGATGCTTTCCAAGCATGGGAGGATGTGTCGGCACTGACCTTCACAGAAATCAGCAAGGCAAGCCAAGACAGGGTCAACATAGATATACGGTGAGGTAACGGCCATGTCGCTGCATTTTGATATGCTCGATTTGTTACGGATGATAATAGAAGAAAAAGCTGCTAACCCTTTCAATATTTGTATAGTATTTGTATTCCCGATGGATTATTTTGCGCGAAATGTTTTAAAACACTTAAAAATGTCTTGGTAGTAACCGTTTTCACGATGGACTAATTTGCGAGAAATGTTTAAACCTCGCTCTACGGTCCCGTAGGACAAGGGTTATTTTTTTTTTCGCAAAGTAGTCCATCGTGAAAACCGGCTACTACTGAAACATTAAAAAATCGCGCAAAATAATCCATCGTGATAACGGCTAGTGCGCTGTTTGCCGTCACGGCAGGAGACATTATGTTGTTTTTTTCTCGGATCGAATGATAAATACATGTTTTAAAATGTACACCGTGTCCTGAACTTTGATGACCCATAGATGTCAAACAAGGTCAACTCACAAAAAAATGAATATCTTGACGAGATTGATCTTCATACTGTTTTTGTGTTAAAACCAAATCAGAACTCATCTCTGAAGTTGATGGGAATGCGTTGCTAACTTGACGACTTAAGCAAGTTAGATTTGCGTAGGTTTGGGGCCGAGATTTAGGACAAGTGCAAATGTGGCGCATATGCGCACGATTAACATATCACTTTTTCTTAAATCGTATTGTTTATGAAACATGTTTCCATTCCTATGACGTAACGCACTATATGAAACCACATTTGCATGACACACAATGTACAGACCTTCGAAGAATCTGCCTGTTTCGGAGATTTTCTCAGATTTACTCCTGCCCCGTAAGTCGTAAGTTGTAAGCAAAAGGCCTCTATTAATTGAAGTTTGGGAAGAGACAATAAGATACTGGTTTCTGTTATGCATAGATAGAGTACGTATAATACGTCACGATTCGTCATAAATAGTCCATCTGAAGATAATTAAAACATAAACATGTCAGGAATCGATATACCTAATTCTCCACCTTCAAATGGTTCCGCAAACTTGTACGGACAGTCCGTGCAAGGTTTGGAGGTTCGCCAACTTGTACTCCTGTCCGTAGTGGTAATGACGCCCATGGCTAAAGGCCAAAGAACAGATCTGAGTTTTCAGGCCTTACTGTTCTTATATGGGCCTGATCTGTCCTGACGAAACCTAGCACGGTCTGACGCTGGCCTGATCTTGATCCTGAGCTAACCTGACCGTCCCTACTAACCTGATTCTGTCCCGATAACCTGATCCGTCCGGACTAACCCTGACCTGTCCCTACTAACCTTGACCTGTCCCTACTAACTATCTGTCCCGACTAACCTGAACTGTCCCGACTAGCCTGTTCCTGTCCCGGCTTAACTGACCTGTCACCTCTAAACCTGACCTGCCCGACAAATCTGACCTGTCCCGACTAGCCTGACCTGTCACGAACAACCTGACCTGACCGCTTCAGGTAGAGGAAGGTGGAGCTTATAAGGCGTTGGGTGGAGGAAGATAGGTGACCTTACTAACCTAACCTGACCTGAATTTCTGCACAGGTTCGAGTACAGTGACCACGGCGACGGTGACCCATTTGACGGCCCTGGCGGCACTCTGGCGCACGCCTTCTTCCCCATCTACGGCGGAGCCGCACACTTCGACAAGAGCGAGAACTTTACCGTTGACCCGGGCGACCAAAGCGGCGTGGACCTGTTTACGGTGGCGACGCACGAGTTCGGCCATAGCCTGGGCCTGGCGCACAGTGAGGTCGCGACTGCCCTGATGGCTCCCTTCTACCAGCCGCCCAGCCTCGACCGCAAGGTCGTCAAGGAGGATGATTTAAACGGTATTCAGGTGAGCGCTGACCCGACACTGGAAAGCTGCGAGTGCAACAGAAGAGGTGAGGTGCGCGTGGAAGGGGTGAGGAAGACATCGGTTAGCTTTTAGCCATGAGCTAGTGGAGTGGAGTGTACTTAAGGGAATATAGCACCTTTACATTAGTTTAACTAGATAGCCAGATTGTCGGGGCACTGTGTACTGAGAAACCTCTTAAATCTGAAATTTTGCTTTCCAAAACGAACCTAGTTACTGAGTTTAAACACAAAAACCGTGGTCATATGTGGTCATATTTCAACGTCAAAATCCCGTGATGTATCGGCATCGTCATCAGTAGTTACCTCCACTGTTGATTTCCACCGCCATTGCTTTTTAACCGTCGCCAGTATTTCAGTTTACCTTTCGTCCGAACCGTCCTGAACCCGTCCGCCTACCGAAAGGTGTTGAACGTTGAACAATTGTTAAAATGAATGTCCAATATTTCTTTGTCAGTTTATCATTGCGATTTCAATTTGAAAATAATTGCAGACCAATGGTCTTGAAAGCCTAACTGTTGATGGGTTAGCTCGAAACCGGTAGGCTGCAATATTATCCGCAATAGAAGCATATTCAGTACTTAAACTAATGTAATTTCACTCAAGCCAATGGGCAAATTCACTATGGTGGATATGTTATAATAAAATATTATGTTCAATTGTGAACCAATTCCAATTAAAAATTTACCCATAGCTACTATGTGAGTTGACAAATGTGTTGCATGGGTGGCTTGCGTCAATGTTCATTGCAATACATCAACAAATATAGATTAGTTTGTGTTGTTTTACGAGAAGTTCGTTTTCCCAAAAAACATGATGGCCATAACTTTGTGATTTCATTGGATTTCCATTTGAAAATAATACAGACAAGGTCTTGAAGGGCACAACTGTTGATGGTTATTTTTACCGTTAGCTTAAATATCTCCCGCAATAGAAGCATTATGCCGTTGCTAAAAACTAACTAATAATTTCATTCAATGGGTAATGGGCATTGGACAAATTCCACTCTGGTTGGATATAGTTTTAAAAGAACTATCATTGTTCAATTTGTACAGTTGATTTCCTATTAAAAACATTACTTAAAAGATGCTTAGAATAGACCCTTTAGTGCAAACATTAACAACATTTGTAATCGCGTCCAATATTATTTGCGAGTCAGGAACCAGCGAACCGCAGTTGTTTACGTTTTACGCATCTGATTCAAGGAACGAATTTGCCGTTCGATGCCTCCTTGTTGACGTCACAACTCGCTTTTGGTGACGCAATTTTGTTGTGACCGTCATATGTAAAATTATGACTTTTTTTCAAATTACAACAAATTCTTGACTTTTTTCGGCAAAAAATTGAATGCCAGGACGTAATCAGGGCATTCTTCTCCATCATTCTACATACTTTTCCCAAGGTGCTATATTCCCTTTAAGGGAAATAATTATCTTTTGATTTTTAGAAGCAGCTTGTTATGGCTACCGTTATGGTATAAATGTGATGTGATGTAAATTTAGCAATGCATTACAATGATTCGTTAATTCAAGGTTGGAAGGTGGAAAAATAAAAAAGCAAGTATTATAAACTTCTTTTGGTTTTCATGATCGGTATTTTCCCTTCACTTTTGGAAGCGCAACGACATATACGCGAGAGGAAGCGCCCTGCCTCCCCCTCCTCCTGGATTCATGGGGACACGGTGTCCAGGTGTCCGCTTTTCTTTGAACGTTGGACAAAGTCCCTGAGACAAATCGCCGACGCTATATACGTCGCCGTTGGGTGCATTATTGAACCTCTTATTACATTGCCACTTGTTTGATCTTATATTGATTGTTTTGAGAAAAGTTTGTTTTCAATCGATAAGCCAAATAATTGTATTAGCCGTTTTCACGAAAAATGTATTTGTACCCGGTAGTACCCGGTTGTACCCGGTAATATGTGTTTTATGAATTGATTAATGCAAAAAAACTAACGCGGAAATTTCGCATTGTAAGAGCAGATAATTGTACATGAATTCATTTAAAGTTTCAATTGATACCCAAAAAATATCTGGGAAAAAAACCGTGTTTCCTAGACTCCAATTTACCGAACGCACAAAACATTACGGATACTACGGGTACAAATAAATCCTTCGTGAAAACGGCTATTATATACAGCCAGAGACAAAACTATACAAAACACGAATGTTTGAAATAAATGAAGTATTATGACCTTTTTTCATATTTGAGGGCCGCAACGCTGCAGGCACTAGCTGAGGCGTCGTTGAGTGCATAAGTTTATCTACTTATTTTGTCAACTATTTATTCCATGTTTATTAGTTATTAAGCATAGTGGGGCACGTAATCATGATCAACAGAGCGGCAAGACATATTTTTCATACCATTTCGTCCAAAACTAATATCGGATTTTCGTGGGAACTGAAGTTCTCTATTACCAACTACTTGAGACTTGAGTGCCTACCGGTCGTTAAAAGCGTGGAACGCTTATCAACTTTCACTCTCTAAGTAAGTAAGTACCTTTCTGTAGGAATGTTCAATGCAAAATGTAACAGTGTGTAGTCAGTGCAGTGTACCAATCCAGATCCGATGTGGCGGCTGATGCAGTATCGGCATTTCTCTTCTCCAGGAGCTGTATGGCAAGCCTCCAAAAATGCTTACACCAGCGCCTGGTGGGAAAGAAGAAGTGGAAGAGGAGGTGGAAAAGAAGGATGACTCAACTCTCTGCACCGACAGCTCGGTGGACGCCATGCTCACCATGACAATGGGAGGCAAGAAGCGAACGTTTGCCTTCAAGGGGGAAGACTACTGGCGAATCACCGACATTGGCGTGATGAAGGATTATCCGAAGAAGATTACCGTCAAGTGGGGAGGGGTGCCCGGTAACCTCGATGCCGTTCTTGTGTACGCGCCGCGCTCCTCAGCAAAGGAAACATTGTTCTTCTTCAAGGTAACATGTTTACTCCACCCTTCGCTATGGACGATCTGTACAAACGTACACTGTCTTTGTAGCCGTTTTGTGTTAACAATGCCAATATTGAAAATGTTGTAAATTGCAATAATGTAAATCATTAACAGTATTGTAAATTGTCGAGATTTTTAATAGTGTTGGCTGCAGCTATCACGTTTAAATGCAAGAAGCAGCACGTATACAACAGGAGGAGACTGTTTTCTGAATGTTTATTGCTGATAATTATGATTTCCTCGTGAAAAAAAAAACACACACACACACACACACACGTTGAGGCAGATTTTAGCAATAACTCCGCCTTTGAACCGTGATATTAAAATATGCATTAAAACCTTTATCCATACACAAAACTCTTGCATGGATCAGCGAGCCAGAATAGATGTTCTTTGTACGCACTTTTTTTGTCATCTGAGCCAGTACAAGGATCTTAACTTGGTTCACCAGTCAAGCTATTTTAAGTGTTTTCCTATGCAAAAGGAGAAAAAGAACGAACGCTCTCCTTACCGAAGCGTCGTTGGTTTACCTCCACAGGGCAAACAAGTGTGGCGGATGACGAACGTGCCTAAAGTGGACGCCGGCTACCCGAAGCTCATCTCGAAAGAGTTCAAAGGCATCCCGAACGACTTAGACGCAGCCTTCACCTGGAAAGAGAACAGGAGAATGTACTTCTTCAAAGGGACGCAGTACTGGAGGTTCAACTACGAAGCGGCTAGGGCTGGCGGACAAGGCGTCAGCGCTAACTACCCAAGGGACATTCGCCTTTGGGAAGGCGTGCCAAACAATTTAGACACTGTGAATACGTGGAAGAACGGCAGAACATATTTCTTCAAGGGAAATTCTTACTACAAAATCAGCGACAGACCTGTTCAGGTGAGGGATCTTCGCGGGTGATTTTCTACATATATACCTACCACTCATCTATAATGGCATCAAAACATTACAATGGTCTGTCTACATTGTTAAGACCATTTATTAAACATGCTTTATATATGTGCAATTTACTTTACACATATAAGTTAATGCCTACTATTATGTGTAGATATATTTGTAGTTATTTGTACATTATACACTTGCACCTTATTTCACTTACTGTCATCTGTCTCCCGTTGTCTGACGGTTCTCCGTGCCCACGCAGGACATTGTCTGACTGTCTGTCTGTCTGCCTGTCTGTCTGTGTACAGGTAGCGTCGGGGTACCCCCGCAGCACTGGAGTCAACTGGTTCGGCTGCAGCCGCAGCGAGGACTCCTTGCTGATGACGCCCGCCAGTCAGCAGAGGGGAGCCACCTCCGCCGAGGAGGCCTACAGGGCCAACGGTGCGTCCAGTCGCCAGCATGGCTGACACTCAGGAGGGATGAAACAATCCATCGAAAAACTGTCATACGATGGCGGGAACTTTCGGGTTCATACCTCAAGCCAAGGGCGGGTCGCTGTGACCGGCCTGTGGAATATAACGCGAAGAAGGATGCCATTGTATTGTATGTCTGCGCATGCTGGCGGATCTAGTCATGTTTTTGTTTGTTTGTTTTTTGGGGGCAAATCTAGTCGACTGTTTCCCACAAAGTTGTTAAGCGGGGGGTGTAGCGGCCCGTCAGCCGTCAGCCAAAAGTTGTTGACCTGGTAGGGGAAGGTAGAGCGCATTTGTCAACCCGTCACCAACTGAAGATCCGTCCCTATTTAAGGGGGACAAATTCAGACTTCAAGATATTTGGTGGCGGGGGAGGCATGGCCCTTAATGTCCTCTCTGGATTCACTTATTCCTACCTATAGTTCGTTTTATTTTGTTTGGAACAATCAGGGGCGTTGCCGCTAATTTCTGATTAGGGGGTAGACTGAAATGGCGAAATAGTGTACCCCCCATTTTGTATGAGTGTGTTTAAGCCTTCGCAGCATTTGAATGTGATTTTCATGGCAGTTACTTGTCAGGGATGCAGTTTCCTATTCAGTTGAGGGGGTTTCAGCCTCACCAACTTGGCTTCAGCCCCCCCCCCCCAACTTGGCTTCAGTCCCCCCTAAAAAAAACTTCGCTAAGTCCCCCCCCCCCCCAACCTTGACGAGGAATGGGTCCAAATCCGAAGTTGAAATAGATTTTGTGGATTTCGATAGATACTTCAAAAAGCAAATTCCCCATTTCAGGCCAACCCTCCCAACAACTTTTCCTTGAGAAGCTACGCCAGGAAGTGTTCCTATTAGCGACCCTTCCCCCATTGCCGAACTGCCCAGCATACAAAGAAATTGAAACCGAATTACAACTTTTAAACATGCCATGACTAATCGCCATGTAGTTTTACCGGTCGCCTTATTCTGATTGGACTATTACAGGCGGTTTCTTAAAAACATGGCCACCCCTAAGTTTTCGAGTTCATACTGCCACATTTTTGGCTGAAAATAAAAAACCAGAACATATCATTCGAAGAGCGGATCATTTGCTTCAGACCATTATAAATATATCTAGGTAACCATCTTTTGGCTACACGACGCCGAAATATATCATGTTGTCGCCAACCAAGTGAAACGGAAAAAAATAGTCGCACGGGAAACTTGTATTACACCAAGTATTTGGAAAACAGCCAACACAAACTTGGAGACGCAGAACACCTTTCATTCGTGAAGACGAATTAGAAAACATAGACATATCAGAATAAACGTAAAAAAATTGTGTCAGGAGTCAGAACACAAAGTTCACAGTTCTGTCGCTTCAAAATGAGTCTCTACACCATGAATGACAGCCTGGAAGACGCTTTGCGGACGATCACTGATGACCACCTCGCTAACTGCCCTGGAAAAGCTGTGTCATCGGCCTGAGGCCGGTCATTTCAGCTCTTCGACGTCGCGGATCCTTTTCCCATTAAAAACAAGTTCTCTCAACTCTACTGGACGAAAAAATCAGAAACATACAGTGAACAGTCGTGGCGGGTTACATAGACCTGACCCAGCTGACTCCGCGTCCTGCGCTCAGATTGGAAGAACGATAAGAGGAGACTGGGGTTCCCGCTCTGCCAGTATGCCTGTCGACTGGGCCACAGCAGGGCTCAGACAGGTGCGGCCAGACAATGCTGCGACACCAGCGGTCAAATTGACCACCGGAGCCGCGCCGACACCAAATTCAGGCCCGGCGTGTCTGAGTGTGTCATGAGCTCAGGCTGCTGCCTTCATAGCTGGGTCGCGCGAGTTCGGAGTTGAAATATCGATCTTAATGCAGAATGGAAGCAGACATGCAGACTCTTACTGCCGGGCCCGTGGCTGCGCAACATTGTGGCCAGAGCCTTTGATGTCAATGCCAACTCATTTACGAGCGGTGGTGGTGGCGGTGCCGGTTCCTGTTTTTGAAAAGAAAAAATACATCTCTACTGGACACCCTCTCTTCTTACCACTTATTGCACATTGTTTTCATTCATGCAGGCACTGACAAACCTTCCTATAACCATTAACGATAACGGTCCGAGTTCTAACATGACTAACCTAACAAGTGAATCCTTATTCCACCAAACCTGTTTGGCAGTGTCATACATACCTAACTATGTAGTGTTTTTCTACTTTGCATTTGTGACTTTTGCTGAAGTGCCAACCACCATGATCATTTAATACACTACCGGTCTGACTCCGGACAAGCTGCTACTGCCCTAAGAGGCAGGGGCTCGTCTAAGAAAATTTGACTGGGCTGACGTAAACCTGAATAACCGTTATTTGACTTTGACCTGACAGGTTTTCGCCTACAAACTATCATGACTTTGTTATGATGAAGATCTATGCGTAAAAGATCTACCCAAGTCAGTTACACATGTTTATAGGACACTTAAACAGCGGAATCAATTGGATAGTGATTTAGTTTTAGCATAGTTGCATTAATGATTCAGTATTATGAACGAGCCGAAGGCTTCATTAAACGAATCTTTAATGCCACGAGTGCATATAAACGATTTAGTGCATGGCCGCCAAGACTGACATTGGCACCAAGTACAATTTTCAACGAGTTCAAGCAAGGTTCATCTTGCCTAAGCTAGCAGTGTATTATCACTTTTGGAGTGTATTAACCCTCATTAATACACCGCTACAGTTAAGCACGATGGTCCATATGGGAAAACAGTCTTTCGCCATGCCACTAAAGTCTTTTTACCATCTGACCTCAATTAATTGAAGCTAGTGTCAAGCTCAGGTCAAGGACGGTCAGGTTACAAAAGGTAACAATTTGAGATGGATAAATATAGATACAACTGACCCGGTACTGACCAGGGTCTCAGCCAAACGACATTACCGGGAGGCTATGCGGGAGGGTATAACAATATTTGAGAGAGGGGGCAAATATTGTTCCCGCTTGCCATATCCGGAACCAATGATTGCAGCGAGACGCACAAGGCGGCATTTGAACGCTCTCAATGAGACGCATCTAAAGCATACTCTAAATTTGTAAATTGAGGTCACCTGTCAGGTCAAAGTCAGGTCAAATGTCAAATTAAAGGCATTTCAGTTTATGAGATATTCTTGAATTGCAAAAGCCTTTAATTACGATTATGATAACCACAGATAACATGATAACTGGATTGGACACTCATTTTTCGGCCTCTTATTGTAGAGCCAAAATTTTAAAGGAGCTGTTAAACTGATCCACTGTATGTCTTGGCTCGTGCAAATGCGATTTCAGCACCGTCATTCACTGCTTGCTTAAGGAATGTTCTCACTTCTCGGGAAAGTTGTCCAATGTACGCCGCTTTTGGTGCAAAATATGAATAATTCTGCCGAACACGATTCTGAACATTTGCTTCTCACAAACGAGTGCTCCAATTTCAATGAACAATAAAGTTTTAGTATTGGGTGATACCGATATGAAGGAATTACTTTGGAAATAGAAAAAACCTTCACGCTGCCATATGTGATGGCACTATGTATCTAGCTAATTCATAAGTCCAAATGTTAAAACAAGTCACTTTCATCAACCATTGATAAAAAGGATGACGACATCGGCTTTTAAAAGGGAATAGTTGCACCTTAATCATTAGGTTTTGAGTGAGATTACCAAGTTGTGGCGCATGCTCGAAAAATCTACTTGTGACGCTTTCACATTTTCCAAGAATACCTTTAATTATCTTTATATTCAGTCATAAAATCCGGGAGCGGGATACCCTGTAACTCCAATCCTTGATTGCTGATTTGGCTGAATACGTATGATTATGACGCACAGATGACTAAACTTGGGAAAGTTGTAGTGCTGGACAAAACCATACTGTTCATATACCTCATTCTTTTTATTGCAAAATGAAACTTTGTCAGGTAATGCTATGCATAGTGATTTGATGTAAGATTCTATAACATTTTCTAAACAACATCTGTACGTATGCGTAGCGTTCAGCTGGCCTGAACGTTCCAGAGCTCGCGTTACAAATGGTTACGTCCCCTCCCCCACGACCGAACCCCACCTCGCACCCAGTACGCGCGTTGCCGCTGTTTGATTGGCCGCCGCGGCGCAGCCGCCACGCATTAACCTTGTGAACATATCCCCAACAGCCGCCCCAGGCACGGAACAGTGAGCGACGTGGCGACACTACACTTGTCATATTAATCTAATGTGACGATACCTACTTAAAGCAGCAGTACTGTATGGTTTTCAAAGCTTGTATTTCCGCATCTCACAAGTACTTGGCAAGTACCACCCCATGATACGACACGATTCACTTACTAAATCAATGACGTGCAGTGCTCTCAGCCAGCTGATTTGTCGCATTACTTTTGAGAAAAAAATATGAATATCAACCAAATAATTGACTTTAATTCTTTTTCCGCGTAATATAGTTTCTTTACTTACTTAGTAAATATACTAATTCCTTGCTTCTCTTCATCACTTTCGTGAACTTCTTTCTCGTTTATTTTCAACGGTTAATATTCCCTTTAAGCGCTTACCCTAATACACTAGGCCTTATTTTTGCGCAGATGTTACAAAAACCAAACTCTAAATTTACTATCGATTTAAACCTCGCGGGTGTTTTAACTTCTGACAATACTTAATTCAATGGAGATTCCAACAAACCTTGGCCATCTCAACTCAAATCTTATGTTAATGTTGAAACATCCCTTTAACAATAAGCGGCCAAAGTGTATTGTCTAATCCAGCATCAGTTATCTGTGTTCAGACGCATCACCGAGCGAAATATTGATGCACCAACCAAGTCACCTAAAAATACCTATTGCTCCGGCAAGCGTGAATCATGTCGGGAGCCTAGAGTTAGGGTGCGGATCGCAGATAAAACAAAGACCCCGTAGCAGGCTGAGTGTATCTCAACCCAAGTATGTGACGGGCTCGTCGGCTTTAATTGGTGTAGGCGGTACTATCCATCGTTTAATGGTGAGTCATCGTTTTTAATGGGAGGATCCGTCGGTAAATGGTGAGGGTCCGTCCCCGATGTAATGGTGAGAGTTCCGGTCGGTGTAATGTAGGTCCGTCGTGTAATGTGAGGATCCGTCGGTAATGGTTGAGGGCCCGCGTGAATTGGTTGAAAGAGTCCGTCCGTATAAGTGAGAGTCCGTCCCAGGTTTAATGTAGAGGTCCGTACATTTGTAAATGTGATGGCTCCCGACTCGGTAGTAATGGTGCACACTGTCCACTGATTATAATGTGGAGGTATCAGCGTCTGAGTCTTTTTGTAATGTTCCCTTTTCGGCTCCTTTTTGTGACGCGTATCCCTCCAAACTCATCCCTCTCGATGTCCTTTAATGATGTGAAGTCCGTCGGTCTGTTAATTGGTGAGGGTCCGTCGGCTGTAATGGCTGAGGTCCGTCGGTTATGTGAGGGCCCGGTCGGTTGTACATGGTGAGCCGTCGGTTAATCGGAGGGCCCCGTCGTTTAATGTGAGTGTCCGTCTGTAATGGTGAGCATAGTTGTGTAGTCAGTAGACCCCGTCGCTTAATGTAGAACCTGTCGGTCTATAATAGTAGACCAGTCGGATTGTGTTGCACGGTTTAGGATGCATTTTCAACTAAACATATTACCTTTACCGATCGATACCGAATGGAACATTTATCGGTGACCAAATTACCGACCGACTTGGGTTGAAGCCAAAAAATCCACAATCTGAACGATTTTCAATTGAAATGTGGGGTGTATTGTAATATGTAATTATATAATGCATGACCAATACTTATTTAACACGGAACTCACTTACCATGTCAAGCATTGCCTTCTAATCGAATGTAATAATGATGTGTTCTATTTAGTATTTAAATTAATCGGTTGAACTTTAAGCAAATCGTGCATAAATTTGCTTAATATATATTTGAATGCGTAAAACTGTGACTAAACAGTGAATTGTTAAAGATTAGGCTGAACGAAAGTGTCCGAAAATTGATTAGCCTGACCGACCGACTACCACATCAGTCACACGATTTTGGGGTAACAAAAAAAAAAATGGGTAACCAATTGGCACCACTAGTACGGTAGCTGTCCGTCGGTGCGGCCCGTGCTAGTCGGTGCAGCCCAGGTATTCGGTACGGCTCCGAAGTCGGTGTTGCCTGCGGCGGTGGCCGCGACCCCGTCAGTCGGCGGTCGACAGCGACGCCCGCTCGCTGCGCTGGTGATGATGGCACGAATGACACGCCCGGTCGGCGTGCTGCCGGCCGTGCTCGCCGTGCTCGTCGTGTCGACTCACAGTCTGCCGTCCTCCCCAGCCGCCCTGGAACAGCTACAGCAGCAGCCGAAGGAGACACTCACCAAAGGCGCGGTAAGAGGATAGGGTGCAGGGAGGTGGAAAGGGTAAGAACGCATGTACGCTTCCCAAAGGCGTGGTAGGAGGAGAGGGTTGCAGGTGGATAGGTTTAACCCTATGCCGTGCTGGCGGGGCAGATTCTGCCCTCCCCAGTAGTTCTTCGCATGCCGCTTCAAAACCATTAGGCCTAGCGTCTTGAAGCTTTGATACTTTTTCTATAATCGAATGAAGCATGTTGTGTCAAAATTTTGACAAAATCGGCCCGGCAGACGGGGATCCAGGTTTATGTTTTTGGGAGGTCGTTACAAATGCGGTTGTGCGGCGCATACATCCTTTGTAGTTTGCGGTGGAATAAAAACGTCAGAAACTATATCATTGCTATAAAAATTATACAAACTTGGATAATACATATTTTTGGGCAGAGGCGCACTCAGGTACATAAAATGGGAGGCGATATCCTCCGTCAAATTAGGCCCAACTTCAAATCAGTAAGATGATAAAAGGTGTTCCGCACATGGTGCCTCCCACGTTGTTTACGTGGATCCGCCTATGCGCAACACATTATATTTAACAAATTACAGCAACAAAGCCCATATGTGACGTTCCTATCGTCCTATCGAGTACGCCTATGATTTTTCATTTTTGTTCTTGTCCCTCTCATATATTGAAAACCATTGCAATGGAAGCTCAAAAACGTTTCGTGCATGAAAATCGTTCGAATCACATGGCCGCAATGACCTTTAAAAAACATACAAAATTTCGTATTTTGTGCCCCTTGGCCACCCATTTTTTAACAAAAAATAATTGTTGGGTTCATAAATAAATATTTTTAACGACAAATCGAATGGTTTCCGTCCCATTGAAATCGACCCAGCAGTTCTCAAGATCTCTGGGGGGCAGAATCTGGCCCCCAGCACGTTAACCTTATTCTGGCCGCCAGCACGAAATAGGGTTCATCACCGGACCCTGAAGATACCTACCAAAGGTGTGGTAAGAGGAGAGGGTTAAAGGTGGGTAGGTTTAATCATCTGACTTCCTACCAACAGCGTAGTAGGAGAATAAGGCGGGATAAAACAATCTCGCGAGAGAGCCTTGCCAGAGTCGAGTCAAAGCGGTGTCATTGTGTGGTTAGTTCAAAATCGTATAAAAATGAAAAACGTAGCTTTTCAGAGTTCGAATATTTCTACTGGAGTATCGCTCGGCAGCCTGTTTGTGTGTCTGTCTGTGTCTGTGTGTCCGGTGGAGTATTTTGGCACGTGGAGCCCAAACGGCCGGGCCGATTTCGACGCAGCTGGCACCGTCCAATGTGGCAAAACAGCGCGCAGATGATTGTGCCGGTTGCAGTTGATCGGTGGCACGTGGCACGTGTTACGTGCCGCCGCATTAGCCTCTGGAAACATAATGTGCTTACCTTCACGGTAACTGACGCAGACTTGTTACTCGGTTGGTGACACAGACTTGATACTCGCAGGTCACGTGCGCGGTTCAACACCCATTTTTCCACTGGGTTCGCCGACTCCGAGGGGGGCAAACTAAGCCCACCCGGAGCTGAAACCCCCAGGACATACGGTCGTCTACTGCCAGAGAATATTGAGCTAGCCAGATCAATTTGTTGGTGCCGATAGAGCTCGCTGAGTGCTTCCCGGTGATATATCTCTCGGAGTGACACTCTCACGTGGCATGTGCCAAATGCAAAAGATAAATTCGACTTCACCGGCCTAGCAGATGATGTCAAGAACTCCGTATTTGAAGGTCTTGTACAAGTCACCACGCCCGAGTGCCGATTGGGTCGGTGACCCCCCCCCCCTCCCCCCAGGGGACCATGACCCCCCAGGAGACGCTAAGGGGATCCAAGCAATGTATTTTCCGGACTTTGTTTTATTTCGTATTACGATTTTGACCTTTTAACCCCAAGGTAATGCGAGCGAGCAGTACTGGCCACTAGTGAGAGAGTTGGTCGTTCGAGACGTGGCAAATGGAGCAAAGTGAGCAGAAGGTATAGATCGAGGAACGAATAACGATAGATGCGAGGCTCACATACAACATGTAAAGCAAAACATGCTGATAAATTGTCGTCAGTTCTTTGTTTGACCTTGAACCATCGTCAGGCTGCGCGAAGCAAAAGCGCCTTCAGCATGAAAACTGGATGGGTTTTGTAATAAATTAAAAACAAGAGAGCAGTAGGACTGCACAGAAGGAGATATCGGCTAAGCAGTCTTGCCTGACAAGTGACGGACACATTCTCAGATTGTATGCAAATACACACATGTCCACAATTTCCAACCTGTTTGCAATAAGCGAGTCCACAAAGCCACAAAGCCAAACTGAAGTAACAATACCTTGCATATGCAGACGGAAGAAATCGTCACACATTTAAGAATGATGTCAATGTATTTGATATAGCTAACTGAACTGAGGGTAATGACTAATAAGAGACATAAACAATCATAGGTTGGTGAAGAGCTCTTTCCATCGGATGGTGACACGATTTCCGAATCTTAACCTTAGCCCTGGGTGGGAAAGTCATTTCGACTCCCACTCCTGAGTTTTTCGGGAAAAGCGGGAAAACGGTGGAGCACAGTGCCGCCAAATTTCGTACAGCTATTGCGACAATTATTCACATTTGTAAGCGTTTTGACATCAGGTCATCTCAGGTCAGGTTATCATGTCACGTCAAGTGACGTTAGTTCCAAAAAAGTTTGAGGTCGTGCCAAAGTCACAGTCTTTGTCTGAGATATTTGAAACTTGCAAAATGTAATATTTGTTTAACTCTTTTTTTATTGGCGACCTTGGGTCATGTTTATTTCCTAACCTCCCAATAATAGGTGAATTCAAAAAAGAAATGCTTCCTTCGAAACAATATGCATTGGATCAAACTAATTATTTCAGAATCATGCTACTTTAGTTCATTATTTGTGACCCGGGTGCAATTGTAGCTCAGTGACCCCCTGCAAGGTCATCTGAGGTTATCTGAAGTCATTAGCACTTTTTTAACTTTTGATAAAATAGTTGAACTGAGGTCAATTTTTTTAGTTGGCCTTCCCAGGTAACCATCAAAATGTTTCTATCTGTATTGCAGAGACAAACACGATAATGTAGAATTATTATTCTATATAGCCGCGTTTACATAGCAATTTAAGAAACGTGTTACAATTTTTCGCACTAATAGTGGAAAATGAAGGTTTCTTTCACGCGTCACATGATCACGATTACGCAGCGCCAGTAAGTCAGTTTACCGTTGCTGTTATGTATCACATTTGATCGAATGGTTGTTGCAGCTTACGTAGTTGCCATTGTTTGGCGTTGTTTCCGTGTATAATACAAGAATCCACGTTAAGTTGCTGGTCGCGATTAAGTTGCCCGTAACTGACGAAAATAAGCTCCTTCAGTTTAAGCTGCCTGATTTATGCCTACGGGCCGGCGCACGACACAGTGGTTGATATTACGGCACCCGCACGTACTTCTTAGAATGCCTGCGGGCATGTACTATGCAGCATCGAACATATTGTCGACAAAATACTAATGACAGCGCCGGTATAATTGGTGGAAAATTGTGTGTTTTTTGGTGGTAGTATTGTACGGTTACCGGTACAATACATTCCGGATATTTCGCAGCTCTAGTTCTTATTCGCAAAAACAGCAACTAACTAACGGAAAAAAGTATAGTTCGGTGGCGCAAATAGGTAAGCATATCGCCTTTCGCCAAGACTGTTAGGCTACCAATGAAGGTCAAAATGCCGGAGAAAAATACTTCCACTCTGGTTGTTTTGGGCTGCTAACAGTAAAGTTATAAAGCACTATTTAAATACAAATGAGCCAATATCACTCTTACAACCATGTCTGAGCAAATTGGAACCAATCACAGTCTGGTGGTAACGCGGTGACGTCTACTAAAACACAGCCTATGGAAGTTAGTGGAAAAATAGTGGAAAAATAGTGGAAAGTTATTTATGCTATGTAAACAGACCTAATAACTAATTCGAATTTATTTACAAGAACATTTTGGGGAAAAAACATCCTCTTGACCTTTGATGACCTCGGGAGCCTAAACTATTGACCTGAGCTTTAATCTGGGACGCATAGAGCAATTGCAATTTTTAGCAGCTGTTTTGTTTGCTTTGATTGTTTGCTTTTTATGTATGTTCCAAGAACGATTTGTCCACGTCTTCCTATCCCCTTTAGTTTTCAGGCTCAAGTTCAAGCTATATTTTACTTCATTTGTCACTCAACGGGATATAATTTTGAAATCGACTTAAACTAAATTAGAAGTCAACTTTTACTAAATTAACTTCTTGAACGTTTTGATCCGCCAGAGCACTGTAAATATGTGCCAAATAGTGGCAGATCTGCGGATCATCATTCGAGGTGACCTATTTGACTCGACATGACCTGTCAATTCACACTGATCCTAACAGTCAACACAAGCCCGGGCCCCACAGGCTGGTTGGACTCATGGTACTAACCCCCTCCCCTGTTCCCGGCAGGCGTACCTGGCCAAGTTTGGCTGGCTGGACTCAGGTTACTAACCCCCTCCCCTGTTCCCGACAGGCGTACCTGGCCAAGTTTGGCTGGCTGGACTCAGCGTCGGACCCGACCCAGACCCGGACCGGATCTCTGCAGTCCTTCTCTACTAAACTGGCCGAGTTTCAGAGGTTCGCCGGCCTGCCCGTCTCCGGTCAGTGTCCGCCCCTGTAGCTCACGGTTTGTTGGAAGGGTTCGGGGGTGTCAAACTACGGGAGATACACCATTCGAAAACTGAGCTCACGTGGAATCTAGCGATGTATTTTTTTACCAATCCATCGAGCACCTTTTTTGTAAATCGACATTTTGTCCGAAATCACGCCCCTTTCGTTTGGCCGGGGTATGGCGAAATATATATCACCTATGGTATGGCGAAAACGCAGACCAATGACATGTTAACCGATTCGTCATGCTCTGGACGTCAAGATCTCATAGAATGCAAAGTCATTAGATGGTTTGGTTACTTGCACGGTTGCATCAAAGCCAAGTGCTCCCGCTGTCGGCACTAAAGCTCACTGCCGCTTACGCCTCACAAGCAGAGTCGCCCCTCGCGACACGCGAGCTGAGCACTGCGCGCCGCCGACCCGGCTTACGAAGCGGGCTCTCGGCCAGTCATGAACAAACGGTGGAGCGCATGTTGAAAGCCTATCTCTGTCCACTAGCCCAGCTATCCAAGGAGATCGTGACAAACTGCCCGCTTCCTCCGACCGATACAAATGGTACTTTTGGATAATTGTATGAATCATATTTGCCAAACGTAGCCTCTGCCTGGTACTTGGCACCGGCACCGGTCGGCCAGCTTCAAGACTGTTCACAGTATAACGTCAGAGGCAACTGCGCGGCCGCCGCCGACTGGCTGGCCGGTCAGGGTCAAGTCGTGACCGGCGGCGGCCGCCGCGCCGTGACCTCTGACGTCATACTTTGTACAGTCTCGAAGCTGGCCGACCGGTGCAAAGTCCCGGTCAGAGGCTACGTTTGGCAAATATGGTTCATACAATTGTTAAAAAGTACAATTTGTATCGGTCGGAGAAAGCTGGAAATGTGTCACGATCTCTTTGGATGGCTGGGCTATTGGACAGAGCTAGGGTTTTCAACATGCGATGCACTGTTTGTCCGTGACTGGCCGAGAGCCCGCTCCGTAAGCCGGGTCGGCGGCGCTCAGTTAATTTAAAAATGTATTGTTTCGGAAATTAAAATCGGTGGAATCACATGGCCGCAATGACCTTTCAAAATAACAAAAATATTTTTTTTGCCCCTGGCCTCCCATATTTTAACAAAAAATATTGTGATAGGTCCAAAAGGTATAATCTTGTCACGACAAATTGAATGGTGTTCATTCCATCGAAATCGGCCCAGCGGTTCTCAAGATCTCTGGGGGTAGAATCTGCCCCCCGCAGGTTAACGTAATTCTGGCCGCCCGCAGGCAAAAGGGTTGTTTAAAAAGTACAACATTGAATGAGGGAATTATTTTATTTTATTCCTAAATTAAAAATAAACCATTGTTGGACTACAGCGGAAGCCTAACAAATTGTTGCTAACAAAAATAAAGTGTAATTATTTCCCTTAAAGGTTTTGTGGTTTTCTTATCTCTCTTTCTTTGGTTTGCAGCGTTGATAATTAGGTGAAGTCGTGTATGAATTTTGGCATGAAATTCGTGAAAAATATAAAATTTTATGGGAGAAAAACTGGGTAACTGCAGCTGTCGTTGGAACAAAGCAAGATTGTTTTGTTTATAGTATTGCTTATTTTACCGGAAACATGTCATAAGTGAGGTGTTTCTATTGGCATACAAACTTCTGCAGTACTTGCTGAGGCAGAGCCAGTTGTCTCTTAAATAAACTATTGGTTCTGCGGTCTGCCTCAGCAAGTACTGTAGAAAGTACGCGGTGGTATCACCGCACACTTTGAAAGGTTCTTACGTGCAGAAGAGGTTATTTTACAGGAAAATGTGGCTACAGTGGGGCTTCTAACACCTTTATAAGTACGTTTTACAATGTGACTCAACTATTCTGGGAGAAAAAAATATATATATATAATCCCTTTAAGCTAGCATATGCTCATTCTCATAATTTGGTTGGTGCTTTAAACAATTAGACAAGTAATTTAATCTGTCACCCATCACCAAAGCACAACAAGTCTGACCGCTCTTCGTCGCTGCATGACCATTGACCACCTTGCTATACTGCAGAATCAGCAGGCTAGGTAACATGCAACTGCCAGTGGGTCTCCACGTGGTAACGCCGTGCTACTATTCGTGCGGATGTATGCGCCGGTGGGGGGGGGGCTGCCCGGCCCCGTGGCTGCATAGCGAGCTTATCGCATGCATATCTATAGCGGAACAGCATCCTGTACTGAGGGGGCAGCCATAGAGGCTGGAATGGGAAGCACTGCGGATCTACTGCCCTGACGTGACCTGACCTGCCTGACCTGACCTGACCTGACCTGACCTGACCTGACCTGACCTGACCTGACCTGACCTGACCTGACCTGACCTCTGCCTCAGGGTTGATGGACGACGCAACTGTCTCCAAGATGCAGCAGCCGCGCTGCGGAGTTCCCGATAAACCTGCTCCGCTCCAGCACCAGCGGCGCAGAAAGCGATTTGTTCTGGAAAGTAAGTATACTGACTGAATCTACCCGCATATTGCGGGTTTATCCGTATTTTTCTGCAAACCTAGTATGTACTTGCCAGTATTCCTAAGAACGATAAGAAGACTTATCTACTTAAGAAGTATAACGCATATCATTATAACACATCGCATGATAAAATAAATAAAAAGCTTGGAACCCGAAGGATGCATGTACCCCCCCCCCCTTCCCCCTCCCACTACTACCCAACCACCCACCCACCAACGGTGGAGCCAAAGATTGCGCCGTTATTGGTTGAAATCTGTATCTACGACTTTATTCACCTATTGTATTATTATTGCAGGTTCCAAGTGGCCCTCAGAAGACCTGACGTATACAATTATCAACTGGCCGCGAAACAAAGACCAGGGGAAGACCAAGAAGGCCTTGCAGGATGCCTTCCAAGCATGGGCGGACGTGTCGGCGCTGACCTTCACAGAAGTCGACAAGGCCAACAAACCCGACATAGATATCCGGTGAGGTAGCGGCCATGTCGCTGTTATTCGATTTCTTCCGCTTAGCGCAGCACGAGTGAGGCATGGCATCAGTTGCATCGACAATGAATCGGAATTTCGGATACTTATTACAGATAGTTATATAGAAACAAGGCTGAATGCCCTTTGGATGAATTTTGGTACGCTGTTCAGCTCATTTTCTGCACAAGATGTTCCGTGTAGCCGCGATCCTGATAGCTCCTGATGTCATGGCTGACTGGGAGCCCTCTGAACTGATCTGTCCTTATCTGACCTGGCATGATCCTGTATAACCTAACAGTCTGGTCTGATCTGACCTAACCTGACGAACTGCCTTACTTGTTCCGACTGAACTGATCTTTTGCTTGACCCAACTGCTCCAGGCGGAAGAAGAGTAGATGGTCTTACTAACCTGATCTGACTTGATCTGACCGGCTGCACAGGTTCGAGACCGGTGACCATGGCGACAGGGACCCATTCGACGGTCGCGGCGGCACTCTGGCGCACGCCTTCTTCCCCCGGTTTGGCGGCGATGCGCACTTTGACGACAGCGAGAACTTCCTCGTTGAACCGGGCGGCCGAAACGGCGTGGATCTGTTCACGGTGGCGACGCACGAGTTCGGCCACAGCCTCGGCCTGTTGCACAGTGAGGTCAACAATGCCCTGATGGCGCCATTCTACGCGGCGCCCCCTCCCGACCGCAAGATCGTCAAGGAGGATGATATCAAGGGTATCCAGGTGAGAGCTGATATACTGCAAAGCCGCGGCGCAGAAGCAATGGGGGATGAAGTCGGCCAGCTTTAACCATGATGATGATGTAACGCTGAAGCAATAGTTGGTGCTTATCTTTGGCAGTGCTTGTGCGAGGAACATGTAGACATAATAGCATGCTAGTTGAATTAACTATAGGCACAGACACTCAAAAGATTTTGAAAAATGACCGTACGTGTATAAAAAAAAAATGCAAAGCTGCCTTGCGTAGACTGCACATATCTGTGTAAACTTGCACACAAACGTTTGTACAGTCGGTCTCTTATGCATCTTCCCTTTTTAGTTGATAAATCTCATCTAACTTCACTTCTGTGTACATGAAGGACTGATTTAAGGGAACATGTGGTACCTACCTAGGTAGGTACCACATGTTCCCTCGTATCGATCCTTCATGTACACCGAAGTGGACTTAGATGAGTTTTAAAACTAAAAAGGAAGATACATACATAATAGACCGACTGCACATACATACAAACATCACCGTCTATGAACTTGACCGTCCCGGCAAAGCGGGCCGCTTAACCGGGACGGTGAAGGAATTGGGTGGACGCACAGGCGGATCCAGACTCTCTCCGTGGGGGCATTTTTTGTGGCAAAAAGGTATCCATTTTTTTCTCCCCGGATCTGGGCCAGTCACTCTGTTTTGGTACTAGCTTAAACAGTGTACTATTTGGGGCAAAAGTATATTTTTTATTGATTTTTTCGGGAAAACAACTTTTTTCAAGAAACAAAAAAACACATTTTCAGAGAAAAAAACATGTTATAAGAAAAAATCGGGTAAAAAAGTAACATATGCACATACAAGTAATAAAAACGTTTATCTCATACCAACGTCACTGATAGCCTACCTCGTCATTTGAGTGGGGGTCGGCTAAAATGACGGAAAAATGTACCCCATTTTTTCTGGGTGTATTACCCTTGCAAAATGTTTCATGCGGATTGCCAAGTCATAGTGGTCGATAAGTTATAAAGCGTCGCGCGCGACTTTTTCGGGTTTGCCTGATAAAACTCAGAAATATAGGTGGTGGGCCTCGTAAAGGATAAGAGGCTAACAATGTTAATCATTCAATTCACCGTTACGACGAACCGAAGACGATGAACACCATTGTGACCCCACGAAGCGGCGTGATAATTGTTGTTTTAGGTATTGGAAAACAACGTTTTTATGTTGGAACCAGAGCGTAATTAGAGGCAAGCCTCAGGTGACCATTTTCCTGGTTGCACAGCTCAATATGATTCAAAGTACTGAAATGAAGATAGTTTTGCATACACATCAGCCTCGGGTTGTAAATCATGATTACCGGTTGCAGTCAGCACTTAATAGTAGGTACATATAATAATAATAATTAATATACCTATACCTATCTACATATGTACCAAACTGTAACCAACAACTGGCAATAGTGCAAGTGTTTTGAAAGCAGCAAGGCTGAGACAGAAAGACTTCTCCGCACATAAATGTTCTCTGTGGATCTGGAAGAGCCTGATGGGAGATGGCTTAAGGAGATAGTCGTGGTTTGGTCCCCACTTTTAGCTCTTTGGTCCAGAAAGTTGGGCACCGCTGGAGCATCTTTCGTGGTTCCGACGTCCGCGTCCTTGCGTTTGCGTCGCCTTTTTCGGAACTCGGTAGCTATCTTAACATGTAGCCTGCTTGAAAGTTAATATTTTATGAAGGGAGTGCGAGTAGGTCTAGTGGCCAGGAATTGACGTCAAGGGGAATCCTTGTCAGACACTTCATGGAATTCGTTTATTCATTTTCATAATTTCTATAAGCAATTGCGAAAATTTTGTTATGCCGCGAAGCAGCGCGATTTTTTCCATTTTTTGTTCTCTGAATAACAGGATTTTGTCCGCTGCTAAGGCTATTTGTACGACAAGATGTTTACTTTCCCAGTTTTTTCCTAAGATCATTTTTTCGCCTTCAGCAGGAAACGCGCGGCGGGAATACTTGTATTGAATGCCCCACCCCACCCCCAGACTCCTGCGGGGGGCATTTGCCCCTGATGCCCCCCCCCCCCCCTTGATCCGCCAGTGGGTGGATGTGTGTTTCAACTGAGCCTCGGGGAGTACAACTTACCTTCTGTAAAAAATGTGTGATGTGTGTTGTGTGTGTTTGTTGTGTTGATGTGTTTATGTGTTGATTTGCAAAGTTCACTGACCCATCCGAACCAAGACCATAGATCCAGAGCCGATGTAATGGCTGACACAGTATCGGTTTGTCTCTATTTCCAGAAACTGTATGGTGCACCGAAAAACACGCAGGCACCAGCGCCTGATGGGGGAAAGGAAGAGGAGGTGGAAGAGAAGGATGACTCAACTCTCTGCACCGACAGCTCGGTGGACGCCATGCTCACCATGAAAATCGCAGGCAAGAAGCGAACGTTCGCCTTCAAGGGGGAAGACTACTGGCAACTCACCGACATTGGCGTGATGAAGAATTATCCGAAGAAGATCGCCGACGCATGGGGAGGGGTGCCCGGCAACCTCGATGCCGTTCTTGTGTACGCGCCGCGCTCCTCAGCAAAGGAGGCATTGTTCTTATTCAAGGTAACACGTTTACTCCACCCTTCGCTATGGATGCTTTGCGCAATATACACTGACTCCATAAACGAGGAATGTGTAATATTGTTAACGTCATCGATATTTTGTATGATATCGCTTATATTATTGGCTTCAGAAGTCACGGGCAGGCTGAAAGCAGCAACACGCTTATGACGAGAGGAGACTTTTTTCTGAATAATTTTTAAGATAAATGTACTCATTCTGCTTTCGGAAAAAGCAAGCCTAATTGAAACAGCAATAACTCCGCCTTTGACCGTTGATATATTTAATGGAACCCAAACACACCAGACACACCCACAACAAAAATATGTACAACCCAAACACACCACAAAAAAATATGTTACTTACGCCGTCGACCTGAATACGGCATGAGTTTAATTGTAATACTTGCCATGGAAAACAAACGATCCAGAATGGATTTTCTTGATTCGCACTTCTGTTTATAGTCACCTGAGTCAGAACAGGGATCCTAACTAGGTACACACCGGTCAAGATAATCTCATTTTGATAGAAAAATAAAAGGAGAAAAAGAACGAACGCTCTCCTAACCAAAGCGTCGTTGGCTTATCTCCACAGGGCAAACAAGTGTGGCGGATGACGAACGTGCCCAAAGTGGACGCCGGCTACCCGAAGCTCATCTCGAAAGAGTTCAAAGGCGTCCCGAACGACATAGACGCAGCCTTCACCTGGAAACGGAACAGAAAAATGTACTTCTTCAAAGGGACGCAGTACTGGAGGTTTGACTACAAGGCGGCTAAGGCTGGCGGACAAGGTATGACCTCTAAATACCCACAGAGCATTCGCCTTTGGAAAGGCATGCCAAGCAATCTAGACTCTGTGAGTACGTGGAAGAACAGGAAAACATACTTTTTCAAGGGAAACAAATACTACAGAATCCTCGACAGACCTCTTAAGGTGAGAAAGTTTTGCGGTTCATGCCCAGCTTACCGCTCGCAGACATTGATATGATGCAATGCCTTTGCCTGTCTATATTGTCAAGAACATTTTATAATCTAGTTGAATGCTTAATGCTAATGCTTGATTTGCATATGTATGTTAAGTTACTCTGCAAAACTATGATAATGTGAAGAAGCGTTGATGTTTCATCACAAATCATTGTGATAACGCTACTTCAGGTTGTCCACATTTGACAGTTGCACAGTGCACACTCTAGTACCGTAGCGTAACCATCTGTCTGTCTGTGCACAGGCAGCGTCGGGGTACCCCCGCAGCACCGGAGTCAACTGGTTCGGCTGCAGCCGCAGCGAGGACTCCTTGCTGATGGCGCCCGCCAGTCAGCAGAGGGGAGACATCTCCGCCGAGGAGGCCTACAAGGAGAACGGTGCGTCCAACCGCCAGCATGGCTGACACTCAGGAGGGATGAAACAATCCAACGAAAAACTGTTGTACAATGGCGGGAACTTTTGGGTTCATACTTGGAAAAATAGCATGCATTACTAAATCGAGAACTTCCTAAGACTGAGAGTTTTCATCGTGGAAATTCCTAAGACTGAGAGTTTTCATCGTGTAGGCTTTCGTGTAGGCTTTCCACCGTATGCATGTCACTTTTGTAGCATGAATAAATCTCTGGTGGGGAGGGGTGCCCGGCAACCTCGATGTCGTTCTTGTGTCTAATATAGCTTTGTGGACGATCGCAACAAAATTCGCAATTTATGGCCGAGACGAAGTCGAGACCTCAAACTGAATTTTGGAGCGCGAGTCCACAAAGTGATTTAATGTGCATGGCTGCAGCACGAGATATATAAAAATCAAGTATGGCAATGTTAATTCAAGCTTGGTTAACGCTGATTTCACATTTGGCACTCATTTTGCATAATTAGTGTACAGCTGAAGTTTGTTCACCATTGACTCACGTGCTTTGGTGAATATGCTTAAAACAGATTAATTAGTGGCAGGTGTCCACTAATATAGTTTTATGCATGAGTGGCATTAATGATTCAGTTATATGAACGAGCCGGAAGGCGAGTTCATTAAACTGAAATCTTTAATGCACGAGTGCAATAAAAAAACGATTTAGTGCATGGCCGTTTCGGGCGAATACCAACTTTTTCGAGTACATATTTCAAGTACAGATACATATTCTAAGGAGCTCAATGCAGGGTCATTGACCTACGGCTCAGCAATGTGTTATCACTCCCAGGAGTGTATTAACACTCCAGTTAATTCACGACTAAAATTAAGCACGTGGTCAATGGGAAATAGTCATTCGGCCATGCACTAACTGGAGTTAATGTACAGTAGGTCACGTGACCTGAGTTGTTGGACACTAGATCACATGACTAAGCCAGACTTTAATCAATTACCAGACTTGAATTTTATTATATCTTCGTCTTGCAGCTGTTACACTAAAATCGCTTTATGGGGAATCGCGCTTCAAAATTGCACAGTTTGAGGCCTCGACTTCGTCTCGGCCACAAACTGAGAATTTTGAAGCGCTCGTCCACAAAGCTATATTATATGTTCATTCACGATCCTAGTTCATTTAAAATTATATATCTACACATGCACGATTTTGATGATATCAAGGTTACTGACATGACCTCAGAGGTCTTTTAATGACCTCAGACCTGCAAGTCGGATATCAACGGCTTTCTCTCATCACGAGCAACACGCTTGTTTTTTAATCGAAGTATTAGCTCAATTAAGAGCGAAACGCTATCGTACCCCCCCCCCCCCTGCACGGTCACGTAGTACCGTGTGTTATCGTACCCCACGAGCCCTGCAATGGCGAGTGTTACTTAAGGCGGTCACGCACTGCGCCATTCGGCTCGCAACATCACTGTACAATTCCGCCTTAGAAAATCGCGGCGACACCGCAAAATATCAGCCTTGTTCCAGGAGTTTCCCTGCCCGCAACGCTTGATGGTCATTTAAATTTGTCTACGAAACTATAAGTTTCGAACCACGAACTCTTACTTAATAAGTTGCACAGAGGTAAGAACATGGTGTGCAGAACTTTTACCTCTATCGGCATATCTTGATTGAATAGATTTGCCACTGTTAACCTGCAAAAACAATATGTTCGTGGTTCCGCGGCGTTCAAAAAAAGCTCGTCCGCACCAGCTTTTTCCGCCATTCCGCCAGCGGACACTCGGCGCGTGTACCTATCTCTTGCGTTTTTCATCATTTCGGCTCCCGCTGATGCGGTAAAATCACTGAAAATGGGCCGAAAATCGTGGCAATAGCAGTTTTCACGATGGATTATTTTGCGCGAAAATTTTAAACATTTTAAAATGTTTCAAAATGTTTTAGTGGTAGCCGTTTTCACGATGGACTAATTTGCAATAAATGTTTTAACCCTTGCCCTACGGTCCCGTAGGGAGAGGGTTAAAATAATATTATTATTTTTCTAAAATTAGTCTATCGTGAAAACGGCTACTACTAAAACATTTAAAACATTTTAAAATGTTTAAAACATTTCGCGCAAAATAATCCATCGTGAAAACGATTAACATCGCGGAGTCTGCTCACCGAATGGTCTTTGTGTGCAGCCGCTTTCAGCATTATCTAGAAACTCTTGCGTTTTGAATTTCCCTTTATATTCACTTTTCCCTTTTTCCCTTATATCAAATATTTCCCTTTATACGTGAAAATTGCACAGCATACGCCTACGATATGCATACAAGAAAACGTGGTGTGTAATTTATTGATAAGGTGGCCGGCCGTCTTGCTTTCTGTGTTTCTAGGAAGAACCAGCCATGGGTCAATAGCTGTGGAGGGTTCATTGCCTGACCTCCTCCTCCCCTCCCCCCTGTACCACTGCCCACACGCGCAGTACAAATTGATATCACAAGGCCACCCACGTGCATACATACAACTCCAGTGCGAGACAGGAACACTTAATTTAAATCAATATTACCGGGCTGGAAAGGAGAATAATAGGGCTCGGTATTGCAAGAGTGTTAGGTGTTACGCCATATTTATTTTTGGCATTTGTATTCGTAACTTTCCTGGAATCGTTGGCAGTGGTTAAGAGGCACACTTACGCTAAAAGAAAGAAAATAACGTCAGTGCTACTGCACTTTGCAGTTGGAAATATGAAATATCGCCAGTTGTCCACGTATGCATTGAGTAATGAAACAAATTAAGAGCTATAAGAGAGACAACGTACTGAGCTAGACATCTTTTCCTTACTTACTACATTTTTGGACTGACGATACTGACGATTTCTTGAACGGTACCTGACATCTTTAATGTGTACATTACCCAACATCAATTTATGTATATTACATAGTTTATCAAATAGTAATATAGATGTCGCAAGTCGAAATATATCAATGTAATTTTTGATACTGATTTTAATTTAATCAACATATAACATGAGCAGGAAGATTATCTTTTCACCATACTCATAATATAGATGTCGTAAAATTGCCGTATATTAAACGGATCCCCGTCCCTATCCGCCTGCCACCGATTGCCCGGCGGTCCGGCCGTGGCTATAATGATGCTTTCTTGTTATTACAAGATAGTCCTCCGCTGCAGTATACCCCGGCGGTCCCGGCCCGGGCTAAATGATGCTCCCTTGTACAGATAGTCCTCCGCTGCAGTATACCGGCGGTCCCGGGCCGGCTTAATTTGATGCTCCTTGTACAGATAGTCCTCCACGCAGTATACCCCGCGGTCCCGGGCCGGCTAATGATGTTTCCCTTGTACAGATAGTCCTCAGCTTGCCGTATTTACCGCGGTCCCGGGCCGGGCTAATGATGCTCGTGTACAGATTAGTCCTCCGCTGCAGTATACCGCCCGGTCCCGGGCCGGGCTAATGATGCTCCCTTGTACAGATAGTCTCCGCGGGGGCAGATTACCCGGCGTCGTCCCGGGCCGGGGCTAATTGATGTTCCCTTGTTACAGATAGTCCTCCGCTTGCGTATACCCGGCGGTCCCGGGCCGGGCTTAATGATGCTCCCTTTGTGACAGATAGTCCTCCGCTGCAGTATACCGGCGGTCCCGGGCCGGGCTAATGATGCTGGTCCGGCCGGGCTAATGATGCTCCCTTGTACAGATAGTCCTCCGCTGCATATACCCCGGCGGTCCCGGCCGGCTAATGGATGCGCCCTTGTACAGATAGTCCTCCGCTGCAGTTATACCGGCGGTCCGGGCCGGGCTAATGATTGTTCCCTTGTAACAGATAGTCCTCCGCTTGCAGTATACCGGCGGTCCCGGGCCGGGCTAATGATGCGCCCTTGTACAGATAGTACCTCCGCTGCAGTATACCGGCGGTCCCGGGCCGGGCTAATGATGCTCCCTTGTACAGATAGTCCTCCGCTGCAGTATACAGAGCAGTAGGTATTCACAGTCCGGCAGGTGCAGTGTCGGTTGTCGGGTCGGCCGCGGACGCCGGGGGCGGACGACGCGTCGCTGTGGCGACCCACACTAACAGACGATATACAGACGATAGCAGCCGGCGGCGGCGCACCGGGCGGCCGGCTGATACACATCTGAGGCCGTTCTTATGAAAAATCGATCCAGGGCTGTTTTTTTTAAGTCATAGGCTCTGATCTGCCAACTGCTGTTCGATGTCTCCAAAATAAAACCAAAAAACTTAATAATACTAAGCATGCTGTCGTTTTCAACTAATTTTGTTGATAATAACGATTTGCTTATAGTAAAAATTGTTCAGCGTTTGATAAAAAATTGAACGGTAGCTGGATTTGTTATGAGAACGGTCTCTGGTCCCGTCCGGACTCCATCCAGTGTCAGCCGATCGAGGTCAAGGTCAACTGTTCATCGCTAGCCGTCAGCTGTACCTACCAGGTGCTACTGAACTTCGGTTAAATGCTTCAATTGCACATGTCTGCGTACCCCGTGGATGATTTTGGCTCACACAGATCAGTCAATGCCGCAAATAAGTAAACTGGGCATTTTACCCAGGAACAGCATAATAGCATTCTGCATACCTAGATTATATAACATACCCAGTTTACACTGACGCCACATGTTCGCGCTCGTCGCCGACATGANCGTTAATTAAATAATGTATATTATATTACATTATTGCATCAAGTAAATTTTATCGATTGACTACAACTAGTTTTCGCGGGAAAAATATACATGTTTACATTGAAATAGCCAAGCGCTGTTTCATTTACGTACATTTAGTACATTTCAATCACGTCTTCCATACGACAGCAGATTGCAAGTGTATGACAAATAGATTCCCCTCGCCCGCGTACATCTCCAGTCCACAATCAGCTACCCCCCCCCCCTCCCCTCCTACTGCAGCAGAACAACGCCTCGTGGCTGCAGTTTAAGTGGCCTTATGTAAGAGGCACACGTCACAGCAGCGCCTGTCACAGAACAGACTACAGAGCACGTCTCCAACACCGTCATATCGTGCTGATTCAGTGACCCAAGAGCTGTGCAGGATGGCGGGAGCAGCACCGGTGCGTATATTGGGATTGTGCAAGACAGCGCAATGTAGCATGCTAAAAGACGGTGGGGCACATCGCGCGTGTTGAGCAGGCCGCATAGTGCGTGTGCAGGGGATCGGGCAATGAACCGCATACAGCAGTCGGCCTTGGTAGCAGGCCAATCATCTCCAGAACATGAATCTACGCAGCATGGACAGGGACATTGCACACGCAGTCATCGGAGTAACTGAGACTGAATAGGACCATTCAACGTCATGACACACATACTATCATGTATAGTCCATGTATTTTCATTCGTCAGTTCCTCTGATTAAACAATTATTACAAAGCCTTATGGACGATGGCGGGTCCAGAGGGAGGGGGGGGGGGGCATGCACCCATGCCATCTTTGAGCCTTGAAGGGGCCCTCTCTGGTTTCCAGCAGAACACTCTGACCTCCAGAGGGCCCACTGCAGCCGCCAGAGGGTCTATTCTGACTAGTGGCCAATTCTGATTTGTCGAGGCCCATTTCGACATGTAGAAGGAAAATCTTAAATCAACAGGGTTTATTTTGGCTTGCATTTGCCTTCAAGGTGGAAAGGGACCGACACAGGTTAAGGAGGGTCACCAAAGCTTGAGGGGTTCACCAAAGCCTGGGAAGACCCCACTTCGCTCCACGACAGCCCCTAGACCAAATCCTGGATCATAGCCCTTTTAGTGTGACATTGTTCTGGCGAATGTTCGCTTTCAGCTCCAACAGTCACTGAACACAGAAGGTAGGCCTAATCTAAGAGGGCGCTGAAGTGCGACACGGCAGAGGCTCGCCGACAATTCCGGTGTTTTCAGTGCGCCATTTATGCCACAGTTTTGCTGGCGTCGAAACGGCGCCATTTACGCCTCAGTCGCGCCGGAACCGCCCGGGGTGCAGTAACAACACAGAGCGGTGCCTTTGATCAGTGAGAGAAGCCAGGTGCCGACCAGGAGGGTGACGAGAGGGGAGATGAGCGAACAGGCCATTCATACAGCTCGCACCCTCCCACTCTCCACTTCTATAGAGCTGTAACATCCGCCCGTAGAATTCAGTGGTGCTGCTATTTGAAGAGCAGAGGCATACACTGGGGACGTACTTAAATGTCCCGGGAATCTAAAGAGGAAAATGAGGCAATTCCTCGTTCTAGAAAGAAGGTATTTCTGAGGATTCTGTCAACAAGACACGCATCCATAATATGACGATATCACGTGTTTGCGTTCACCTCTCAGTGCATTTGAACTCCTCGAAAATGTTAAATAACCATCTGCATTACAAATCAAACATCCGAATGCAATTTATCATTAAGCGTGCTTTCGGCAATATGACAGGCAGGAGAAACAGCAGACCAACCGCAAAAAAACAACAAAAAAACTGAGAGCTTTGCCACCCCTCAGCAACACGGCTCTCAACCAGCAACACCATCATAAAGCTCTCCGCTCAGCGCTGCCTGGTCATGTGCGCCGGCAGAATTGGAGAGTGATGAGGCGTAATTCTCGGCCGACACCGGAGCTTTACATAACGGACCTCTGAGATCGACACCGAGCCCAGTGGCCAGCAGCCGCTCTGCAATACCCCGCCCGCAGGCCAGTTTTCCAATATGCAGCGACTGCAGCCGGCGCTGAAGGAGCCGCAGCACTCGGGTAGCATTGAGAGCCAATAGGCAATACCAGCCAGCAGTGCTGCAGGCCGAGCTCGGCCGTATTGATTAGCTTGGACGCAATATTGCGCTGGGAGAAGGCGTTGCATGCTTGTGATTACTCCTTGATTGTATGAGCAGAGCAGACGCCCTGGATTTGATCAGGGGTATAATTAGCCAATTCTGGGCGGCTGGCCGGCTGCTTCTTCGGAGTTTCCAGTCGGCGCCCGGCGGCCAGTATGTCCCCAGTCTGCTGTAATTTCTCAAGGGAACATCGGTCGCTGTGCTCATGACCCCGCACCCGGCCGATAAATTGGAGAGCGAGGCTGAGGCGGAGGCCGAGGCAGAGGCTGCTCCGACCGCCGCCGCTCAGATAGCAGAACTGGGCCGAATCTGTGTGGTGGCTGTGACGGCTGTGACGGCTGTGACGGCTGTGACGGCTGTGGCGGCTGTGGCGGCTGTGACGGCTGTGACGGCAGTGGCAGCTGTGACGGCTGTGGTAGCTGTGACGGCTGTGACGGCTGTGGTAGCTGTGACGGCTGTGGTAGCTGTGACGGCTGTGGCAGCTGTGATGGCTGTGGCAGCTGTGATGGCTGTGACGGCTGTGGTAGCTGTGACGGCTGTGGCAGCTGTGACGACTGTGATGGCTGTGACGGCTGTGGCAGCTATGGTGGATGTGACGGCTGTGGCAGCTGTGACGGCTGTGGCAGCTGTGATGGCTGTGGCAGCTGTGGCAGCTGTGGCAGCTGTGGCAGCTGTGACGGCTGTGGCGGCTGTGGCGGCTGTGGCGGCTGTGGTGGCTGTGGCGGATGTGACGGCTGTGACGGCCGTGGCAGCTGTGATGGTGATGAACTGGCACTGCGGCACTCGCAACCGGGTTAGTCGCCCAAGCAGAACCCAGCAGATGCCCACAAAGCCGCACAGAACGACTCGACACCGACAACCCCACACCAAATGACAGCCTACAGACGAACACACGGCGAACAGCGTCTGAGCGCACTTCCCACAAACAAGAACGTGCCGAGAATATGGAGCGTGGAAAGAGCAAACGCTGGTAGCGGATAATATGACATGACAGCGGTGTACACATTGCAATATGCTGCGTCTCTTTAAATTGACAGCGAAACAGGCTATACGCGACTGGCTTCCAGTATCCAACGACGACGGGCACCCAAAGTCGGTTTAACAGAATATTGCCGGACTATTCTCAACCGCTAAAAAGGTTTGCCATCGCTAACATAAAATGCAAACAGAAGGTGGCAAAACTTTGTGATGAACATAGAAGTTAAACAGCTATTGTGCACAATAGGACCAACAAAAGCATTGCACCTGAGAATAAAACTCCCGATAATTGAGACACCATTGTTCGGGCGGAATTTGTAAGGTTTCTAGTCCTCCACGACAGCGAAGTTCCTGGTATTCCCAGCAATCCTATTTGCTGACACCATTCGCCACCACAATATTCAAAGAAATGGCTACCACATGGGTTCCGTGGTGCATGGTGCTGGCCTATTTGACATCATCCTTATTTCCTTTTGCTTTTATCTTCATTCATCCGTGGTATACATCTCTATTCATCTTACTACTATGTATTGAGATATTCACTATTAGTTCGCTATTACTTACACACGCACTAATATATGTGTAGAAACAAGATTCCCACTTTCCGGGTGTTCCTACCTAATGCAATATCCGCTGTCTTTACCCAGGCGCGGATCCAGAATTTCGGTCAGGGGGGCGTAATGCAAAAAGTTGCCCCCTACGGGCGCACCATATGAAAAACCCGGCTCAGGGGGGGGGGGGCGCCCAAGCGCCCCTGGATCCGCGCCTGTTACATATGGAAGCATAATGCTTTTCCTGCAATATGCGAAACTTTCCCGTTGCTGAGTGGCCGGGCCGACCGCTCGCATCCCCGCATCAAACGGTGGCGGCGCCGCACAAGGCACCGGCGGTACCAATTACACTGTCGCGACTCAGTGCACCGAATAGATGAACTAGGGGAGCGGGGGGGCAGCAGGGGGTGCATATCGACCGGCGAGTGTGAGCAGGTGAGCGGTGATGACTGCGGGTCGCTGCGCATGGTGGTACCGACACACCGACCGACCAGCTGCGAAACAGGCCGTCTTTGTCTGACGCTGTGTCCTGCGTACGTGATGTGATTCAGAGTGTTGTTTTAGCCAGGACATCTGTCACCATGGGCGCCAGGGGACCGCTTCATGGTTCTGAGACAAAGACGGCGGACATTACGATCAGCTGGTGCCCGAATGTCTCATTTCAACACAGTGATGCAAGGGGTAAGCCCGAAACGCTTTTTCGGTCTATCTAAATACCGAGAAAGGCAATATGGTGTTTCCTTTCACAGTAATTCAGCGAATGTTTCGAGCAGAGCAGTGAGAGAAGAGGAGACGGTACGGGACAGGGCGTGGCTGTATCCAGATTCCAGACCGACGCGCACCTGGTCCCTAGAAAGGTCATCCTATAACGGAGCCTGTGGCATTTCAGCGCCGGCAGATGTTTCTACGCCGGCGACGGGGTGAAGGTAAAGGCGGCGGGCACGCGGTGAAAGGAGCTGCGGGAGAGACGCTTCGCTGCAGCCCAGCAGGGCTCCATCGCTACAGCAGGGCTCCATCGCTACAGCAGGGCTCCATCGCTACAGCAGGGCTCCATCGCTACAGCCGGTCTTCTCCGTTCGATCATCACGCCGTGCCGGTGCGAAAGTCAACGGAAACTTACTTCATGATTACGCAAGCCTTCAAATCAATCCGTGTCATGTAAAATAAACATGTAAATAACAGGAAAACAGCACACATTAGATTACTGCTTGTCGAAGGCTTCCGAACAGGAGGCCCAGATACTTTCGGTACGGAAATGCCTTGTGATGTTATTTTTCAAGTTTTTTTTTTTTTTTTTAAACAGTTTGGCAAGTGTTTTTGATGACATTTCATGCCAAACTATCTCTTATCGGCCATCCCGCCGCGCCCTGCCTCAATTTCATGCTCTGCGTCTGTCTCCGGAGCGCCCCCTTCTGATGGAGCATCAGTCAGCCGGCCCCCAGACTTAATTCGTCGCCCTGACATCGACAGCGACGCCTTCGAACGCGCTCCGATGACGACCTTTCCACGCCGCCGCCGCCGCCGCCGCCACACCAACCATTCGGTCGTCGTCGCTGGCGGAGCCAGCCAAATCGGTGGTTTGAGCGGGGATGCGACCGCCTCCACAAAGCCACAAAGACTCCATTCGGCCGCCGATCTGCGCGGCCCGATTAGGACCAGCCGCTATTGGACCAATGACGTCAGTGGCTTACTGAGCCCCAGCAGAAAATCGATGGTGCCATGGCCAAAACACGTTCGCCGGCCCTACCCCCACCCGGCGACTGATACCGCCCGAACGGACGACCCCAGAATCAGCCATATCGCTGGAGAGACAGCCTCAGATTAATCAATGACGTCACCAATAGAACGACGAACGACCAAACGACGGGCGACGCAGGCTCGATGAATGACATTGATTACCGGAGAAAAGGACGGCGAAGGCCAGACAGATGAACGATCCGATCCCTGAGCAAACATCCAGCACAAGAGAGCCCACTGATGACGCCGGGAAAGCACCAGCTAAAGCCGCAGACAGCTGTGCCACGAACCGGTTTGCCAGCGTTACCTCACGACCCCGGCGTCCAGCCTCGTCTCTGCCGCCTCGAGCGGGTTTCACAGCCGGTTCGGACGGCGAGGCGGCGCAGTAGCCTCATGAGTGACGGTACCCACCGCAGAGCCGCTGCCAGATTACACGATTCATGACGCGCCGCCCGGAAATGTGGCGATTTGTCGGCCCGCTCCCGGCGCACCGGCGACGTACACAGCGCGGAAATGGACTGACCCGGTCCGCGGGGTCACCGACGCACCACGAGCAGAGATCACTGGAAGGGTCACCAGGCCGGAAGGAGCGGCGTGCTGCGATGCCCTAAGGCAGGATAAGCGTCCGGTGTGTGGTAGAGCGTCTGCGAGTGGGCCGGATCGACATACACTGCCGCGGGCTGTCGGGGCTGGGTCGTTTTTTAAAGATGCAATAGCAGACCCCTCAGTTTACTAACTCCAGCTTCTAAAAGTTGGTATGGCTCATGCCATACCTGCAGACTGTTATTCTTCCATCCTTGTAATCGCGCCTTTTCAGCCGTTTCATTGAACCTTCAGTACTGGGAATGGACGCCCATTCCACGCTTGGGATGGGGCGTTTGGAGGCACGCTCCGCTTCCTTGACGACACTTTGTCTACGTACTTTGTATTGTCGAATTGTATTGTCCCAGCGTTCTCTGTATTACACAACATCGTCTTGTGATGTGCTCTGTTAGTCAATCTTAAGGTATAGGTATTAAGATAAAATCATGAAAACAATATAAGTGAAAATTAACCTAAGGTGCCCATATGTGAATTTCATCGTATGCAACCTCGACTAAATACTAGTTCCAGTAAGAAAAACACATTTTTGACATTCACAAACGGTAGTCACACTCGCGCAGAAAAACTGTAGCGAGCAGAGAGGCGCGGGTTTGAGGCATCCAAGAAAAGTGGTCACTCGATGTTTGGTGCTCGATTTCGGAGATACCGAAGAGCAATAGGAGATCCGCCATGTGTTACCATTAAGAAGCAAATTAACATCGGCATCGCTTTGGTAGCCAACTCAATGAGGGCCCTACAGCAGGGAGGCCCCCTGGGAGGAGGCCCCTTTCGACTTTGCCCCCCCAGTAAAATCGGGTGGCGCCGCCTCTGGTTAGACAACACATGTGGATGTGCATTCGATGGGAAATCGTCTTGCGTAAGAACTTAAAAACATTCATGCAATCCAATGGTCGGCAACTCATGTTATGACAAAACAAAGCACAAAAACTATTCGGATCCCTGTGAGAATTTAAGTGACTCTCACAAAGCGCATCCATGCGTGCCCGAAGTATCGCAATCATAGTAAATAGTAATGCATGACAAAGGCAGTTCACACGCATCGAAGCTCCCATCCCAGGATTCTCCCATGTCGTCATTTTAACACGCGATGGTATAACGCGATGGTACGCAATTGGACATCGTTGGTGATTAGAAACGGATGAGACACGGCTACGCGCTGACTTACGCCAGGTATAATGCTGCGTAAAGATAGCGCGCAAGTCGACCACTTACGAGCCGACTTACGCAACAACTAGCTCTCCTTGCAGGTGGATCCCTCCACAACGCGTTCCGAGCCAACTTACGCACCATCGTAGCTACGAGCCGATTTGCGCGTGGTTAGATCCCCCCAGCCAGAGGCCAGCCGACAGTGGGGTAGAGGCAGAGCTAGTCAGCAAATGTTCATGCAATCTGTCAGTTGCTGTCTTCTTCAGATTCCCAACTCATCTCCGCACTCCTGCGGAAACGAACACCACCTTCTTCCCCGAGCGCAGTGTAGAGAAGCGCCGACAGTGGGGCACTGTGGCTATATTACCTCATTTGTTCTCTGTCTCGGACAGGCTCTGCCCCGAAGGGCGACGAAATATGTCCACAGACAGCAGTGCTGAAGCACTCAAACCCACGCGAGGCCGGGGGGTTACAGACTCGAAGCACTCTCCATCAACTCTGAGTTGCGACACGCCTTTTCCAAACCCCGCGTCATACTGGACCCGAGTGATGACCATTCAATTATCCTGGCGTGCCCACGCCCTCGATGATGTCGGATTTGACCTTCGTACACATATGAGCGTGCATCATAACCCGCCCATCTGGCTAGTACTCCTCCCACCTGTCATCCGGCCTGGCCAACCCTTCTGCTGGGATGCGTCCCACCTGCCTGTTGGGACTGGTCCCACTAGCCTGTTGAGAAACGTCCCACCCGTTTGGTGGGATGGGTTCCATCCTTCTGGAGGGATGCGTCCCACCGTTCTCATTCTGCTGGGACGCGTCCCATCCTTCTGTTGGGACACGTGCCGTCCCTCTTATAATGGGATGCGTCCCATCCTTCTGTTGAGAAGCGTCCCACCCCTTTGATGGGACGTGTCCCAGCCATTTGTTGGGAAGCGTCCCAACCGTTTGTTGGGAAGCGTCCCATCCGTCTGTTGGGACGCGTCCCATCCGTCTGTTGAGACGCGTCCCACCAGCCTGTTTTACACGTACAAAATTTAAGGAGTGGGTCGGGGTTGGGTGCTGAGACCGGGCGGCGGGCTGCGGGGACCAAAGAACTTGTGTGTGTGTGTGTGTGTGTGTGTGTGTGTGTGTGTGTGTGTGTGTGTGTGTGTGTGTTTGTTTTCTAATAGGCGATGGTAAGGTTGCGCACTGAGTATGTGTAAATGTGTGAACGTGCTTCTACATGCTCGTTGCAACTCTCATAAGATGTATCACGTGAACGAGCCCAACGGCGCCGTGTTAAAACGCTTTTTGAGTTTATGCGCCAATTGGCACTGTATTCATACTGTCATGTCATGCCCAAGAAAGAAATATATTGTACATCTATCTATCTATCTATCTATCTATCTATCTATCTATCTATCTATCTATTATCTATCTATCTATCTATCTATCTATCTATCTATCTATCTACTATCTATCTATCTATCTATCTATCTATCTATCTATCTTTATCTATCTATCTATCTATCTATCTATCTATCTATCTATCTATCTATCTATCTATCTATCTATCTTCTATCTATCTATCTATCTATCTATCTATCTATCTATCTATCTATCTATCTATCTATCTATCTATTATCTATCTATCTATTATCTACTCTATCTATCTATCTATCTATCTATCTATCTACTATCTATCTATCTATCTATCTATCTATCTATCTATCTATCTGTTGGGATCTGTCTCAACCTTGTGCTGGGACGCGTCCCACTGTTCTCCTTGTGTTGGGCGCGTCCCACCCGTCTGTTGGGACGCGTCCCACCAGCCTGTTGGGATCTGTCTCAATCTTGTGCTGGCACGCGTCCCACCGTTCTCCTTCTGCTGGGACGCGTCCCACCCCTCTGTTGGGACGCGTCCCACCGTTCTCCGTTCTGCTTGGGACGCGTCCCAGCCCTCTGTTGGGCGGGCCGCGTCCCACCGTTCTCCGTCTGCTGGGCTGCGTCCCAGCCCTCTGTCGGGCCGCGTCCCACCGTTCTCCTTCTGTTGGGCCGCGCCGCAGCCCTCTGTCGGGCCGCGCCGCAGCCATCCAGCAATGATAAAGCAGCAGCGGCGCCGGAGGAGTGAGTCTCCTGCCGACCAGCTGCGCTGAGTGGCCAGCCGGCCCCGTCCCCAGCGGCTACACCAGCCGACACTGCAGCCATGACCGATCGGCTGATGACGCCACCCGGTGACGGATGACGTCATGACGCCGCTGGCCGCCGCTGACGGATGTCGCCAGCCGGCCGCTGCCGGTAATGTCCCGCGGAGCCGCCGCTGGCCACACTGCCTCCCGGCGGCGAGGCGTGGCAGGGATGCGGGTGGCGTCCATCCTCCGCTCATGGGTGGGTGTCGCCAGCCCCAGGCAATATCCCGCAGTGCCGGCACTGCCGGCGACGAGGCGTGGGCGGAGATGCGGGCGGCGTCCATCTCCGCTCAGAGGTCACGCTGCAGGGCCAGCCAAGACCGGCTTTTCTCAGCGAATGACGCCATCGCGCCTGATGGTATAGCCCAGCCATCAGGGATTCATTGGTGTGGGAGGTGGGTCTGACAGCTGTTCATTTTGTCCAGCGTCGTCCACGCGCCGTAACCCGGCCTCAAGCCGGACTCGCCGCAGACATAATATTGTTAGAAGACTGACTAAACGGGGTAAATTTTGCACCACCACCGATCATTTTAATGAACCTAGAATTGGTAGCCGGGGGAAGATAATCTTATATCATTCCAATATTCGATAAGTCTTTTCTCTGACTGATGATGACTGATGACTGATCTGACTAGATGAACAGAGAATATGTTTTTGACCAGATCTGGCCACCATAATGACACAGCACTGGCTCATTTAATCACTAGATACCTTTTTAATTATGCCTCCATAAAATATGAAATAAAAGAACTCGTTTGTTTAAGAGCTGTTCGGAACAATCGGCAACTATTTGGAGGATACCGCTATCACGGGTGTCATTTTTAGCCAAGTCCTCTTTGTCACCATCACCATATATGGTCACGTTATTCACAGAAGTTGACCATTCAGTTTAGAACTTGGTCGGAAGTCGCATTGCAGTTTTCCGGAAAACATCTTCATTATAGCTGTAACAATGCCCACAGTCGTCCGCTGGGCTATCAGACAACCCCATATCTCTAGGTGAAAAGTCATGTCTCCGCGAGCCGATGAGCTTTCACTATCCCACCAGACACCGCCGAACATCGCTAGACGTTGCCAGCCAGACACCGCGACTCAGTACACCGCGGGCGGGCAGTACACCGGTCATCAGCGCATCGGTAATACAACCCGCTCCGGCGAGTCTCGCTGAGAGACGAGGAGACAAACAGGAAGCGATGAGTCGGGGGAAGAGAGGCAAGGGAAGGGTGAGGACGGCACTGCAAACCCGGCTAGGAGACGAACAGGAGACGGGCAGGAGATAGGAGACGGGCAGGAGACAGACAGGAGACGACCAAGATACCAAAAGACGTTCAGGATGGTCATAGCACCAGCTCAGGAAATGGTCACGGCACCAAGAGACGGTCAAAAGGCGGTACAAGGTGACAACACAAGGAGACAATCATAAAATGGTCACAGCACCAAGAGACAATTGGCGATGACCGACACATGCATCACGCGATCTTCGCAGCAGATGCACACTATCAAAGCTAAACAATGAAGCCACCCTGCACGGCCGCTGAACGGAAGCGCATCATTTCTGGCCCAGCCCAGCCGTACATAAGTCAGAGAAGACATGAGCTATGCTGTAAGGAAAATAATCTAGTTGCAGCGGGCGTTAGTGCGGCTGTGACCGAGCTGTTGACATGCTGCGGAAGTTGGCAGCACACAGTGCTCTCCTGCACCAGCCCAGTGCAGGCTGCAGACGGTGACACCATTCGGCACGCCGCAATGGAAAGCTCATGAAACATGTATACTGCCACTGCATGCCCAGTACAACCAGCACACAGGCTCTCCAGCAGATCCCTCGACTGACATTGACGGGGACAGCTCACTCGCTGTGGAACTACGCTCACTCACTGTGAGATCACGCTCACTCAATGTGAGATCACGCTCACTCACTAAAGGACCACACCACTCGACGTCCACCCATTCGCGTATTTCTCACGCCGAATTTAATCAGCAGAAACCAGAACCAGGAGCGCGCAACCGCCAATATACAGCCTTCCATGAACACCCTCATTTCGTGGCCTAAATGCATTCATTAGCACCATTAATGTCGCCTGAGCCCCAATTTCCTGGCATCGGCCCCAGATGGGGAGCGGAGGGAGAGGTGGGGTGACAACCGGGCTAGGTCACCCCCGGGACGAGTTGAGAGCTGCGCAGAGCGGCCGACAACGGACCGGAAGTCAGCGGAAGACTTCACTTCCGGAAAAGGAAGCTCAGAGATGGGCTGAGACGTTGACGCTTTAATCATGAAACTCCTGAGTCGCATTCTGCAGCACGGTAAGCCGAATGGAATAGAGAGGTGGTGGATACCGAGAGCAAATGAATGTTATGAGGAAAATGCGAACGGCAATAATCCACGGACGGAGAGCAATCGGTAATTTTCCTGTCATGCACTGACTCAGAAAACATTGTTTTTTGGCACGGCTCAGTCAGGGCGCCTGAGGAAAACGACCCGGAGCATGACTATTGTGTTACATGAACAGCCAAACCGTTCACGGCTGAATGACTGTACAGTGTACATTTCATCAAGCACTCAGCTCAACGCTTCGGCTGTTCAGTGCAGGAGACGATCTGGGGCACATTCAAACACCCTGTCGCCATGGCTACCACACCGGCCTCACGACAGAACGCTCGCCTGATCACCAGCGCAGACATGAAAGGCATTCCGCGCTCCACCGCGCCGCCCCGTCTCGTCGGCCCGCACGTCTGCAGACGGCGTCCATGAAGGGCACGTGTATTGAACGGTTCAGGCCTGTCGGCCTGTCGGCCCGACGAGAATAGTTGGGCGACGAGCGGCCTCGTCTCGCGCTGGGCAAACAGACCGGCCGTAAAGTGTCGGCCGGTGCCGCCGGTTCAACAGAACGCGATGGTGCGCCACTCAGCGGCACCCAGCTCGTCTAATGGCGCATCAGAGCTGCATGGCGCATCAGAGCTGCATGGCGCATCAGAGCTGGATGGCGCATCAGAGCTGCATGGCGCATCAGGAGCTGGCATGACGCATCAGAGACTGGATGGCGCATGCAGAGACTGGATGGCGCATCAGAGCTGGATGGCGCATCAGACTGCATGCGCATCAGAGCTGGATGGCGCATGGCGCATCAGAGCTGGATGGCGCATCAGAGCTGCATGGAGCTGGACACCATCGGATTGTCGCGACGGCCGTGCCACCGTGCCAGACAGTGCCAGACGGTGCCAGACGGTGCCAGGCAGCAGCCGTGTCGTATGTCAGCGTGCTGACATACCATCCTGACGTAGCGTCTGACAGACCGTGCTGACGTAGCGTCTGACATACCGTCCTGACGTAGCGTCTGACAGACCGTGCTGACGTAGCGTCTGACAGACCGTGCTGACGTAGCGTCTGACAGACCGTGCTGACATACCGTCCGACACATGTCTGCCGAGCCGTCATCCGTCTCCGTCTACACTGTACTCGGAGGCCTGTGCTGTTTGCTGTTGCTGTAGCGAACACTGTGCCGTGTTCTCCACAGCATACTCATTCCTCCGCCGTATTCAGTCGGCACGACGAGCGGCGTCAGAGGGGCGGGCCGAGTGTCCCGCCATCGGGGATGTGGGGAATCCCTCGCCGACGCCATGTGTGGCATGATGAAGCCCATACGATCGCCCCAGTTTCTTAGCTACGAGGCAATGCTATATTCCTAATCAGATGAGGAGAAACTCAACCACTTTGCAAATCCAGACGGACCCATCCATACCAGTACCAAATAAACTGTACGTAGTAAAACATCTTCAGCGATGTACCGCTTCAATTTACCCAGGAACGAGCGTCTCCGCAAATTTCCGTCCAGTCTAAATGCAGTTGCTCTGCCCACCGGGTTGGCAGCTGCTTTTAGCCTAATGGAGCTACGCTGTGGCAGTAGCCTAAGGGTACTTACGTCTGGAGCTAGCTGTGACAAAGTAAGATCACAGGCCAGCGCACCGCCGCCCGGACGCCATCTCGGAGCGGGCCTGTAAACGCAGAAACGGAGCAGTTAGATACTAGATACCGCGGCTGTGACAGCAATGTTTGCTAAAAAGGGAAATATAGACCATTTCCCACACACATGTACATTGCACAAAAGGAGATGTTACTTGAATTCGCCAGAAGACACTACAATATAGTTATTGTTAACTTCTCTGACATTTGCATAAAACAATTTATATCGAGATATATTTTTTAAGTCAAAGTTCAAGTGATCCACGCTTTTAGTGGCCGGTTCTCGCAAGTACTTGGAAACATAGCTTGGACGTTATCGAATTCCTGGCCTTTCTCTTAATTTTGTTTTTATTTACAAAATTGTAAGGCAAATATAAAAAGACCGCTCTCGTCTTTTTTGATAATGTGCCCTGCTATCCTTAACAATCAACAACATTGAATAAAAAGGTAACCAAATTAGCAGTTAATTTATGCACCCAACCCAACGACGGCTTAGTTAGTGGTTGCGACATTTTTTTTGTTATTTGTTCATACATTTTCAAAACTAGATGTTTGTATGGTTTGTCTCTGGCTGTATATAACACTATGCTTCAGCTTATCATGAAAATAACAATTTTTCCAAAACCAATCAACCAGCAATGGAGAACTCAAACCAACAGCGAGCTATATAGTGTTTGCGATATGTTGAAGGGTAATTCACAGTCACAGAGAGGTATTCAATATGAAACAGATTGAAACCAGGCAGACATGTCGCGCTTCCAATAGTGAAGGAAACACCGATCATTAACTCCGGAAAAAGTATGTGTACTTTGTTTTATTTTTTTTGCTAATATATAATTTTCAAAATATGATATGTGATTTTATTTTTTAATTGAGACTCGATTATTTTATACCAAACATGTTGCAAAATATAACGCAGAACAATATAAATCAAACGGTGAATATTTCCCTTCAACATTTCCAATTGCAGTCGATGCAGCGAGCATAAGAACGAGGCAGCATATATTCAGATAATGCAAAAAAAAAATGTACATGTTGAACTAAAATACTATTGTAGCAGGCAATAAATCCATTAACTATATACAAAATGAACATATTCAAATGTTCAAAATATGCTCAAAATAATACTGGAAGAAGTAGAACACCAATGCTTCGTGAAAGCACATAATCTATCACGGACGCTCCTTTCTAGAGCAGGTTGAGTTGTGGTATCAACAAAAATCCTTCGGTTCGTCACCAGCTGCAGTTGCCAGCCGCTGTGGCCACATCAAAACCCCGCAAACAGAACACCGTCTGTTTCCTCCATAAATCTGTCAACGCCGCGCATAAGACCGTAGATATTCGGTGATTCCAAAACAAAGAAGCTGGATTATTGGGCAGCATTTCACAGCCACCAGATCATCTATAATGCGATTGACACAACGGTAGTCAGACTCCAAATAATCTGCCTTTGGGAGTTTTAAAGGTGACGTTTCGTTGCTGACGATTCGATCGAAGTCCGCGACTACATAAGCATAACTAGACGAGTGGACCAAACTACAACTCCCATGGGTCATGGACCCCGCTGCAGCTCGAGATGGGTCAATACTGAGAGATAAACAAAAAAGTTAGACCCCCAAGAGAGCGTCACAGGGGAACACACGGACCGGAATAAACGGCACGCTGTTTGCATTCGCCAAGTCAACTCTGAGGTGGTCTAGTGTTTGTCGATTTCCTCCTGGAGGGAGACGGTTGAAGAGGGTGCAGGTTGGTCAGGGTGATGAAGAAGGCGTCAGCTGTCTAGTGACTAGCTTCACTATTGTCTGGCTCTGCGCAGATGGAGAGAAACTAGCCGGGTGATAGGTGAAAATGGAGGGTGACCATTCAATATATTGCTCATTAGATGACGTGCAAGGAAGTGCAGTACAACGAGATGAGATGCCGTGACAAAGCAAGTACCTAATAGATGTAGCATTTACCTATTGATATACAGATTCGGATCAATTCAATGCATTGGAATCTCAAACCCGAGTCCGATGACAAATTCCTATCTAAAGCTTCCGAAAATAAACAAATCCAGTCAGCCAACGTAAATTTAGAGCACTATTCTGGGACACCTTGTACAGTGGTTAATTTGCACCTGGCCACCTGCGGTTCCGTCAGAACACCACAGCTGTGAAAATCGGATCGGTGACGCAGTGAAGCGTGGGACTGGTGATGCGGTGAAGCGTGGGACCACTGAGCGGCCAGCCGGAGGCGCCGGGCGTGCCAAGACGGCCTGCCGCCGGCACCGGCACGCCCGCGGCCGCCGGCACAGCGCCGTGCCATTTGGCCGGAAGTTCAGCCACAGCCGCCAATTAGGACGAGTTTGAGGAGCGCTTGCTGCAGCTGCCGAACAGACCGGGGACGGCGGACCGGCGGACGGCGGAACGGCGGACCGGCGGACCGGCGGACCGGCGGACCGGCGGACCGGCGGACCGGCGGACCGGCGGACCGGCGGACCAGCGGACTGGCGGATCAGCGGGCCAGCGGACTGGGCCAGCAGGTCGGCAGACCACCGGACCAGCGGATTGCCGGACCACCGGATCGGCGGACCACGGCTAATGGGCCACCGCCAGAAAACACAGACTGCCAGCGGGCCCAGACAACACAGCCCAGGAAACAGGGTCTGATTGGCGTCTGGGTCAAGTGCCACTGAGTCTGTTATCGGCATGCAGGCCTGGCCCTGGTGGACCTGGACTGAGTGGGAGTTAGTGCCGCTGTAAAACGCGTAGGACGTCAGCACCGATAGATTCACAGAGTGAGGATCAAAATCAGAATATCAACAGCTCTGACAAACGAGGAAATAAAGTAAAATCACGGTAATGGTAAAAATTAAGCCGACTTCATGTCGCTATCGTGAATGAGGTAGCAGCTTGCAATCCGCAAAATAAAAAAGGCTCGACAAAATGATGAGCTGTACAGGACAATTTACCGACCACTGTCACTCTTTATTCTCGTATTACATGATAGAGATGATCGCATAATCCACACATGCTGAGCTCAGAGACGAGTTGCTACGCCGAATATCGCCACCTCACTCTGGGCTTAGTAAGCCGTTTTCGTGGCAATATGCAGCCTGGGCTCGTTCCGCCGCAGCAGACGGTATCGCGTCATTGCATAACCAGCCAGAGTTTACCCACGTCATGGTTTCAGACCAGACGAGAGACCATCCACTACGTCATCTCATAAATCAGACGAACTACATCCACTGCATCAGATCTCATACAGGACGAGAGTTCATCCAGCGCCATTTGGCGCTGGTTGGCGGCGCGATATCCGCGACCACCGACTAGAGATGCAAATTTCAGGACCGCGGAGCTGGCGCCGGGCCCAAATTCAGGCCAGGCGGACTTAAAACTGTGTCTGAGCTCAGGGTTGCCGGTCTCATGCTAGGCTCAGCACAGGTTCGGGGATTAAAATATTGCTTAATGTAGAATCAAGTATGCATGCAGATTGCTGGCTGCCGGGCCTGGCGGGTGCTTCCACGAGTGGCCAGGCTTGATGCCGGTGCCAACTTATTTATGAGGGGTGGCGGTGGTGGTGCCGGTTCCTGCTTTTTGGAGAAATTCGTGCATCTCTACTAGCGGTGTCAATCGGTAACCAAAATTTTGGTTACCGAAAAAAATGTGTGACCGATTCGGTAATCGGTCTGTCAGGCTTATAAATTTTTGGACACTTTTCGGTCAGCTCAATCTTGTTTAAATAAGTATACTGTTTAAAAACGGTCCAAATCTTGGACATTTTGCCTCAACCAAAATCGGTCAATATTTGGACAACCAAAATGCCTCCTGTTTGGTATTGGATTGGTTTTGGTCAATAAATTTTGGGAAAATGACATCACTAATCTCTACCACTGACCATTTCCTTCGCGGTCCAATCTTCCCGCGACAACATGGTCCAGCTAACTCCAGCTCCACGCCCGCCAACGTCCCTGCCAACGTCCCCGCCAACGTCCCCTCCAACGTATCTGCATTAACCACTCACGTCCTGTAAACGTCCCACCATCGTCATCGTCAGCGGCTGCGCCGGTCCCCGCGAGCGAGCGAGCGGCCGCTGCGGACTGGTGAACGGGTTGGTCGTCAGTGGCAGTATACGAGTCCCGGCGGGGTGGTGTCGGACCGACCGCTGACGTTGCCACCGTCATCACACCGTCATTACCGGCGTCATTCCGGCGCGTCATCACCGGACTGTGCGGACCGGGAGCCAGGGGCGGATCCAGGGAGAAGGGGCTATGACCCCCAATGGTCCTAAAACTATGATTTATCCTCCCACAAAAAAACGGTCGGACAAACGGACGGCCTCTGCAACTTTGTCGTAAATATTGCCTTTGCAGCAGTCAAAATCCAGCTATCCACAGTCAAGAACGAGACAATTTCGCGCAGCTTCGCGGCGTGGCACAAGTTTCGCAATTGCTTACACAAATTTTGAAAATATGAAAATTAATTGCATTAAGTGTCTGGTAGAGGCTCTCCCTGGCTGTAATTGCTGGCCCCAGGGACCAATATTTTGCATGATACCGAGATGTGCTACCAAAAGGGATTACCTGAGGCTTGGCTCCGCTCACGGTCTGATTACAGTATCATAATTTAATTTTCTTCGACCTTAAATCAAAATATTCTCGCCGTTTCGTGGCGCCACATCGGTGACCATCGTCATAACGAGCCCATCGTCATTGTTTTTGGCTAATCGTTACGCTGAATTAAATGAATAACATTTTTAGCTGCTTATCTTCTATAAGGCCCACCTTACCCTTTACACCGCCTATATTTCTGGGGTTTATCAGGCAAGCCCGCAAAAATTTCGAGCCACTTTGGGTCGATAAATGTCATGTACTTACACCTAATATTAAAACGCTCTAAGGGTTTAAATACACGTATAAAATGGGGCACGTCTTTTTCGTCATTTCAGCCAACTTACCACTCAAAAGTTATCGGCGACGCCCCTGCGTACAATTACAGACGGGCTGACGACACGCTCCCTACCCCCGGTCAACAGCTTTCTCGCTGACGGCTGATGGCCTGCTTCCCCGCACTCAACAACTTTTTGGAAATATGCCCTGGATTTCCCCCTACCCCCACAACAATCCACTCCTGTCGGGAGCAGGGGTGGCGAACCAGCAGCGGGATGTGCAGTGGACCGAAGCCAGGTGTGTGGAGGGGAATCCGGCGGGGATCGCGGGATGGACCACTGGGGTTCAGCCAGGGATGGAACGCTGGGGTTCAGCCAGGGATGGACCACTGGGGTTCAGCCAGGGATGGAACGCTGGGGTTCAGCCAAGGATGGAACACTGGAGGTCCAGCCAGAGATGGAATGCTGAGAGTTCAGCCAGGATGGAAACGCTGGGTTTCAGCAGGGGTGGAACGCTGGCGGGTCAGCCAGGATGAAACGCTGGGGTTCAGCCAGGGATGGAAACGCTGGGGTCAGCCAGGGATGCGAACGCTGGGCGTTCAGCCAGGGATTGGAACGCTGGGGTCAGCCAGGGATGAAACGCTGCGGGTTCAGCCAGGATGGAACGCTGGGGGTCAGCCAGGGATGGAACGCTGGGGTTCAGCAGGGATGGAACGCTGGGTTCAGCCAGGGATGGACCACTGGGGGTTTAGCCATGGATAGGGATGAGACGCTGGGGTTTTCAGCAGGATGAGGACGCTGGGGTTCAGCCAGGGATGAGACGCTGGGGTTTTCAGCAGGGATGGAACACTGAAGGTCAGCCAGGGATGGATGCTGAGTCAGCCAGGAGGAACGCTGGGGTTCAGCCAGGCGGTGGAACGCTGGGGGTCAGCCAGGGATGAAACGCTGGGGTTCAGCCAGGCGATGGAAACGCTGGGGTCAGCCAGGATGGAACGCTGGCGGGTTCAGCAGGGATGGAACGCTGGGGGGTCAGCCAGGATGAAACGCTTGCAGGTTTCAGCCAGGGATGGAACGCCTGTGGGGTCAGCCAGGTATGGAACCGCTGGGCGTTCAGCCAGGGATGCGAACGCTGGGGTTTCAGCAGGGATGAGCGCTGGGGTTCAGCCAGGCGATGGAACGCTGGGGTCAGCCAGGATGGGAACGCTGGGGTTCAGCCAGGGATGGAACGCTGGGGTTCAGCCAGGGGTGGGACGCTGGGGTTCAGCCAGGGATGAGACGCTGGGGTTCAGCCAGGGATGGAACGCTGGGATTCAGCCAGGATGAGACGCTGGGATTCCAGCCAGGTATGAGACGCTGGGAGTCGTCAGCCAGGGGTGGAACGTTGCGGGTTCAAGCCAGGATGAAACGCTGGTGTTCAGCCCAGGGATGGACCACTGGGTTCAGCGGGGATGGAAACGCTGGATTCAGCCAGGGATATACGCTGGGATTCAGCCGGGGATGGAACGCTGGCGGGTTCAGCCAGGGAATTGAGACGCTGGGGTTCAGCCAGGGATGGAACGCTGGGATTCAGCCAGGGATGGAACGCTGGGGTTCAGCCAGGGATGGAACGCTGGGATTGGAACGCTGGGGGTCAGCCAGGTATGGAACGCTGGGGGTTCAGCCACGGGATGGAACGCTGGGGGTTTCAGCCAGGGATCCACGAGATGGTCAAAATAAATTATGCCACTCGGAAGAAGTTCATTTGAAAAGGTCCAAGCAATGTCATGGTTTTCATGCGTTGCAACCAGGTTTATTATGCTGGAAATAAATTTGGAAGACTTTCTGTTATTTCTTTGCTTCCAAGTTATGGTTGCAAGGCAGAGCACATTACTGCGTTGCTACTTGTAATGATGAAAAGCGCGCTGTATTTTCATACGTCATAAATTAATATTTAGACGTTTTTACGATGGATTATTTTGCGCGAAATGTTTTAAAACATTGTAAAATGTTTAAGTAGTAGCCATTTTCACCATGGGCAAATTTGCGAGAAATGTTTTAACCCTCGCCCTCCGGTCCCGTAGGGCGAGGGTTATTTTTTTTTATCGCAAATTAGTCCATCTTGAAAACGGCTGCTACTAAAACATTTTAAAATGTTTTAAAACATTTCGCGCAAAATAATCCATCGTGAAAGCGGCTGTAACCAGTATGCAGGGAGCTTCCAGTATGTTCACTATCTAGCCACAGCAGCAAATATGTAGTCCGATGTCCGCAGCTCTAGTTAAGATGACGCGAAGCTATAAATTACACCAATAAAGTCTGGCAACCACACTGTTGTGAAAACATCACGTTCCACAGCACTGACGAGGAAAACATACTGGCTAATGAGTTATGCTAGAGGACATTACGCCTCCCAGTTATAAACAATGGCAAAAGTTGCATATTTTTCGTCCAAGTATGATTACGCTCATTGTGCTTTGAGCTGTCGTACCATTTGCGTTACTTTGCATTTCCAGGCTGGAGCAGCTTGGACTTGTGTTACAGATCCGAACAATGTGGCTACTTCTCTGTCTTTCCCTTGGTCTCATCAGCAGTAACACTTGTTGATACCCACAAACTAGCCATGAAACCGCGATCACAGCTTCATCATCCTTACTCTAACCAGGAGCCCGGGAGATAGGTCTCGCTACTCCACTGACAAGGGAGACGATGGCTGTCCCGGGACCGATAGGCCGCGAATCACAGCTCCAAAGCGGCCCCAGCTCGGCGGCCAAGGACAGAGGTGAATGCCGACAGACGAATATTATTCCTCTGCCTCCCAAGTAAGAGATGTTTGCGAAATATATTGACATTCGGGCACAAATGGAGGTAGATAAGGGCTATACGTCAGAAGGTGGGTGTGGATCGCACGGGATGCGTACTTCCTTCCTTCCTGTCTTCCTTTCTTCCTTCCTTTCTTCCTTCCTTCCTATACAACGTTAGAAATACATAATCTCCACCAACCTGATGATCCTAACAACCTAACGACCTAACGACGTAAGAAAACGACCCTGAGATGTAAACACTAAAGCAGGCAGCAGCACATAGCCGGATGCGCCGCGAATAGGAATGCTTTGTAGGAGCAGTGACAAATAAGCTGCAAAATAAAGCTTTGAACTACTGACAGTTCTGATACAATTTCCATTGCGAAGAACAGCAATCCATGCATTATGACTATGAAATTGGGATCATGCTGTTGATCTAGATGCGGCGTCTCAATTGCGCAACAGGGATAGAGAGGAGTGAAAAACGGCTGTAACCAGTATGCAGGGAGCTTCCAATGTGTTCACTATCTTGCCACAGCAGCAAATATGTAGTCTCGATTCCGAGCCGCAGATGTCTTTTTATTAAATGGTTGGGAAGCCTATCCGGTAGTAATGGCCAGACATACTCCAACATTTTGTCTTAATATGTTATTTTACTTCCAAAGCGGCACTGAAAATGTTGCCCAAAGCAGGTTTTATGTCTATATAATTTAGCAGATGGTCCCCAAGAACATTTTTTTCTTAACTAGAGAACAAATTACATTAATTGATCCGGAAAACTCAAATTTATCCACGCCTTGCATGTCAGATTTCAAACAGTTGATAAAAACTCAAATTGATCACGTCTGCAATGCCAGTTTTCTTTTCAATTTTGAAAACCTAATCTCAGTCGCTCTGAAGTCAGCAAATATTCAGGCCTTCAAAATCATGCCTAACAGTATCATGGACGGACAGTTTGCGAGCTTGTAAAGCTGCGACACAGCCGTCTAGTGTCATGTTGACCCTTGCTAAGCCGTTTACTAATCAAACTCTAAGATTGATCCGGTCCAGTCACATGCTTCATGGACTTGAGAGCCCGGGTTAGAACTTATGAGTCATCATCTTATCATATGGTCACGTGATCATTCAATGCGACACGCATCAGACAAACCTCCGCATAAAATCGAATAGCTCACGCCAGCATTCCAGCATAGGATGAACTTCGCCCTCCCGGATACATATAAACATTAGCCAGACACCGTGTGGACTCTCTGGAGTGAGAGGTCAGTGGTGCGATGACCAGTGACCACCACAGCTGGACACCGTTCTCCTTTCCAGTCCGTCCAGCCGCCGGCTGGCTCGGTTTATGGTGCGCAGCAGCTGCCGGCGGCGTCACCGGATCTGAGCCGGCACTAATGGCTCGGTCCGGGCCATTCCCGGCGTGAAAACCTAATTCGTGGCTGCCCGGGTGAACCGAGCCGCGGACCATCAGCTGGGACGTGATCAGGCCCCGTCTGAGCTACTGAACTCTCAGTCGCTCTGAGTCTGTGGATCTCTGAAGTCTGAGCCCTGCCCAGCGGCGCGGGTCAGCAAACTCTGGCCAGCAGTGGACAGGAGTCAGAGGCCAGGCACGCTGGCGGTTCGTCTGATGTTCAGGGGGATGGGGTGGCAGGCCGGGTGGGCCGCGTCACACACAGCTCCAGACGACGACAGCCGCCAGGCCAGCTGCCAACGCCTCCACTCACAGCGGCAGGCTCAAGGGCGTTCGTTCCGCGCCGTTTACAGTCGAGCCGCGCCGGGAACGTCTTCGGTATGCGCCAGTGTGTGAGTGAAGTGACGTCACCGGGCTGGAAAGGAGCAATCACTTGCTGCCTTGAAAAATGCGAAAACAGCAAAACCTTCCAATTAATGAGATGGATCAAAATGATCTTCAGCAAGTTTCGTTAATTTTAGACTGAGGACTTCGAATAGACCATCGATTTCGTTCAAGAACAATCAAAAGCTCCGAACAGTTTCCTTTTCCACTTATAGATATATAACTCGAGCCGGGCAGCTACGGGCATAAACTCAGCTTAGAGCGACGGCTCCGTTCGGGCCATTTGTCGCCACAATCCCGTCCGGTGGCGGCGCTGTCACCGGATCTAAATCCATCCGCGCGTCGACGTCGGCCCCGAAGATGGACGCGTTTACAGAGGGGCGGGGAGGGGTGGGGGACGGGGAGTGAGGAAAAGATGCGTGTCAGGGCTGCCGGGGAGAAGTGTAGTGTGCTGACAGATAAGTTTACAACAGGCTGGGTGGGCTGACGAGGTCTGAAGGCTGTGGTGAGTGAAGCTGCGTCAGGGTTAGGAGGCAGTGACAGAAGCGAGGATTATTTTAGGTGGCGTGTTAGAGCTGAAGGGCACCGTGGAAAACTGCGACTCTACTGCGACTCTGTGACGCTCTGTGATTATTTTGACTTGCGGGTGTAAAAGCAAGGTGACGACGTGACATGTGGCATGCTAGTGAAGAAAGATCAGAGGCAAGGCTTTGCGAACAGTTTCGATAGCTGGTGCTGTTTGGTGAGCAGCGAGCACCGAGGCCATTTGAGGCCAGCTAATGATGGCTGAGAACGGCTAGAAACGGCTGAGGACGGCTGTGGACTGCTATAGACGGCTGGGGACGCTGGGGCCGGGACTGGGGCGGCATGGGACGGGCTGGAGCCGGCTGGGACGGACTGAGGGACGGCTGAGGACGGCTGGGGACGGCTGGGGACGGCTGGGGACGGCTGGGGACGGCTGGGGACGGCTGGGGACGGCTGAGGACGGCTGAGGACGGCTGGGACGGCTGAGGACGGCTGGGACGGCTGGGGACGGCTGGGGACGGCTGAGGACGGCTGGAGACGGCTGAGGACGGCTGAGGACGGCTGAGGACGGCTGGGGACGGCTGGGGACGGCTGAGGACGGCTGAGGACGGCTGAGGACGGCTGAGGACGGCTGGGGACGGCTGGGGACGGCTGGGGACGGCTGAGGACGGCTGAGGACGGCTGGGGCCGGCTGGGGACGGATGTGGAAGGCAAAGGCCGCGGACAGCTGAGGACGGCTGAAGATAACGAGAATAAGAGCCGTTAAAACCAGAGTTGAACTAGAAACCTGCGGGCGGTCGTCACCGATTAAGATTTGTAGGCCATTGTGTCACACGCCTTTTACTCAGGAAAGGTTAGTCGTAAGTTGGAAATAACAAAGCTAGTGAGAAGATCGTGGATCGTGGATCGTGATGTATATAGTCTGATATCATGTTTGTCATGTTTGTGATGTTTTATTCTATGGCGTGTTTACAGTGTGTTTATCTAAGGGCTTCCATAAATGCTAACAAGCTGGCCATTCATTGGGCAGGCTACGTCAGTTCCGTTTGTGGGCGCCATTTGTTTATCTTATAACCAGACGTTTTCTTAGCTAGAAACCACAGCGATGGTCGCTGGCGGAATTGGAAGGTTGCTGGATGCTTCGTTGTGGTATCACTTTACCAAATATGTCACAAAATGCATTATTTGCTGGGCTAGATGTGAGGAGTGACCAAGGGCGGATTTAGCGGTGTTTTTGGTTAGAGGGAGGGGGCAGATCCAGTGGCGTATTTCCAAAAAAGTTGTTAAGCGGAGAGCCGTCAGCCGTCAGAGGAAAGTTGTTGACCGGAGCCGGGCGGGGGAAGGTAGCAGACCGTCAGCCGTAGGCAAGGAAGTGTTGACTGGGGCAGGGGTTGACAAGATATTGCCCCTCAGTCAACTTTTGGAGCCCTCGATCGGCTTGAGGGAACCTCTTATTTTTCAGATGTTATTTTTTACCTCATTATTTCAACAAAAGCCGCAGAATCATTCCCGGTTGACCTATCATCCACTTATCTTCTCCCTTTGGCTAGCTTGATGTGAAAGAGGGTACTGCAAGTATGGTGAAAACTGACAATACCGGTTTTTATTTAGGAGATATTTCAAAAATAACAGAAGGGGCAAAAAATAGACCCGCAAGTAACTCGCGGGTTAAAAACTGTGCAAGTTACAAAGCAAGCTAACGGAATTTGCATGAGTCGGTCCGAACTCCGAAAGGTCAAGATCGGGTTTGTTAAATCAGTTCTTGAACCATCAAGGAAGGGTGAATATATTATTTATGACAAAAGTTTAACAAACGTCTTTCATATTTCACTCAGGCAAGGGGCAGCTCTGGTATGCCATCTAACTTCCGGAAAGGGAGGAAGTTAGATGGCAAGGCATGCCACCAGGCGATTAGATATGCGGTCTAAATAGATCCAAAATGGGTAACAGGAACGTAGCCAAGGGGGCCGAGGCAGCCCCCCCCCCCTGGAGGTCCGGCGGGCCCTTTTCGGCGCGCCGGAAAGGGTCGACAAGACCCCGCGAAGCGCGGTAGTATTGGTCGAAGACCACACAAAGCGTGGTCTTAAAATAGTTTATAGCACTTCAGAAGTTCTTAGGGCCACCAGGGCCCTCTCTGAAAGACCAAAGGGTCCTTGGACGTTCACAAGAGCCCTGCGCATGTCAGAAGGGTCCCTGGACAAGCCGAAAGGCCCCTGAGCGGGTCAGAGGACCCCCTGAACACCTCGAATGGGCCCCTAGCCAGCAGAGGGCTCTTGTGTAGGTCGTAGGGGCCCCTGGACAGGTCGGAGGGGTCCCTGGGCTGGTTGAAGCCTGAAGGGGCCCCTGAGCGAGTCGGAGGGGCCCCTGAACATGTCAGTAGGGCGAAAAAGCAGCCAGCGCAGCTCCTTACCAGGTCAAAATGGCCCCTGAGTAGGCTGGAAGGCCCCTAGCCAGACCAGAGGGCTCCTGAGAAGTTCAAAGGCCCCCTGTGCAGGTCAGAGGGGCCCTAACCAGACAGAAAGGGCCCCTGGGCGGGTCAGAAGGGTCCATGATCATGCCAAATGGGTCCCTCACCAGTACGGAGGGAGAAGACCTTTCCATCCGTTCTACTGGGCCCTTTTAACGCTCGGGAAAGAGCCCTCTCGAGGCGCCCCCTCCCCCTGGGCGAAATCCTGGCTACGTGTCTGGTTCATGGGCCTCTCTGAGGGTCCTGAGGGTCCTGAGGGTCCTGGTCCAATCCAGCCCATCAAAAGTTGAAGAAAAAATGTGCATCACAAAATAAAGTGGCCGAAATCCGTAGAGTTTTTCATATCCATTTTAGGGGGCCTTTGAACGCTTAGTAAGGGCCCTTTTGAGGCGCCGCTCCCCGGACGAAATCCTGCCTATACGTGCCTGAGAGGTAAGATCATTTGTAAAAGCACGAAGGCCTTCCTCAAGTTTAACATCTTTGTTGCCGACATGCCCATTGCCCAACCATGGCTCTGCTTCCCGTTTCTAACCCATGTGGCCCGCCTCTGCCATGTGGGGTCAGTAAATCGGGGTGACTGATGACTGATGACTGATGAGTGTTCGTATAATCCGTCAAGCGATCCCGGGTGACACACTAACTATGGGATGGTGGCCTCCACTGGGGTAAACATTCCACCAGACGAGGTCCTGCGCCGAATTCAACTCCAACAGAAAGAAAAGCCTCGTTTCCCTCTCGTATGCAGACTGCGTGATACGTTCACACCCGTCTCTGGTTGGAAGAGTTCACGAAGCCTTTCACTAAGAGTCGGCAAGCTGGACATAGCCTTTCACTGGCCCGCAAACTGCAACCGTGGTTATATTTCAAGCATGAGCGAGTGTCTTGTGACATTCTGCGGACATGCAACTTCTTAAATATCTCCAAACTCTCCTGCTGATCTCATGGCTTGGACCCAACAAAACCACAGCAACTCTTTCTTTCCGACGAAACCAGTGAATCCCGACAGATAATCCGCCCACTAACTTCACGGTAAAAATCTGCGGGTTTAAGCTCCCACATGACCGACTCTCTCGCGCCCACGTCCATGACAGGCGGCTCAAACTCACGGCTTCGACTCACTTCACTTAGACTTGGGGACTCTGCACCCACCGTGACAAGCTCCTCCGTCTCCTGCTGTGCTCCTCCGTCTCCTGCTATGCTCCTCCGTCTCCTGCTGCTGTGCTCCTCCGTCTCCTGCTGTGCTCCTGCGTCTCCTGCTGTGCTCCTCCGTCTCCTGCTATGCTCCTCCGTCTCCTGCTGTGCTCCTGCGTCTCCTGCGTCTCCTGCTGAGCTCCTCCGTCTCCTGCTACACTCCTCCGTCTCCGAGACACCGTTCCACCGCTCGCGAGCGTCACAGGACCGTTTCGCGCACCTGGTGCGGGCGGCGGCGGAGCCCGCCTGAACGCGGCCGACTCACGGCTCGGCGCGGTCGATACTGACGGAGGGCTCTGTGACGGCCAGCAGCGGCAGCGGCGGCGGCGGCGGCAAGCGCGCGGGGCCGCCAGACGCCACCGACCGTGACGCATACCCCCCTGGCACCCCCACGGCGGTGTGATACACCCGCAGAGGAGGGGGGGGGGTGCAGTTGGTACGCACATGGTATAAGGGGCGACCACCGTGGTCAGGGACGCGAGACGAATGGGAGGAAAAAAAGTGGTGTCGCTTTCCCCCCAACAGCTGATCGGATTTAAAGCTTTAAAGTATGACGCCGTGGGGTGTCAGTTACATTGTGCTACGATTGGGAAACACTGGAATGTGAATGCTCGTATATAAGCTTGTCAAGGTATTAATTAACATTTTTGCTGCACTAAAATGCTTACACGTAATTGAACAATATAATTGTGAATATAATTATTGATGCAATGAGAAGGTATGTACACACACAGCGGTGCATCATCACTACATACGTCTACTTTTGATGATGATGATGATTGGGGTTTAAGGGCGGGCCGACAACTAAGGTCACATGCCGCCCACGTCTACTTTTGGACATACAATTGATAATATGTTCAATTGTCCAAAGCAGACAAGGTCTTCATCATATCACTCGTAACCTGAGCATATTATCATTTTACCTGAATGCTAGATAATTATGGACGCAATAAAATGAATGAATGCATGAATGAATGTAACTTGGGTAAGAAACAGGAGAAAAGTGACAGGTTATTCAATGTTAGATATAGATATATGCCTTCATCGCAACTTCGGTACTTCGGTATGCCCCAATTCTTAAATCTTAGTACAAGCCGCATTGAACCGACATAAACCTGACTGTAGGTAATGCTTTTGAACGAGGGCCACGCCAGCCACACATATGCAGGACATGGGACGAGCGAACGTCAATACTGCGCCATAATTGTCGACCGCCCACCTGCGGCGCCGCTCAGTGTAACGACTGCTGCGTCATCTAATGACGAACAAACGTCCGTCGGCGCTGCTCCCCGCTCATTATCACGCACCAGGGGTGGACGCCGCCTCCTGTGTGCAGACTCTCCACATGGCGTGACTGGCTCGTCCACATACAATGCTTGCTCCAGACCAACATGGTCTTGATTTTGAATTCGTCGACCGAAGGTGCTAATGATTCAATTAGCAGAAGCGGAATTATTAAAGCTTTTCAGAGAATGAGAAAAAAGGTCGCTAGAAACTGTTGAAGTAACGCTTAAGAAAGGGAGATTTTTCACGTTCATGACCATGCTCACTACATTACAGGAATTATGCCAAGCATCATCAAAAACCTCGGTAAATATAGGTAGGGAATACAGGTATGTCAATACAATGACTTATTCATTAACACATGCAGCACTAAATACATTAATACAATAACGTGACTCTGGAGAGCGATATGGGTTTTGAGCGGCCCGACACCATTATCAGAAGCCCGACATGATGCTGAGCAGCCCGAGCGTAGCGTGGGACGCTAAGGGTCATGAAGGGCTTCTGATAATGGTGAAGGGCCTTTCAAAACCCATTCGACCCGACAAATGTCAGCGTTATTTGTATTATTGTCACTTATCTAGGTCAGATATTTATGTGTCATCATAGCCGATTGTTCTAGGCCGTGGGTTGTCGGATTTAATACCGCGCGTGAATCAACTGCTCGCGATTTTTTCCCCTAAAACTATTATTCTCGGAAACTCAAGCAGATGCAAGGCCATATAATCAGTAAGAGTCATCCAGTGATTTTACGTGATCATGACGTCAGAGCGTAACGTCACGTGTATCCATCGGCCTCTTCCGCCATTGAGCTAATCTATTTGGAGAGTTTAGCAGTAAAATTTTAAAAGTTAGCATTACAAAATACAAAGACAGCATAGGAAAGCTCATAAACAAGGCAAAATCGAAAATGATTTGATCATTTTAGGCTCAGTAATATTGAGGAAACTAGAGATCACCGAAGTTCAGCGTTTGATCTGCTCCAGACCATATTTCGCGCCTAGGCCGTTGCAAACTTTCAAACTTTAAAATCTTGACCTAAAACCACTTAAAATTATATAAATCGACGCTTCCTGAAGAAGACAAACACGATGACATCAAACTATTGTTGTATCTTTATTTGGCGAACAGTTATTTGCGAAAAACTGTTTAAACCGACCGTAAGCGACATGCGCCAGAATTGACTACAAGGGTTACGTCATAAGTATTTGTGGACACGTTATGGAGATAGGGATGAGTGATGACACCCCCTGAGCAGATGCATCATTCTTGATCTAACTTCTAAAGTGATAGGTTCATTTTCATTGTATGCTGAAAACGTTAAATTAGAGTAACTATGGACCTTGAAATAACGGAAAATGAGCTAATAGAACTACACAAAAGTGCAGTACCAGCCAACAGTCCTCAATGCCACTGAGTGAATTCAGCCACAAGAAAAAGTGTCCAATGAGTCGCTGGGGTTCAGAGACCATCTGCCAGCATCTTGTGGTGTGATTTTTGAAACCCGTTACACTGGAAGTCGACGACCAGGAAAATCAGGGACCTCAGAAACCCCACCCCCAAAACAGTCTAACAGCTGGTCAACGAAAGCCCGGCCTTTGTCGTCGCTGCTCCCGATGCAACGTTTAATGGTTCCTGTCTATCAATCTATCAAGTCGACGGTTGATGGTCATAAACGTCGACTTCCACAGACAGGAAGATTGACTGCATGAAACTGAATGTCTAAAGCCATGTATGTCATAATGTGCTTACACTGAAAATCTAAGTTCAAAAACTGAATAACTCTTATAGATGATCTATTAGTATATATTAGTATATATATATCATATGATGAATGTGTGAATAAGACCTTCAGCTCTCTTACTAAGCAAATTATATCATAGCGACTCGCGATCGATTAAAAATCATAAGAAACAACGTTATATATTATTATAATATGTATAACTATACTATATATATATATATATATATATTATATATATATAAAAATTACATATATATATATATATACTATATATATATATATTATATTATCTATTAATACCTACTGTATGACTCTCCCCAAGATAAATATTACATTATACAATGGTGGAACTTTATGAAATCGTCGGGGGGAAACTGTAATCGGTCGGGGGCCTAATGTTAATTTGATAGATTTCAACTCCATTCTTACCATGCAACGCCATAGACCTAATTTTACAATTTGAAATTATTGGGGATGGGGGCTCGGGCCCTCCCCAAGAGATATAAAGTTCCGCCCCTGAACATATATCTACCCGCGACCAGTCGCCATCTGCTTTGATGATGCCTGTTTTCAAAAGTTGGCTGATACCTTTCTGTCCTTTCTTTTATATGCCATTACGTCCTGTATGGTACAACGATCTACTGCCATTAAACAATGGAATAAAGGCTGTCATGGCAATGGAGTTGAATGAAAAGTTTTACGTTTAAGTGCAGACGAGCAAGATCAATGGCATGCTTGATTGCGCGGCGGAAGCAACGTATCAGTAGATACAGAACTTGAACCGTCATTTCCAAATGAAGTCTAAATTCATTCCATTCTACGCGAGGTTAGACGCCTTTCACCGGATTGTTACAACTTTAGCAAACATCATAGTTTTTCAAAATAATATAAGTTCGGCAAAACATCACTAGCCAAGCTGGACAAATGCCAGTAGCCGTTGACATTTGATAGGCCCACGATTATATTTCATCTTCAAAAACTTAAAAGTATGTTTAAACTTCCGGCTTGCGTTCAACAGTCTTTGATAAGTTATTCAAAACTACCCGAGACGAAATGGTTTTAGATGCTGCTGTCTCACGGGACACGTCCTATTTCAACATACAAATAATGCATGTTTCAGAGCAAATGTTTTGGGACATACTTAGTCTAGTCATTAAACCCAATCAAAATAAAATATATACGATTGGACCTGAATACCTACGATCATGGCCATCAACTCAGCGGTCAAGTGGACCTTTTATGAGTTATACCTACAGACCCTACAACTTCCATCTGTAGGCTGTTGATATCTCAGTCGGGGGACATGACGCAGATACCAGAGGTAATCTGAACGATAATATTGCTGAAGTTCAATAGTTAACAATCTGGGACAATTCGGTCTTTCAGCGCTTGCAGGCGGGGAGTAAGGATGCGACAAACCCATGTTTTAGAACTTTTGTCATGATATACGATTTAAATTAAGATTAGAGACCTAATGTAAATGTGATACCACTCAGATTTGGAACAGAGTGGTATTCATGATTTTGACGGTTGTGAGCATTTCCGACAAAGACTACACCCATCACGATCGCTGCTCAATCATAATATTCCAAATTTCCAAAAACTCAATTACCTGTTTATCTCACTGATAAGATCCACATGGACAATCTTGCTTTGCAACCACTCCATTCATTCACAGACCAGACAAGGCCACTAGCTAGCCTGCCTCTCCTCGACACGAAAACAAAGCAGTCCGCCAGCCGCCGGCGACGGAACCGTAGGTGATAAACTCCTCCGTGTCGTGCTTCCTTTGTTCCTCCCAGCTGGCCCGCGGCGCTCAAACCGCAGCAGAATTGCCTCAGGCACGCCAGAATTGTCCCAGGCACGCACCAGGCACGCGTCAGACCTCCACTTCTGAGAGGCGCCAATATAAGAGACGCGGGTGTTGGCAGACGACCCGGCAAGCGGGATCACAATCATAGTGTGTTCTTGGCGCGGCGTGGGGTGCGTGTTTGGCGCGCTGGTCAAGCGAAGGATTCACGGCCGGGCGCCGAGTTCCCATGGAGAGAGATGGAAATGGTGGCGCGGGCTGTGCGACAGATATTGCAAAACAGGACCGCTGTCAAGGTTACTGCCACAACTGCCACAGAAACGTTCAGTCTTGATCTCACTGCTGCCAGCTGCCAGCGACATGTGGTCATGTACATTGTACGCCGTCGGACCGGCTATCTGCTCCGGGCGCCAATTCACTTCAGAAACATGAGCAATAAGCTGCTCGAGCACTAACTATTGAATTCGTTTCTATGTCACTGTAGAAATCGAATCGGCTGAGCCAGACCAAGGCGATCCAGGGGGGTCATAAGTGGACCATGGCTCCTACCCCAATACCACCCAAAAATCGGACGCAAATTGACACATTTTCCTGATATGCATAAAAACTACCAAGACTTTTTACTAGAAGAAAGTTTGTTTTAAATTCCAGTTATTGATACACATAAGCAGCGAAATCCTCGATGAGTTCCAGAATTATGCGATAATTTTTGGGATTTGCCCCCCCCAAACTGTCAAAATAACACTTTCTGGATCCGCCAGTGGGCCAGACGATACCTTACTCTTTGTGAAGAGAAACATAATAATGGATTAAGTTCATATTTAGCAATTATTCAATGCGCGATGCACACAACTACACATTGCACGTTTAGAAGAGAACAAACTTGAAGAAATAAATGCATCTTCTGATGAGCTCTTGTCTCTTGAAACAGTCAAGTTCAAAATATATGTATATTTGCTAACAGTTGATTACATGTGATAATTGGATGGACCCTTTAACAGTCTGGACAGCATGACATCTTAATCCAACTCGAGCGTTCATTGTTTCATAGCCGCTCGTCCTTGAAATAATCGTTAGGAAGATCGCTTAACTTTACGTCCAAAGTTGGCGAATGGTCTGTTTTAGCAGGATTTGTCTGATAATTGCAAGTGGCTGATCACACTTGGAATGTTCGAGACTATTTCCAGATCGTAGGAAAACTTGAAGTTTACGGATAGACATTGGTCTTCAGGAGGCTGGAGACAAGCAACGTTCGCTGGAGATTAAGGGCGAATTTCTACGAGCATCAATCAACTGGCATCTGACAACAGCAGGTTTCGGAACAGATACGATTACACCACTTACAAAAATCACCGTTCATTTCATTTTTCCGTAACGCCCACTCCAATACTTCCTGCCCCCTCTCCACTGCTACCCTGACACTCGGCTCCCTTCTCCCTGAGGGTGCTTCCCGGCAGCAGCCGTGTCAGCGTTCCCCACGTCTTTCATATTCCTTCCTGAGATTGCCTACTTCAGAGAGCTCCGTGTTAATCCGTATCCCGAAGGGGTGAGGAAGAGTAGATGTAGCCGGGACAGGGGGAGGTGCGGGGAAGTTGGAACACCGTCCAGCCCCCTCAGCTCGTCCCAGAGTCATTATGAACGACACGAGAACTCAGTATCCGTAACGTGGCTCTGCTACACGGTCATTACCGTCCTTAACGGCGCCACTGGTCACCGGTATGTGCCCTGCAGTGACACGAAAGCTCGGTATTAGGTGTCCAGAAATAAATGTTATTTGACTAAATTGACCTTTGTCGGTCACAGTGGCGGATACAGTGGCGGATCTTCGGTTGGACAAAATGGGCAATTGCCCCCCATGAAATCGACTAAAAATGACATATTTCCTTGTATATAAGAAAATCTAAGCATTTTTTACTAAGGAAAGTTTATTCCAAATCAGCTATCAATGCAAAAGTAAGCCAAATGCAATAGAGGACGGCTGGGAGAAGTCTTCTCCGGTGCTGAAAATGCCAAGATCCCACTGTGACATACCAGGACACTGAGATATCATCTGTGAAAGATGGGTGAATCTATCGCCTCTACCTACTGTTGTGCAATGAGTCGGCTGGGGAGAACTCAGAGAGACATGCCACGGCACAACAACAGCCGAGAATGCAGTGAGCCTGGCAAAAACGTCACAGCAGAAGCCATGGACACCAAAAGTGGGGGAAGGGGGACGCGTTTCCCCTCCCATTCACGGCAAACAGGGCCGAGTCCCCCGTATCATATCCGGATTCTAACATGACGCTTATGAGCGTTGCATGGAAATAATCGACTTTAGAATACCTTTGTCCCCCAATTTTCGGTTCCTGGCGACGCCGCTGGCAGAAGCGGAGGAGAGACGAGCGGCGTGAGAGCGGCGTGAGAGTCGTCTGTGATCGGTCACCGGCGCAGGAACCTAAGACCCGACACCTGACGCGACAAACCAGCTCTGGTCCGCTCCAGCTATCGACAGAGCACGTAGACGGCCACCTCGGACTCGGAGGCAGCCTCGGACTCGGCGGCAGCCTCGGACTCGGAGGCAGCCTCGGACTCGGAGGCAGCCTCGGCACTTCGGGAGGCAGTCCTCGGACTCGGAGGCCAGCCCTGCGGTAATCGAGGAGGCAGCCTCGATCGGAGGCAGCCACGGAACTCATAGGAGCGGTGGGCAAGCCTCAGACTCGGAACAGCCTCGGACTCGGAGGCAAGCCTCGACTCGGAGGCAGCGGTCCGGACTCGGAGGCAGCCTCTGGACTCGGGAGGACAGCCTCGGATCGGAGGCAGCCTCGGACCGGACGGCAAGCCTCCCGGATCCGGGAGCAGGGCCTCGGACTCGGAGGCGCCTTCGGTACATTCGTGAGGCTAGCCACGACTCAAGGGCAGCAACCGTCGGAACTCGGAGGCAGCCTCGGACTCGGAGGCAGCCTCGGACTCGGAGGCAGCCTCGGACTCGGAGGCAGCCTCGAACTCGGAGGCAGCCTCGGACTCGGAGGCAGCCTCGGACTCGGAGGCAGCCTCGGACTCGGAGGCAGCCTCGACTCAGGCGGCAGCCTCGACTCGGAGGAGCCTCGGACTTCGAAGGCAGCCTCGGACACGGGGCAGCGTTCGGACTCGGATGACAAGCCTTCGGACTCCCGGAGACAGACACACCTCCTCGGACTCGGAGGCCACCTTCGGACTCGGAGGCCAGACCCTCGGACTACGGAATGGCCCCATGGCCTCTCTGACTTCCGGAGGCAGCCAGTCGGACTCGGATGGCCAGCCTCGGACTTCGGAGAGGCAGACCAGCAGAACCGGAAGGTCACTCAGCCTCGGAATCTCCCGTGTAAGAGTAGCCTTAGTTATTTCTTTTCGCGGACTCGAGCTATACAAAGACTCGGACTCGGAGGCCCGCCCGGACCGGAACGGCAGCTGCAGCTGGCGCGTCGCGTGCGACCGGGCTCACAGACGGGCAGATATGACAATTTAGGACGAGAATGACCAGGAGTGGATAACAATAAAGATTATGATGTGAGAATTTGCGAATATTATTTTATTTTTTGCTTTCTTCAGGGATTCGTCAATCCCTCCTGTGGACCGGGACCGACCAGCTTGCGAGAACGGATATCCTTTGATATATCTGCGCGGCGCCGAGTGTACCACTCCTCTGATGCTGGGGACCGGGAAGCGGAAGTTGCCGGCATGAAAGTCAGAGATTGTCCCAGGTCCCGGATGGGGATTTCCCTCTTCTATTGGCACAAAAAAATCTTGGGCAGCTGAATCATGTACAGAAGGTCTGGGTTTCTTGACACCGGGTGCACGCGTGGGAACCGCCCCCGGAACCGACCTGGAGGCAGCCTAGCGACAAGTATAGACAATGTCCGTGTCGAGAGCCGGCAGAAGGCGAAATAGACCCGGTGGAGCGCTGAAGAGCAGCGACTGTGAATCACACTGCATTGGCCACGTCAACACAGCGGTTCATGATTCATCCTGCACTGCGTGTGCACGATTCATAGCTACAATCTATGAATAGAATCTAATATACTTGGAAGCTAGTTGAACTGAACCTGTTAACTTTTGCAATCAGCCATTGGTCTGGCTTCTCCGTCATTATATATGCCGCCCACCCCTGGCGTCCATTCGCAGGACCAGACACGTCAGTTTCGCCGCATGTGATACCCCTCATCTCCAATAGAGTTGAACTTTCTGGCACAGTCCGCCCAGCGGCCTACATCTGATCGGGGCGGGTCCGAGCGGGAAGAGGTCACCAGTCCCCTGACCCGACCCGGCCCGGCCCAGCGCGGGTGTGGGAGACAGTGATCAGAAGGTCCGTACTGACCGGTTAGGTCAGGACACAGGCCAGAGCGACTGAGCCGCCAGAGTTTACGACCGTCACCATAATCAGGGATTGGCCATCGGGATTGGCCATCGGGACTGGGTCACACGGTATGGGTCACACGAAAACGTCTGCTTTCTCTAAACGTTGGCCGACTCCCTTTGTATGGTTAAATGTAACAGCTAACTTCCCGGAAGAGAAAAGTTAACCAACTGTTTGAAGTGTTTCGTCAGCTGGTCTCGAAAGGCGAAAAGGCTTTCCTGAAATAAAGATTACGATCAAGCCTTCAGGATCAATCATTTTTAATAACCCATTAATGCCGCTTAAGCACTATAGCGCCCATCGCAGTTCCACCCGTCTCAGAAATTCCCTTAATAATTGAGTAACGTGAAAAGTGTGCCAATGCTTGATCACTTCAAGGTCATGCGAACCGACGCTCGGGTTAGCGTCCGGCGATCGTATTTCATCAGAGACGGTGGTCGAAGTCTGTCAGTGTCTGGAGCGCTGAAAACGCGAAATGCCGCGGCGGGAAAGAGGGTTATCTATTTGATATTTTGAGTATGTCCAATGATATAGAAAGTGTGTCCGTGTAGCAGAGGGTTGTACGTTCATGTGCAAAGTGAAAAAGCAGCAGCCATTAGTACCTAAGTCTTGTGAGTGGCAGACCGTGAATTTTTGAGTGAGCATTGTAGTGCCCACTGCCCAACAGGCAGATACGATATCAATTAGTAAATAGCATCAGGGTCGTCGACGCCTAACAGACCATTCAGACTAGTCGGACCACCTTTTTTGGACGTCCCAATGTGCTGCTTCCGCCTAGGTGCCGCCCTCGACGAGGCGCCGTCCCATACCCAGGCGCCGCCACTGACCGAACGCCCCCCAAGTCAGGCGTCGTCCCTCAAAAGATGCTGCCTCTTTAGCCAGGTGTCGCCTCTTCAGCCAGTGGTCGCCCCTTCGGCCAGGTGCCGCCCCCTCAGAAAGATGCCGCCCTTCATCCAGGTGTTGCCCCGGGGAGCCGGTAGCTCCGTGGTATGTCTTCGGACTTCCACGGAGCAGGCCCCGGTCAATCCCGTGTGCCGGTCCGGGAGGTAGCCGCCCGGATCAAATCCCTAGGCTCCGAGAGGAGGGAATCCCCAGGGGGTGTCAACCTCAGGCCCCTCCCCCCTCCCCGGCACCATAGCCTCCGGGAACATGGCGCAAAGCTGACCCCGATGAGAGAGAAAAAAAGGTGTTGCCCCTAAAGATATGCCGCCCATCAACCGGGTGCCGCCCCTTCAACCAGGTACCGCCTGTTCAGCAGGTGCCGCCCCTCAGAAGATGCTGCCTCTTCAGCCGGGTGCCGCCCCTTCAGCAAGTGCCGCCCCCTAAGAAAGATGCCGCCCCCTCAACCGGGTGCCGCCTCTTCAGCCAGGTGCCACCCCTTCAAATAGGTGCCGCCCCTTCAGCTAGGTGCCACCCCTTCAGCAGGTGCCGCCCCTTAGGATATGCTGCCCCTTCAGCCGGGTGCCGCGACTTCAGCCAGGTGCCGCCCCTTCAAAAAGGTGCCGCCCCTTCAAAAAGGTGCCTTCCCTTCAGCCAGGTGCCGCCCCTTAGCTAGGTGCCGCCCCTTTAGTCAGGTGCCGCCCCTGCTAGGTGCCGCCCCCACCGAGCATAAGGTCGGAGCAGTTTTTGTCGCGTGTTGACGCCTTTGAGTAGCATTGTCAAACTGTATCATCATTACGGATATTTGTGTTGCTAATCGCAATATTTCTGGTGCTTTGCAGGCTAAATGCTGTCACAAAAATAATATCCTGGATGAGGAAGACGATTTTGATCAGGCTGAAGTAGAGTTCTGTCCACCAGAGGAGAAGGCGGATGCTCAGTCGGGCAGCTAATGGTGATAATGATTGAGGTTTTAGAGAGTCGCAACTGTCAGGTTATATGTGGCGATTCTGAAGATAGTGATGAGCTAACTGCGCTTTTCGATCACCTCCCAAGGCGGCTTTTTGCGTCCGAATCGGAGGAAACTTTCCGGCGCAATGCAGAATCTGAATAAGAGGATATTGCTCATGATGCTCAGTGTGTTAAAGGGACTGTCCCACCTTAACATAAGATTTGAGTTGAGATAGCCATTTTGCGTGCTTGGCATTGAAATTAGTATGGTAAAGTGAAAAACAACCACTAGGTCGAATCACAGAAAAAATTCGACTTTTGATTTTGCAATCTGTAACATCGCCACCCCCAATGATTTGAATGGGGCCGTGAGCCGATGTCGTAGTCTCTCTTTGCTAAATGTTTGATTACCAGTCGACTTGTTTTACCCTTGGACCATACATTAGCCAACACTAGTCCTACTTATAACAGCGTTGAAAGTTTTATTTTTTCCCAAAATCCCTTCATATGACATCCAGTGTGGTAAAAAAACCCTCGGGGCCAACCAAATCTTGGGCAAGGAAAATTGGCCCCCAATGACAAGTATCGACGCAAAAACACTGTGAAATCAAAAATGACTTTAAAATGGTTGTAGGTTGGTTAAACCGCGGCCCACCGCAGTTGAGTTTGACCGATGCAACAGCTTTCTATCTATACCAGACAATGGGGGGGGGCAAAGGGGACACGTGCCCCCTATTCCGGCCGACTTCCCAATTAACATTATTGGTGACGTCCTTGCGACATGTAATGTAGGCCCTTGCAAAATATACATTTAGTGGCCTAAAAATCTGGGATGAATAAATTTTTCGCGATTGGGGCGGCCTTGCTGATGGGTTCTCCGCTGGATGCTTGTGCCCCCCCCCCACCTCATCCCCTAGTCGAAGAATGCTGCGTCTGATTTCGATATATGGCAAAGCCTACCCACAGACCACAATTAAGATATATTATCATCCGTTTGACGATATTATACAAATCGTTAATTTAGATAATCGAATAGGGCTCCACCACAGGTGGACGGGGACTCGTCCCCCAACATTCCGGATTAAACACTAGCCTATGGTGTTTGCATGAAAAATGGAACTCTCCAGAATTCCTCCCCCCCCAAAAAAAAAAAAAACTTTCGGGTGGCGTCGCCTTGAGTCGAGCATAGGCAGATCTAGAACGTTGGTTTTGTCATCTGGGGGGGATCCCAAAGACGTCTCGCACAATTCGTGAAAACTCATCGACTTCGCTGCTTATGTATCAGTAACTACTTTAAAAACCAACTTTAATTTCGTGAAAGTTGCTTAGATTTCCTTGATTATCTCAGAAAATGTGTCAAATTTGCGTCCATTTGGTGGATTTGGGAAGGTCATGGGCACCGTGTTCCCCCTCTGGATCCACCAATTGAAGTCGAATGCATTTCAAGCAAAGTCAGATGACAATTTGTCAAAGGCGATAAGAAACACGATCAATTGTTGAACAATTTGCTACTCAATTTTAACATCCGACCTGCAACGAAGATAACAATTGAGAGAGCGTGCACGTTGGCGTTACGACGGCAACGCGGCGGGAATCCAACCGGATGCCAACTTTGCCGACCCATAATTTTAAAAATTGAGTCTGATACATCTTTTATACACGAATCTATATTATCACACAATTCGTGCATTCAGACCATCTTAAGTTATAATCTGCCGGAAAAAAAGAATCCGAGATAAGCTTGAGCACGCACACACTAATGCCATTGCCCCGATATAATCGGCTGCGCCACCGCATGTCAGTAATCTCCGGAATCGGAGACCAATCATTCCGCGCATGCGCAATACAACAACAACTAGTCGCCACCCGACGGCCGACGCTACCACTAGAGGGCCACCTTTCTACCCACCTACCCACAATGGTGGGTAGTACTACCCACTGAGGTAGTAGCGGTAAGCCACAACATCATTGGATGAAGGGGTAGTTGGCGGGTAGCAGAATTGCAGAATTGCAAACACAAATGGGGAAAAGCGGGATGTTGATGCATTGGGATACTTTGAACCAGAATATAGGCATTCTCAGTAAGTGAGCAAAGAGCATGGCATCAATTTAAACCAGTTTAGCATTAAAAATGAAATTATTAAATGGCAGAACAAAAAATGACGACAAGTTTTATTTGTGCCGGTACTTGCGGTTAGCTTGCAGGTCCTATCATGGTCATGTGGGTAGGGTGATAGTTTGAGCGGTTTGCGGTTGGGTCGTAGCCACAAGCCTGAAAAAGTGCACCTCTAGTTACCACCATCATCAGTATCTCGATTTATCACTAAATCTTTCATATTTCGGCAATTGGTCAAGAGTTTTTGCAGAGTAAAATGTTCCCAATAATTATGGAAAATACTTAGAAATCAGAAATGGCGCTGTTTAAAAATAGATAGGCCGACGGCGCCCCTATCTTACAACATAGAAGTGGCGCCGCCCCCGCGGCGCCCAGTTGAAACTGCCAACCTTAGAGTTACCACCATCATCAGACTTACCACCTTAAGGACATTTTGCAGGTCACGTATTTTGGATTAATTATTGCGATCTGATAAAAATGGCAGTAGAATCTCGCGTCGAAGCTTGACATCATGGATGGGGAATGCCACTGTTATCTGTGTTCACAACAAGCGATAAAGGAAAAAAATCTTGGCAGCCAATTTAAAAAGCATTGTTGTAAGCATTACTCTTAACAAAATTGATGACCAAATACAAATTGAAATGTAACAATTGGACATTTGGCCCCGGAGCAAAGCTCTTGAGTCAGATTAGGCGCCAACTTCATCCAGTAAGTGGCACTTTTTACCACCCCTATGACATTCACAGCCCAAATATCAAAACTGATTTTTATGAACTTGAACACTGTCCTGAAAACCCAAATGTCCATAATTCGTGTTCACAGCATTCACTTATATTTTCACCACAAACGACTACATTTGACACAATTTGTTAGGTGGACAGTCCGGCTAAGACTTGAGTCATTGTACTTTCCTCAGGTTATTCAGATATTAATGTAGTTTTTTTCAGATTTTCAAGAGGATTGACTTATCCCGCGCACTGCAGGGGTTCGCGCGAACACGAAACTGCAGGAAAGTTATTTCCGCCCCACCCGTGAGATCTCCAAGAACTACGCAAACGTGACGACAAGCGGAAAATGATTGGAGAGCTCTTAGCAAGCTCTAATTGAAAGTATTTCAGTCTTTTCTTGGATCAGGTCACAATTGAGTCAACCAGTGGTCACCAAAGTCAGATTTCCGGTTTAGACTCTTTTAGTGACTCTTTTCCAAAACCCCCGATTTATCTCGGAAAACTATGATACTAGGAGCAAACATTGGAGAGGCAATCGATTAGCTATTGAAAAATTTTGCAATCGCATGTATTCCTCAAAATGAAGTCAATCCAATAGTTTAGCATCCAGAGGTCATGAAAAGTTCAAACAAAACTGTTTTTGGCAAAACATTTATCGTTGAATGCATGTCATGTCCACCTAAAAAGATTAGGGAAAAATTTTGACGCCATCGTGTTTGTCTCATTGATGCGCTTCTGAAACATAATATACGTTACCTAGAAAAGTCAACTTCAAAAATTTGACCTCAGGTCAAGTCATTTGTGACCCCAGGTAGTCATGTGCATATTGAGGCAACGCGGCCAGACGAGACGAACACATGTTCAACTAAATCGTCTCTATCTCTTTTCTGATCAAGAGTTACTAGCAAATAATTGCTATGACCTCATATGACCTTCAGATGACCTTGTAGAAACACTAAGCAACAATTGCACCTTATCATTTAGAATGAGCTAAAATAAGCATGATTCGGAAAGAATGGCCTGATCCAATGCATGTTTTTTCTGAAAGAAGCATTTGTTTATTCCAATTCACTTATAATGGGAGGCAGGAAATTGAACCTGACCTTTGGTTCATCATACGAAAATCCGAGATAAACGAATTGTAGTATGATATTCTTATGAAATCCTGCAAGTTCAAAACTTTCGGCAAAAAGACTTGGCTGCTACGAACGCAAAACATTTGAAGTTGAGTCACTTACATGACTTAGTGACCTGACCTTGAATGACCTCAAGTCAAAACTTTTGCAAAGGGGTTAATTATGCCCAAACAGGTGTACAAAATTTGGCGGCGCTGGCGCCCGCCTTTTTGCGCTACTCCTGAAAAACCTGAGGGGGGGCGGAAATCAACCCCCCTGCAGTGCGCGGGTTATATATTACAAAATTCAGATATTTCGTCACACATTGTGGCGCCTTCTTCAGAGAAAATGGAATTTTGTAATATATAAGGTCAATCCTCTTGAAAACTCTGAAAAAAACTACATTAATATGGGACAGTCCCTTTAAGAGCAAGAAAGAAAAGCCAGTGGATCTGGAGATACCAAGCGGAAAAACGGCAGTGCACAACACCACTGTTTTTGGCACAGCAGTTTGAGCATCAATTACATACATTGTGTAAAATTATTTAAATTTTAATAATAAATTTAATAATTTAATTTAATTTAATTTTTATTATTTCGGTTCATCCTCAGGTCGCGGCCACCAGGCTCAGGTCATGTGAGGTCACATGACCACCAGGCCTGGTGGTCATGTGAGTTGGTGGCCTGGCCTGGTGTTCGCGCTCCAAAAAGGTTCGCGGTCGAACCACAGCCACAGTGCTTGGCCAACCGTTTTCACAACGTACAGGATTTCATAACATCATAGCTACCTAAAATTTGCATGACTCGATTTTTGTTTGGTTTATCGGTGACCTAAGGTCGGGTAAAATTTCGTGACCTCCCCATTATCAGATAAAAGGGAAATATTTAAAATGTTTGCCTTTGCCGCGGATACGCATGGTATCAGTCCAATTCCTTCTAAATCATGCAATCATAGGCCATATGATATCCAGATGCAATTTTTGTTCAGTGCCCTACAGGGTAAGCAGAGGTCATGTGAGATTATGAACACTGTGTTATAAATAACTCTCGACAGAAAGCAGAAATAGAAGTAGAGCCAGCACCAATGTGTTTGTCTCGTCGAAATATGTCTCCCAATATGCAGCATGACCAACTTGGAACACTTGATCACCTAAGGTCAAATTTCAAATTTTATCTACACCGGTCAACATGAATATGATAAGATGGGCACACGCAAAATAACAAGGCCAGGAAATTATGCTCTAGACATCATACAGCACCCAAGGTGTCCTTTGTTGGCGCTGACAACCGTTGGATGATTCGGGCTTCAAATGCCATACATAATTATATCGTATCTGCCGATTGGGCACTTAAGTGCCCACTAAAAAAACACGCTTTGGGACGACTGATCTTGCTAATATTAATAATGTAGCATCGCATCAAGTGACCCTTAATAGCCATTTATTAACTGGATATTAAAAAAGTATTAACACATAAGTTTCGGCATTAATGGGTTGATGAAGGTGAACGAGACCAGCATGGAAATGCATTCCGCACACTCCCTTGGAGTGCTGCCAAACGTGGCATTCTGTACTTAGAGACCACAACTCCTCAGACTTGTAAAATGGTGAATTAATGGACTCTGCATGTCCCACTCGTCTTGTGGTCAGCCCGTCGGGTCGTGATAACGACCAGAGTTTGCTGTCACTGCGTGCTTTGACTAAGAAGCAAGTTTGGTCACAAACTGGATATATTCTTGACACCAGAACATGCCCAGATTATGTTCTAGGGTTTTAGTACATAGCTTTTTAACGAAACGTAGTCAAACATAACCAAATAAATGTAACTTAGATATATTATTGAGTCCAGAACACACCTGGTTCGTGAGGGTTCCGGACAAATTATCGAAAAGCAAGATATCGAATCGCAAAATATGGAAAGCAAATATCGAAGCTTGCAAAAATCATCGAAACCAAGAATATGGAAAAGCGCCAAAATATCGAAACCTCGTATATCGAAGTCGCAAAATAGTCGTATCGCAAAATATCGAATACGCAAAATGTCAAAAACGCAAAATATCGTATTGCATAATATCGAATGGCAAAATATCGAATATGCAAAATATCGACGTACAAAATATGGAATGCAAAATATCGAAAGCGAAATATCGAACACAAATGATCGAATTGTCAAAATATCGAACGCAAATGATCGAAGTGGCAAAATATCAAATATAAAATATCGAAGTGGCAAAATATGGAAAACAAAATATCGAAGTGGCAAAATATGGAAAACAAATATCGAAGTGTCAAAAAATCGAATGGCAAAATATCGAAGTGGCAAAATATCGAAAGACAAAACATCGAAAAAGCAAAGCAAAGCGTCTCCCGAATCATCTACCATAGGCTTGCTGGCGACCAGCGGGACCGACTGTGATGTCAGGGGCCGGCCTCGACCGCACATAACGGCCTCTCAAATCGTACCGGCAAAGTGATTTGTAACAAAAAAGTATTCGTTCCTCTACAGGTCGAACAGGGGGTGCCACAGATCCAAAACTTGCAGGTCAGACACGTATCACATACTGACTTGAAAACCTTTGTGGTTGCCGTTCCTGGGGTTCAAAATGCACCCCCCCAGGGTCGAAAACTTCTACTCGTGAATATTTCCTCGGATGAAGATTTCCTCTGGTGGGTCGCTGAACAAAGTAGGCCGGTGATGTTTATCAGTGTGTCGAATCCTTTTTGCGACTGGCGTCCGAACGGGGGATCCAATCGGAAAGGGGAACACCGTTCGACGCGTCTCGATGGGGGAAAGGCGATGGTGTCGGTCGCGGTTTGATCCGTGCCAATAATTTTGACAAATAATTATGTGTCATCACTAAAGGTCAAACATCGGAGGGGGAGGGGGAGGGAGTCTGGCGACCCCGAACCCGCGTAACATATCGTAATATGTAAACGCATCACATAATGACTTAGTTTCCTTGGTGGTTGCCATTCCCGAGGGGTGAAAAATGACCCCCCTGGATCGAAAACTTACTTCGAAATAGTGGTGACCATTTATCAAGCAGAGACATATTTTTGGTTTCGATATTTTGCCAGTTCGATATTTTGCATTCGATATTTTGCCACTTCGATATATTTTTGCGTTCGATATTTTGCCAGTTCGATATTTTGGTTTCGATATTTTGTCACTTCAGTATTTTGCGTTCGATATTTTGTCACTTCGATATTTTCTTTAGATATTTTGCCACTCGATATTATGCGTTCGATATTTAGTCCTTTGATATTTTACATCTTCAATATTTAGCACTTCGATGTTTTGCATATTCGATATTTTGCAATTTTATATTTTGCAATTTCGATATTCTGCCCCATCAATATTGTGCGCTTTCGATATTTTGCTCTTTCGATATTTTGCGCTTTCGATATTTTGCGCTTTCGATATTTTGCGCTTTCGATATTTTGGACTTTCGATATTTTGCGCTTTCGATATTTTGCGCTTTCGATTATTTTTGCGACTCCATTAATATTTTGTCTTTCGATATCTTAAATTCGATATTTTGTCTTTCGATATCTTAAATTCGATATTTTGCGATTCGATATTTTGCGTTTCGATATTTTGTCATGGAAGCGGTTCGTGTACCGGACTTGCATCTCGACTGGGGCAGCGAGCCCTGACCGTTGAAAGGACCGAATGGGCCCGACAAATGGACGCCCCAAGGTGGGAGTAAGTCGAGTCCGTTTAATCACCATTTTACAAGTCTGGACCACGTATCTACCGGGGCTTGAACCTGCGCTTAGGTGGGACGCCGGGCCTCGAACCTGCGCTCAGGTGAAACGCCGTGGCTCGAACCTGCGTCCCGAGGTGGAAGGCCGGGGCTCGAACCTGCGTCCCGAGGTGGAAGGCCGGGGCTCGAACCTGCGTCCCGAGGTGAAGGCCGGGGCTCGAACCTGCGTCCGAGGTGGAAGGCCGGGGCTCGAACCTGTGTCCCGAGGTGAAGGCCGGGGCTTCGAACCTGCTGTCCCGAGGTGGAAGGCCGGGGCTCGAACCTGCGTCCCGAGGTGGAAGGGCCGGGCTCGAACCTGCGTCCCCGAGGGTTGGAAGGCCGGGCTTCGAACCTGCGTCCCGAGTGGAAGGCCGGGGCTCGAACCTGCGTCCCGCATGTGGGAAGGCTGGGGCTCGAACCTGTGTCCCGAGGTGGAAGGCCGCGGGCTCGAACCTGACGTCCCGAGTGGAGGCTGGGGCTCGAACCCTGTGTCCCGGAGGCTGGGAAGGCCGGGGCCTCGAACCTGGCGTCCCGAGGTGGAAGCGGGGCTCGAACCTGCGTCCCGAGGTGGAAGGCCGGGGCTCGAACCTGCGTCCCGAGTGAGCCGGGGCTCGAACCTGCGTCCCGAGGTGGAAGGCCGGGTGCTCCGAAACCTCGGCGTCCCGATGTGGAAGGCTGGGGCTCGAACCTGTTGTCCCGAGGTGGAAAGGCCGCGGCTCGAACCTGCGTCCCGATGTTTTTTTATGGAAGGCTGGGCTCGAACCTGTGTCCCGAGGTGGAAGGCGGGGGCTCTTATAGAACCTGCGTCCCGAGGTGGAAGGCCGGGGCCTCGAACCTGCGTCCCGATGTGGAAGGCTGGGGCTCTAACCTGTGTCCCGAGGTGCGAAGCCGGGGCTCGAACCTGCGCTCAGGTGGGACGCCGGGGCTCAGTAACAACTCGGCTAAGTCGCTAAGATGATGCCCCTTAGTATCATGTCTGTTTTCTATGTACTTGGCTGACCGACAAGGATCCAGCCTATGCTGTTGAAATTTCGTGATGCAAACGCTCGGTTCTGGCAATCCGAAATAGTTCACGCTAAGTAACGATTTGGTTCTTGGCCAGAACAAACTACCAACCGAGAAATATGGGGATTAATCAACAGCTACTGAAACACTTACACCAAGTCCCGTGCTCGCTGTTTGGAGTTTGAGCACGACCCCTAATGGCGAAATTAATTATACCTGGTAGGTTAATTAATGGAGAGTGAAACAGAAAGTCGTTGATCAAATGTTATTAAAAATAACTTACTCGTGGAGTAGCTTTCGGCAGAGTTTGTTCTTCTTAAATCATCAAACGACAGACTAACGAAGAGACCACCTTCCTCTCATAACTTAAAGGGAGTGTGCCTACTCACATTGGTCATGTGGAGTTGTATGCACATCCACGACATATTTTTTCTGAATTTAGCCATGTACTTCATGTCCCCAGAATCGACTTTAGTTGCTGAGATATTCCAAGTCGCCAATTCATTCACATTCTGGCAGAATATTAATTTATCAAATAGTCGCCAGAGAGCTTTCGCACTAAAGCATTGCTCCTTAAATTACAACGCTAGCATATACTGTTAGTCTGGGCCAGTGCGCCAGTATAATGGTAACATTTTCGCTACTGTGTCGGTTTATAGTGACGATCGTTTTTGAGTTTTTGAAAACAAAACAAATGGCAAAACAGAAAATCAAGTAAAAATTCAAGTTTACTAAAGGGGCTCCCAAGAAACGTGAATTTATCGTAACCAATAACAAAGCAAGTAAGCTTCTTACCGTAATACAACAATATATTTGACATTTCAAAAGAGAGGCACACTCCCTTTAAAGCAGCTGCCATTTGTAAGAAAGCACTGGTTTATGTTTACATTCAAAACTAGCATTAACAAAGATGAGTCATCTCTCTCAGAAAGAGTTAACTAAAACAGCACAGTAAATTGGACATAGGACTAATCTCAACGACATGCATAAGTAATACAGACAACAGTCCCGCCTGCGCAGCTCCAGCGGCCGACTCTAGGCTGCCACAGCCTGCCGTCTTCTGCGCCGTTTCCACAACACCCTGCGACTGCTGGCGGCTGCTGCTGCTCTTTCAACGTCGTCTGGGCACGGCACCGCATGCAGAACGGCCCCTGAACCGCCACCGCCGCAGCCGCCGCGCCACCGCCGCCTCAGTCCTGGCACGTGAGGACAGCCCATTCGTCCCGCTTATTCGCATTCAGCGGATCAACGCTGCGCCGTCCAGCACGGCGGCCAAGGTCACGGGGTCAGCGGTCTCTGGATCACATGATCAGATGGCCAGTGACTGGGGGGGGGAGCTGACGTGCGGCTGTGGGTTGGCTGTGGGCGGCTGTGGGGGACGACTGTGGGCACAGCTGTGGGGGTACCAGTGGGCGGCACCGTAAGGCCCTGAAGGTCCGTTCAGGCCAGCCGGGTGAGGGGCAGCTGTGGGGGTAGCAGTGGGGGCGGCCGTAGGCGCCGAAGTCCGTTCAGGCCAGCGGTGAGGGGCAGCCTGTGGGGGTAGCAGTGGGGGCGGCCGTAGGCGCCTGAAGGTCCGTTCAGGCCAGCCGGTGAGGGGCAGCTGTGGGGGTAGCAGTGGGGCGGTCGGCGAGGCGCCTGAAAGGTCGTTCAGGCCAGCCGGTGAGCGGGCAGGCTGTGGGGGTAGCTGTGGGGCGGCCGCAAGGCGCCTGAAAGGTCCGTTCAGGCCAGCCCGGTGAGGGGGCAGCTGTGGGGGTAAGCTGTGGGGCGGCCGTAGGCGCCTGAAGGTCCGTTCAGGCCAGCCGGTGAGGGGCAGCTGTGGGGGTAGCTGTGGGGTGGCCGTAGGCGCCTGAAGGTCCGTTCAGGCCAGCCGGTGAGGGGCAGCTGTGGGGGTAGCTGTGGGGCGGCCGTAGGCGCCTGAAGGTCCGTTCAGGCCAGCCGGTGAGGGGCAGCTGTGTGCGGAGGCTGGGGGGCGCTAGATGACCCGCTTAGTCGCCCGCTGTTACATTGTTTCAATCAAGCGGTCGACAGCTTTATGTCGTCAGCCGGGACGCCGCCTGAAGCCCAAAGTGCCGGCTGTGTGTCGCCGGGTAGAGCGGGGAGGGAGGTAGAGAGGGCGGGAGGAGGGGCGGAGCTCCGGGGCCAGTGAAGCGTAGTTCCCAGCTGACACGGGCGGGTACGGCCGCGCGCGAGACTTGTTTGACACGAATATGCAGATGGATGATGTGTTTCGCTTCACTTCACACAACTATTGGTGTGTTTGGGGTGGACTGGAAAAATCCCTAAAAAATGACCATCAGTTCGGTATGGAAAGGAATGACACAAAATATGATTTACATGCTGCAGAAAATGTCTTGTAAGCAGAGCCAAATATGTCCCCACACAATTGGCTGCCCTGTAGATCCTACAGCCAACTTGTCCCAAACTTGTCTATGCTTGCCAACTTGTCCCAAATATTTTATCTGTTAATTAAGCGGCATAATAGACCACCAGCGGTTTCTTTACAGCTTGGGAAATAAGGAAGCGCATGGGTCATTAGGACTCAATGCGCTGGCTCCAAGGCCGCATCTTTGTGGCGGGGAAGACGTTAGCATTCAAAATGTTCCGCCAAGGACAGACTAGATAGCAGGCCCCCTCCAGTGCAGATATCCTGGATCTGTATGGTCTGAAATAAACACAGGCATGCGACGGTCGAAAGACTGTTATTCTTGCCTCAGCCATTCAGCTGGTGCTGATAAAATACTAATCAAAACGGTACAACGCTTACAATGTTCTAGAGATGAGGCATGGGAGTGCGATAAAACTGAAAGTTATGCCACAGTTGGGTCGAAGTGCGATCACAGGCACTCTGCATTGTTAGTTACAGCAATGCATTGTATTCTTAATTACAATATATTGTAAATATATATATATATATAACATTACAAATTGCACAACATGCCAGCTCATTACAATTGCGCTGCACTGAACTGCAGTTGGGGAGCCGCGACACGATCTGTTCGAGGATGTCGGCCATGTTGGACGACAATGCCACACAATCCCCGATGCCTCGTTCGGTGTCCTTTATGTCACACCCCGGCTGCAGGCGTGTGTGTTTATGACGCAGCTGACGACCATAGCGGCGCATTTGGTATGCATGTGGACTGTAGTCGCTTCGACTCTGATACAACAGCAGGCAAGGCACAAATAATGGGGCGGTATAATGAGAAAGAAAAACAAGAGGCAGCCGATTACGATGCGGTGGAAGTCATCACCAGCACTTCCATATACGCAGTAAGCGCCGTAGTTGGCGATGGACGGGCAGATGCGATAAGGAAATGTATGGTGAAATTTCAAACCTGAATTGCAAGGTAGTTTCTGAGATACAAAAAGGGTGCGCACGTGCAGAGACACCCACCCCTGACATGTGGAAAGGCGGTGGCTGAGAGGTTCCCAGCCACTCACCAAATTCGAACACAGTCGGTTTAGCCGTTCCTGAGATAAAGAATAGAAGTGTGCACGTGAGGCACCCCACCTGTGACTTGTGGGAAACAGGCGGCTGAGAGGTCCCTATTTTACACACCAAATTTGAACACAATCGGCTCGGCCGTTCCTGAAATATGGAATAAGGATGCGCACGTGCGCACGTGCAGTCATCCCACCCCTAAGTTGTGGGAAGTGACAGCTGAGGGGTCCCTAACCACGAACAAAATTTGCGCACAATCTGCCCAGCCGTTGGGGAGTTTTTAGGAGAAAACATTTGTCAACAGTAACACCCCTTACGCGGCACGAGCCACGCGCAGTGATAATCACCCACATGAGTCGACACTGGTCTCAAATAGGGTGGGTTGGATGGGGCTGCTCAGCAGAGAAATCCGCTTGTCAACCGGACGTGTGGTTGCAGAGATTTTAACTTTTCAAAAGCGGAAGATCCTGGTCGAGGTTCGGGCTCGGTCCGGGATCCAGGGATACGGTGATCGAGTAAATGCGATACCAGGGTATGCCAGAACGGGAAAAAGACGGACAGACATGGTTTAGTTGGTGAAGCTCGGGGATTTTATTCAAATGAGGATAGGGCGTGGGTCGCAGTTCATACAGATCGGGCTGGCAGACAATAGTTTAGTTTTCCGAGCACGTCCACAGGAGAGCAGGATGTTTTCGCTCGAGAGAAGAATGGAGGATAAAGCGATAGCCGGCTTAAGGATAATGTGACCAAGGGAACGGCTGAGAACGAGTGCCATACTAAGCGTTCAGGCGAACTTCAGCTCATCGCGTTCGAAATTCGGTGTGCCAACTGTGCAGCGAATTAATCATGCAGCTGAAAGACTTGGAGATGAATGACATAGGCTTTAGCAAGCAATGGGGCTCATTTATAATATTTATAATATACATTACATAGGCCCATTCCTGCAGATGGAGTTGGCGGTATCTTGGCCACGATAAGCATAATCACGAGTCACGACGCATTACTTTATTTCGATTCATCAATGACAGTTGTTATTATTTAAAAATATGCACGTATTTCAAGGAAGGAATTTATTTTACACACGCATACGATACACCAGACACATAAGGTAGATAACGACGAGTAGATAAACCCCCGGTAGTACCCGGTAATATTTCGTGTGTTTTGGGTAATTGAGTCTAGGAACACGGCTTTTCCCATTTTTTTTGCATCAATTGAAGCTTTATGAATTCATATACAATTATCTGCTCTTACAATGCAAAATTTCCCGTTAGTTTTCTTTGTATAATCAAATTAATGAACAAATATTACTGGGTACTACCGGGCACTACCAATAAATATGTAACCGGTAGTAACTAGTAACCGGTAGTAACCGGTAGTACCCGGTAATATGTGTTCATGAATTTGATTATACAAAGAAAACTAACGAAAAATTTCGCTTTGTAAGGGCAGATAATTGTACATGAATTCATACAGTTTCAATTGATACCAAAATATATGGGAAAAGCCGTGTTCCTAGACTCAATTACCCAAAACGTACGAAATATTACCGGATACTACCGGGTACCACCGGGTAAAAATAAATCCTTCGTGAAAACGGCTAATGTAACAGCATTTGCTTTGAAGCGACAATTAACCTTGTCAGTAGCGTGACAAATATGCGGTCATTCAGGGAATTGACCTAGTCCTTTGGACCGAAGCGACCATGCAAAGCTGGCGCCCCTCCGACTAGTGACGGCACCCCTACGGCCAGTGACGGCGCCACTCTGGTCAGTGCAGGGACAACCCTCTGGCCAGTGACCACGTCATCCCTTGAGATCCCGGCCAGTAACGACGCCCCCTGCACGAGCTAGTGACGGCGCCCTCCAGTGGGTGACACGCCCCCCTCCAGGCCAATGACAGCGCCCACAATTAAGGCACAACGAGCACGTGGCGGAAGAGAGGAAGCCCCTTCAAAATGTTGGTGGCGCCCCTATTGATGTGGTGGCGCTCTTCATGGCAATGGTCTGGTCTGTTGTGAGTTTCTGCGCACGTCTCTGTACCTGGAGACATTTCTAAACGATAATGAAGTTTGGCGACATTCTCATAAGGTTATATTGATAAATGACAATGCAATTTATAATAGAACAGCAATGTTTGTTCACGCTGCATCTTAGCCACAACTTCAAATGCAAAACACAAATTATGATAGACACAGGGGCGGATCCAGGGGGGCAGCGGGGCTGGCAGCCCCCCTCAATGGAAATTGGCGCCCCTGCGCCGAAGGCGCAGGCGCAATCTGGGCGCCGCAGGCGCCCCCCATTCCATGGAGAGCGTATTAAAACCCATGGAGGGTACCCCAAACCCATGGAGGGCGCCCCCAAACCCATGACTGTTCCTCCAAACCCGTGGAGGGCGCCCAAACCCATAGAAGGCGCCACAAACCCATGGGAGGGCACCCCAAACCCATGGAGGGCGCCTAAACCCATGGAGAGCGCCCCAAACGCCATGGAGAAGCGCCCCGTAACCAGGAGGGCGCCCCATTTCCGGAAGTGGCACCCCGATGCCCAAAAAGCATTCTGAACTTCAGAACTTCGGAAGGGCGCCCTCAAAACTCGGAAAGCGTGCCCTCGAATGTTATTAGTATTGCACACCAAATCTGAGGAGGGCGCCCCCCCCCCCCCAAGTGGCGTTCGCCCTCAGATTCATGAAGGGCGCCCCAATCCCATGGACGGCACTCCCAGTTCTGGGGAGGGAGCCCCGATTGCCCAAAGCACCCCATAGCTATTGGAAGGGTGCCTCGAAAACTCGGAGTGGCGCCCTTAAACAAGATGAGGTGCACTCCCGAATCTAAAACAGGGCGCCCCAAACTCAACAAAGGGTGCTTCAAAGCCACGGAGGGTGCCTCCAAAATCAGAGCATTACAAAAAGTTTAGATGTTACAATAATGAGTTATTTTTGCGCGACACTGCAATTTTTCCATACCTAGCCGGCACCGCAGTGACCCAATGGTCATGGCCACTCATTAATCCAGGGGAAAACTGCCCTTCCAGGAACGTTTGGGGGGCATTTTAATGCAAGCATGCCCCCAACGGCGTTCTCAGTGGCTGTAAAGCGATAGTTGCCCGCACCTGATCAGGGGGGGAGGAAACTGCCCCTCCCGGATTTTCTAAATAACTGATACTTAACTACATACAATACCATTTTCACAAATGTATTATTGTTGCACGAAATGTTTAAAACAATTTAAAAATGTTTTAAAATGTTTTGTTAGTAGCCGTTTTCACGATGGACTAATTTGCGAGAAATGTTTAAATCCTCGCCTTACGGTCGCGTAGGGCAGTTTAAAACATTTTGTTTTGCAAATTAGTCCATCGTGAAAACGGCTACTACTAAAACATTTTAAATTATTTTAAAACATTTTAAAACGTTTTAAAACATTTTGCGAAAAATAATCCATCGTGAAAACGGCTATTATATCGAAGTGAAAACTTTCAGTACTTATGGTACATTCAATTCTCTTGATACCTACATTCTATGAAACGCATATAAATAAAAAGGGCGATCCAGGTGCGACAGGGGGCGAAAGGGCTCTGGCCCCTGCCCGTACCCAAAGCTCCGGAAACTATTATTTGCCAACGCCTTCCCCTAAAAATACGGTCGGACAAACGGTTCCTCTGCAAATTTATCGTAAAACTTGCCTTTTGCGGCAGTCAAAATCCAGCATCAACAGTCAACGGGTAAATTGCGCCGCTTCGCGCATGACACCAGGTTTCGCATTGCATATACAAAATTCGAAAATGGGGAAAATTAATTGCATTAGGTGTCTGGTAGAGGCTCTCCCTGGCGATAATTGCTGGCCCAGGGACCAATTATCATAGGTACCGAGATGTGTAACCAGAAAAGTGGTTTACCTGAAGGCTTGCACCTCACGGTCGGTTTCAATATCAAAATTTGATTTTTCACGACTAGAATCAAATTTTAACGCCGCTTCGCGCGTCAATCAGTACCATCGTCCATGACGAATAAATCGGCATCGTTTTCGGTTTTGGTCGTAACCGGACATTGAATGCATAACATTTTTAAGTTAATCCTTTTGCAATGGCCACCTTATCCTCTACAATCGTTATATATTTCTGGGGTTTAATACAAAATATTGAATGTGAAAATCAGTTGCATTAGGTGTCTGATGGGGCTCCCCTGGCAGTAATTTGCTGCCCAGGGACCAATATCTGACACTCATATCGAGATCGTGCAACCATGGTAAAAGGGGTTACCCGAGGCTTGGCTCCACTCACTGTTTCGGTTTCAATATTCGAATGTTATTTTCCCACGACTTAAAATCAAATTTTTCACGCACTCGTCGGCATCACATCAGTGACCATTCCTCATAGCGAACGCCATCGTCACGTTCGGTTGCGTCGTAACGCTGAATTGATGCATAACATTTATCGTTTATGATTAATTTTACCATGCCCACCTTTCCTCTACATGCTTATATATTTCTGGGTTATACAAATATCGAAAATGACAAAATTGATTGCATTAAGGTGTCTGGTAGAGCTCTCCCTGGCGGTAATTGCTGGCCCCAGTGACAATATCTGCATCATTTCCGAGAATGTGCAGGCCAGAAAAGGGGGTTACCTGAGACTTGCTCCACTCTCGTCTGGTTTCAAAATTAAAGTTGATTTTCCAACGACTAAAATCAAATTGTCCACGCCGCTTCGCGGCGTCACATCAGTGTTGCCATCCGTCATAACGACCCAATCGACAGTCGTTTTCGTTCGTCATAATGCTGATTGATGAAAACATTTTAATTTTATCCTTTACCATCATAAACACTGTTATAATCTATGTTTAATATATGCCTTTACAATGCCCACCTTACCCTCTCACCGTATATGTTTTCTGGGGTTATCCAAGGCAAAACCCGTATAATTTTGCGCCTCTTGCGGTAAACAACATAATACATACAAATAACAGGAAAGTCCACATTTGAAATGCTGAAGGGGTTTCAATATACGCAGAAAGTTGGAGTACATCTTTTTCTTGATTTCAACAGACTCCCCATTTACAAATTATCGGCGACACCCCTGTGTACACTGTACAGTCGAAGATGGGCTGATCACTGATGACGCGCTCCCTGTCCCCTCCCGGTCAACAACATCCTCGCGGACGGCCTGCTTTCCCTCCCCCTGCTCAACAAATTTTTGACAATATTCCACTGGATTTGATCCCTTTCCCCAAACCAACAAATCCTGCATGCACCTATGGATAAGTAGTTGGGAAAAATGACGTTTTTATTGTGTCACATGCATGCGATTTTTGGCGTAAAAACATAAAGTGTTTGACAAAATCGTACAAACATCGGAGTATTAATGCAAATGCAAATTTAAAACGTCAAAGAAAGGAAATTAAATTTTAAAAACGTCGATCTAAGATTTGTGGTAATTTTTTAACCTACAACTCAGACAAAATATGTTTTTTCGATAAAAAATGCATGGCGCCCCTCAGGCGCAAAAGAGCGCCCCCTGGGCCTGCAGCCCCCATCCTCAATGAAAATCCTGGATCCGCCACTGGATAGACACCATCCGTTAAAGAAGCATCATTGTAATACATTTTACGCTGATATCCAGTGCATTTCCCAAGGTAAATATTGTTATTGAACAGTGCGGATCGATGTCGTAAGTTATGCCGCCCCCACAGCGCCCTCCGTACAATGCATATTACCCATGCATATTACATCCCGGGCAATCCCTACAGATTAAACTCAGACAGCAATCATCCATTTGGATTCCATTCCACGCCCTTCCCCCTGCGATATTCATCTAATTTCACGGTGCTCCCCACGGCATCAAAATGTATGGACGCAAAGGCGGCCAGACGAATGGCGGACACCGTCATCTCCAACAGGCGCGCGCATCCTATAAGTCGTCTTCACATGAGCCCCCTGCTGCGACTAAGCCATTCTCTCATGGAAGCAGAATGAAAAGCACCGGGGTGCCGAGGCCGAGATGAAATACCTGGTGCGTGCAGAACGTGTGTGTGTGTGGGGGGGGAGGGGGGTCCAGTGAGACAGGGAATGGGGGTCTACGGAAGCAAGCCAGCGACGGCATAACAACGGACTACAGGATAATACAAATCTAGGGTCTGCCAAGTGCGAACTCAAAAAGAGCTAAAGGAGGTGGGGCATGGCGTATCGGCATATCGGCGACAAGATGACTAATGGTCGAGCCAGAGACAGAGACCACACATTAGACCTAAAAGCCAAAGTTCTTAGAGTTTCGGCCGCCTACCCCCCCCCCCCCGATGGCTGTTCAATGTTTGTTGTTTCTGTGTTTGTGTTCTGTGTTTGTTTCTGTGTTCTGTGTTCTGTGTTCTGTGTTCTGTGTTCTGTGTTCTGTGTTCTGTGTTGTAGTTCTGTGTTTGTGTTTCTGTGTTGTTTCTGTTTTGGTCTGTGTTTTTTCTGTGTTTTGTTCTGTTGTTTGTGTTCTGTGTTTGTGTTCTATGTGTTGTGTCTTGTGTTTGTGTTCTGTGTTTGTGTTCTGTGTTTGTGTTCTGTGTTTGTGTTCTGTGTTTGTGTTCTGTGTTTGTGTTCGTGTTTGTGTTCTGTGTTGTGTTCTGTGTTTGTGTTCTGTGTTTGTGTTCGTGTTTGTGTTCTGTGTTTGTGTTCTGTGTTTGTGTTCTGTGTTTGTGTTCTGTGTTGTGTTTCTGTGTTTGGTCTGTGTTTGGTGTCTGTGGTGGTGTTCTGTGTTTGTGTGTTCGTTTTGTTTCTGTGTTTGTGGTGCGGTGTTTGTGGTTCTGGTGTTTGTGTGTTCTGTGTTTGTGTGTTGCTGTGTTGTGTTCTGTGTTTTGTGTTCTGTGTTGTGTTCTGTCGTTTGTGTTCTGTGTTTTGTGTTCTGTGTTCTGGATTCTGTGTGTCTGGTTCTTGTGTTGTGTTTCTGTGTTTGTGTTCTGTGTTTGTGTTCTGTGTTTGCTGTTCTGTGTTTGTGTTCTGTGTTTGTGTTCTGTGTTTGTGTTCTGTGTTTGTGTTCTGTGTTTGTGTTCTATGTTTGTGTTCTGTGTTTGCGTTCTGTGTTTGTGTTCTGTGTTTGTGTTCTGTGTTTGTGTTCTGTGTTTGTGTTCTGTGTTTGTGTTCTGTGTTTGTGTTCTGTGTTTGTGTTCTGTGTTTGTGTTCTGTGTTTGTGTTCTGTGTTTGTGTTCTGTGTTTGTGTTCTGTGTTTGCGTTATATGTTTGTGTTCTGTGTTCTGTCTTTGTGTTTGTGTTCTGTGTGTGTGTTCTGTTCATAACCCAGTCACGACCGTCCGTCGGCGAGGGCGGAGCACGGTATCGGGAAGGGGGAGGGAATGGGGAGGGGGCAAACCGTACCAGCTGGTCTACCGGACCGTGACGTGACAGCGTGACGCGTCACACAGCGTGACGCCACAACACGGCACAGTGACCACCAGAGGGGTGCGGGACTCAACGCCAACGGGCCATGTGTCCCCCTGTCCTGACCACCACTACCACAGAAACTCAACGGTAGTATTGACAGATCCAACGGTCGAGTCGACCCTGTGGCAGCTGAACGCAGCTGTCACCGTTTAACAATTATTATCATTGCTGAATTAACGCCAATGGGGACATTGAACTTCTAGGAAACACTTCTGTTGTCATTGTTCGGGTCATTGTTCGGAATGAGAATGAGGCATGTGTTACATCAGCATGTCCTTTCCTCCCATCCCTCCTCCCCTCCTCCCCTCTACTGTCAGTGTGAAATAAAACAGTCCCGCTCCCCGAATGAGGCCTCCATAGAAGAGGCATAGATCGACGGCAAGACGCCGGCGACGGGGCACTCACATTTGTAACTGGGAGCGTTCTCGGTCGGTGGCGAGGCGGAGTGTTACCCTGGTCTGGTATCCATAAATACTTCCCTGACATTCCCAGCTCCTCCCCAGGCCGGGAAGTTCAGCGGTGCCCGCCCACGGCGACACCAGCTGAGAGGAGATATCTCGACGGCTGCCTTGATGGAGGGCGGCTCTGCGGAATTCGGGTTGGTGTACCCGGCGACCGGCGTCTGGTGTTGTTTTGTTGAAGTGAGCTCCATTACATGGGTTTGGCTACCGAGCGCAAGCATTGTTGTCGAAGGAATGTCAGATCATGACTGACAATGGCGAAAGAGGTATCGAAAGACCTTCAGGCCTCAATGTTCAAATACATAATTAATCGGAAGACACGTTTTCCCCTCCGTGGCAATTCCCAGGAGATGACAACGGAACCTCTCCTCATCTGTTGTTTATTGTTTTATTGTTTGTTTTTTTTGTTTTTTTGGGGGGGGGCGCCGTCTCCTCATCTGGTTCCACTGCAGTAGTAGAGCGAGCACCACCTGACCCTCCCTTACTTCTGCCGGCAGCGCAGGATATCACAGAGAGAATGTTGGCTCTCCTTGGGGACCGCGATCTCCTCCGACACGACCAATTACCGTTCAGTAATTTCCGTTCACCACGGACGCGGCCAACTCCAGTGGGTCGCAGGTCCCACAAGGTCAGAGCTCCAGGAAATGGGCCGTGAGCCAGTTCCCTCGGCCAGCTCCCAAGACACCGGTCACGCGTCTTTGGTCCTCTCAGTGGCAAGGCATCGGAGAAAGCTGGCCCAAGGTCCGGACTCGCCATCCACACAGGAGGAGCTTTGTTTGTGGGGAGCCATTCAAGAGCACTATGAAATGAACGACGTGTCATAGGCAAAGCCGCGGGAGGTGACATAGATTAAATTCATCGCTGTTCTCCCCAGCCCGAGTGGGCCAATTTCGAAATTCAACAAGTTTGCCATTTCAGTGAGCTACGACATGGCGAACCGAATTACCCGGGCCAGCTGAAATGTGAGCCGACATTTTCCCCGAGCGGAAGCACACTCGGAATGATTAGCCCGCCGGGGTCTGCGATGAACATCTCAGAGCGACCGAGTGTGTCATCGTGATGGCTTTGGACCGCCCTGTGGGCTGAGGCCGTGTCTGGCTGGTCCTAGACCGGGCAGCTGCGGCTGGGCTGGACACGTGGTGGCGACATTGACACGGTCTGATATGGCTGGACACGTGACGGTGACACTGACACGGTCTGAGATGGCTGGACACGTGGTGGCCGACACTGGCACGGTCTGAGATGGCACTTGACACGTTGGGACGTGACACTGACCACCGGTCTGAGATGGCTGGGACACGGTGGCCGACACTGAACGGTCTGAGATGGCTGGACACTCGTTGGCGACACTGACACGTCTGACATGGCTGGACACGTGACGGTGACACTGACAACGGTCGAGATGGTCTGGACACGTGTGGCGACACTGACACGGTCTGAGATGGCTGGACACGTGACGGTGACACTGACCACGGTCTGAGATGGCTGGACACGTGGTGGCGACACTGGACACGTCGGAGATGCCTGGACACGTGGACGGTGACACTGACACGGGTCTAGATGGCTGGGAACACTTGACGGGTTGACACTGACACGGTCTGGAGGATTGGGCTGGACACGTGTGGCGACACTGACACGTCGGAGATGGCTGCGACACGTGACGGTACATAGACCACGGTCTGATATGGGCTGGACACGTGACGGTGACACTGACACGGTCTGAGATGGCTGGACACGTGGTGGCGACACTGACACGGTCGGAGATGGCTGAACACGTGACGGTGACACTGACACGGTCCGAGATGGCTGGACACGTGACGGTGACACTGACACGGTCTGAGATGGCTGGACACGTGGTTCGTATGGGGTTTATTGTCTTAGGTGCGCCTTCTAGATAACATCTTCTTTACCCTGTTTAACGTTTATAGTGGCGATCGTGTATGGCTATCGAAACAAAACAATATGCAAAAATATAATATCAATGAAAATTCAACTAAAGGGTCTCCAGACGTGAATGTTATCGCATCCAATAAACAAACCGGTAGCTTCTCACCGTAATACAAATATATTTGACATAACAAAAGAGTAGGCATACTTAGGTACTCCAAGGTCGTCGGGAGCCGACATTTGTCCATTACACGTTTTAGGTAAAGAATGCGATTTTCACAATTTAAAAATATAATTTGCATGGTAATGGTCTGGGTTTGTTTATTCAAAACATATTGTAAGGCTGAAACAGTTTTTTTCTTCTTCTCTACATTTTGATTCCAAAAGATGATAAAGATCTAACAATTACAAATATCAAGCAACATTCTTGTAGAACATATCTTTTTAGAAAATGAGGATGTGGCTAGGTTTTTCTTTTGTGTAGAAACATGTTATATGATTCTCGGGTTTATCTTCCAGCAACATTTCATCTAACGCATGTTCAATGACAGTGTGTAGTGTGGAATATAATTTTTGTCCGTGTCAAGCGTGTCCGAAATCACCTGCAAAGTCTGGTTCCCGAACCCCTCACCCCCACATTAGATCAAACACTACACTTGCACTTCCAATGATTGGCAATCATTCGTAAAACTGGAGTCACCTCCTCACTATTTGTAATCACTTCTTTGTGGACTATAATTTTCTTTTGAATATTGCAAACTCAACATCACCATTCCGTCACTGAAATTTACAACTAAACTGCGTATGCAGTTTATTATATTGCCAAGCTTAGCTTTCTTAATTATCAAAACAACAAGAATGGCAATACTCGACTTTGGGCCGTAAAAGTTAAGTGACGTTACCGTCTAACACACAGATAGACTTTCCATTGTCAAGTCTCGGCGAATTTGTACGTTTCGGCTTTGGTCGCGCAACTTGGACACGTAACAGTTGCGCCAGCTTGACATTCAAACAGGACGAGAGCAGCCATCTAACAATTAGTGCTGAGCAAAGCTGGGACCAACGTTTTGGAGTCTAATTAAAAAACTTGTTATGCCGATGCATTGCTTTGGGGGCAAGTTTGAGCATGTTTTTTAAAGAAATCATCTGGAGGTGGCAATATCCCGTTAAGATAAAATACAAGGCCAACTATAGTGCACTGAAGAGGATGCATGCATTGCGGAACAGCATTTCTGAAATAATGCTGTTTGGCACTATACCTTTCATGGGCTTTGTGTATGTGCGGAAGCAATGGACATCACATTTACCACTGCATTTCCGCGGTAAATGCTGCAGTGCCACCTACAGGGGATAGAGGAGCATTACAGGTAGGAAATAGGAAGGCAATAATCAAATTCGTGCATAATGAAGCCTATACTTGTTTTAGGACATTTTTGTGACGGTCAATTAAACGTTAAAACATCATCATGGATGATGGAGTAAACTGTAACTACTGCATGAATAAACATGCAACATACATGGGTGGTGCTTTTCAGACAAAGTTGGTGGGACACAAATTGTCATATTAGCCGTTTTCACGATGGCCTATTTTGCGTGAAATGTCTTAAAACATCTTAAGATGTTTTGAAATGTTTTAGCATGAAAGTTTTAGTATACGATATATTCCAAGACAAATAAGTTACTGATTTAGGCGATATTATTATTATTATTAAAGAGTTATGGAAACATGAAATGAGCTCTTTACAACATTATGATACAACATTGTTCGTTTCTAAAGAACATATGCGTCTAGAGTCCGTTCGTTCAGTTAAGCATATCGCCATATTAGTTACTTTCAATCTGGCAGCGTCATGGATCACAGGTCTGCCTTCGCATGCGCAATTAATGCGCTAAAACGATTCGCTGGAGACGAGTCCATTATGGAGCATGGGGAGTTCGCTTTGTTTGAGCGAACAATTAGTGTGCCTTGATACCATATGTTTCAAGATTTTCTGAAAAGAATCAGTAGGTGAAAGATCTGGTATCACAGCTAAACTATACATAATTATCTTGCAGTTACACCAAAACCGCAATTTTGTAACATACTATATTCTTACCAACATATTACCAAATTCTGAAAACATTTCAAGACAAAAATCCGCTTTGCAAAAGGTTGCTAGTTCAACCCTATTCCTGCGGGGGGCAGATTTCTGCCCCCCGTAGTTTTTTCGCCCGCCGCTTCTGACCGTTACGTTATCGTCTTGAAACTTTTCGGACTTTTTCCTAAATATGAATGACGCTGTGTTCTTGTTGAAAATTGTTGAAAAATCGCCCAGCAGAGGCGGCTTCCAGGGTCATGTTTTGGGAGGTCGTCTCGGATGGCCGGGTGTTGCGGCGCATACTTCCTTCGTAGGTTTGCGGTGGAATAAAAAGCGTCAGAAACTAAGTCGATGCTTTGTACATCATACATAATTGGATTATACATATTGGGGCGAAGGCGCACTCAGGTACATAAAATGGGGGCGACATTCTCCACCAATTTTAGGCCCAACTACAAATAAGCAAGATATAAAAGGCGTGTTCCGCACATGGTGCCCCATGTTGTTTTAACCTGAATCCGCCTATGCGCAATTCTGATACATTTAACAAATAACAGCAACAAAGCCCACCATGTGTACGTTCCCACGTCCCAACACTTTAAGGAGGGAAAAAGCACATATTTTTTCATAAAAAATTAATTCCCCCATTTTTTTATCCGAGTGCGCTATGATTTTTCGTTTGTGTACTTGTCTCCTTCCACACATTTGAAGAAACATGACATTGGAAGCTCAAAAAACGTTTTATTGCATGCAAATCGGTCGAATCACATGGCCACAATGATCTTTTCAAAAAACAAAAAAAATCGTATTTTTTTGCCCCCTGGCCCCCAATTTTAGAGCAAAAAAGACAATTTCTGGATACAAAAAGAAAAAGATTTCGTCCGACGAATCGAATGGTGTTTTCCCATCGAAATCGGCGGAGCGGTTCTCGAGATCTCTGGGGGTGCGGAATCTGCCCCCCGGCAGGTTAACGTAATTCTGGCCGCCCGCAGGAATCAGGGTTAAGGACAAGAAATAAGTATACTAAAAACTTTCATACTAAACATTTCAAAAACATCTTAAGATGTTTTGAAACATTTCGTGCAAAATAATCCATCGTGAAAACGGCTATTTTAGATGTGTGATACTGATGAGAGTGTTAGACATCTGTTTGGCTTCGTTACATACAATGAGTGTATTTTTTTTAATAGCTGTTCAAATTAACGCCTCTACAAAATAAAAGCATGTGGCAAGAACCGAAGCGATAACTGGTAGCGGTTCCGCATTTTAATCGTTACGGGTCTGCTTAGGCCTGGGACTACTAAATATTGCTAAAATATGTGCAGGCGCAGGTCACAAAGCTTAGCGGTGGCCTGCTTTTTCATTTATTTATTTTCGTACGAAAAATACAAAGCAAAATGGTTAAAATGAAACAAATAAAGATAAAAAAGACAACCAACGTTTTTAGAAACTTCAGCCAGACTGCCACACAACTTCGTGCGAACATATGTTTCTCAGTTTTGATAAGCCTGCTGTAAAGCAATAACACCGAGTCCAACTATCTGACAGCCAGCCAGCAGCATGACAGCTGAAGGCGGTATATCTCAAAATTCCGTTACCATGCCTGGAATAAAATGAACCTTGAACTATGTCGAAACCACTTCTATATTTGATGCCACCAGCTGTGGACCGCATTACACTCGTAACATACAAATATTCGCTCGTAAACTATCCACACCAGCCCCATCAACACTGTCCAGTTATTGCTCGTCTACGTGTCGTCGGTCGCACGTGGCTCATATTAGCCCTATTCCCCGCAGGCGGCCAGAATACGTAACCTGCGGGGGCAGACTGGCCCCCAAAGACTCGAGAACTGCTCACCCTATTTAAAGGACGAACCACCATTCATCTTCTTTCATCAATATTTCTTTGTATACCCCGAATTTCTTTTAGTTAGAAAAGGGTTCGAGGGGGCTAATAATACTTTTTAAGGACATGGCGGCCATGTGATTCGACCGATTTTCATGCCCCCAAAAATTGTGGCTTTCTTTGTTATGATCTTCAATATATAAAGGGACGAGTACCATAATAAAAAATCATAGGCGTATTCAGAAGATAAAAAATAAGGTGATTTTCGGATAATAAATATGTGCTGTTGGTGATTGTTTGGGACGATAGGAGCGTCATATAGTGTCTTTTTTGCTGTAATTTGTTAAATGTAATATATTTGCGCAAAGGCGGAGCCAGGTTAACAACGTGGGGGGCACCATGTGTGGAACGCCTTTAACCCTATTCCCTGCGGGGGCAGATTCTATCCCCCCGGTAGTTTTTCGCGTGCCGCTTCTAAAACGTTACGCCTAGCGTTTTGAACCTTTTGGACTTTTCCTATAATTGAATGACGCATGTTGTGTCAAAATTTTGAGAAAAAAATCGGTACGGCAGAGATGGCTCCAGGCTCATGCTTTGGGGAAGTCGTTGTCCAGATTGTCTTACTACACTCATCAAAGAAACATAGCTTTTGCCAGCATCTTCTTCACACACTGAGTTTCTTTCGCACTTATATCACCACACATACAACTTGACACACTGCTGCTCACTGTACGGAACCTGAGGCCCGGTGCGGTCGTGAACTCGCCCGAGTCCAAACATACCTGTTTAACTCGCATCGTTTTGACCTTGTCTAACACCCCCACTTTTCCTGCGTGACCGGGGGACGTGGTGGTTCCATGGGGCGCGCGGGCGGATAACCAGCGCACTGTTTTGCCTGCACTGGTCGACTTCGTGGCGGTGGAACAGGATGACATGCATGATTCGTTTATAAACAGACATGCCAAATTACACGCACGATAGTGCTTTTGCACTGTTACTGACATATTTTTGTTTTATTTTGTATGTTTTAACAGCAAAAAACTGGTGATGATGATGATGATGATGATGACGTATGTACACAGCCACCAAGTACAGTGCCAGGGTCGCCAGAGTTGACCTATAGGACTCTCTCGACATATATAGTCAGAGCAGACGGCTCTGAGCCGTATACAATCGCACCATGTTGAGACGCCCGTGCACTCGCCTCACCACCGCACTGCCGTTACCCGCCGTCACGCATTTTGGCGCACTGGTACAGCAGCTTGAGGTCGGAGCTCAAACCTGCTGCCACCTGGGCGGGCAGCGACGAGAAATCGTTTTACTCGAGCGGCTGGAATGCACTCACAGACAGCGCGTGTAGTGTTGTGTTGGTTGTTTTTTTACTCGTGATACTAACGTGGGCACACGATAATCTTCCGATTAGGCATTTATTTCGCCACGACTCAACATAACTATGTAGTGATTAGCGTATCAAAGTGAGAACTGCGAAAGATACCATCCTGGAAGACCAACCTCCCTAATTTCTGCATTGGGCATTTGGCCAATAGCTTAACATAGGGATTTCACTAGCGCCACCTATGGACAGAGCACTAGCGCCATCTACAAACACGCTTATTTCCGCTTATTTCCTAAGAAGTTCTTCTGTACTACGGATGAATGGAATGGGCTAGAATGATCGGATTGGCATTACAATATTCAATAATGTTCGAAATATATTTATCATGACAGTCTTCTGGCGGGCAACACATCCGAGATGTTTCAGTATCGATAATTAGTTTCGTTAAGGTTTTGTAAAAAAACGTGTATATACTCGAATTAATATCAAATTTGTACCATCAATTTTTGTCTATAGGCGAGGTAAGATAGGGTCGGACCTGGACATGGTTCGAATCTAGTTATGCGTCACACCATGGTAAACAGAATTGATAGAGTCACCATTGAACAGCGTGGCGATGGTTCACCCACCCTGGGATAGGAGCAGCAGGGGTGCAAAGTGCACGTGCATTCACGGTGCTATACAGGCTATGTTGGAAGAAAACTGTCCGCTTCTGGCCTCCAGATGCAGATGGCGATTGTTCCACCTTGCATTTATGTTGGGCACATCCCTATCATTTCGCACATCTAACAAGAGCCCACATGATCTTTATCATGCACGTGCCATGCACACTAAGAAAAAAGGTAGAACGCTAGCCGTTCTCAGAGAACATTTTCCGTTCTCATTTGTCCTATTCAAAACAGACCACACAAAACGAGAACCTTAGGTGGGGTTATTTTAAGACGGTTAAAATAAGCAACAGTTTCCTTCTCACCAGTTCTCATGAAGAACACTTCCGATCCTTTTAGTAGAAAACTTATCGATAATTTTAGTAGAAAACTTTTCCGACCTTATTAGCTGAACACTTACCGAACGTTTAAGTAAACACTTATCGACCTTTTAAAAACCCTGAACCCCAGTAACCGTTCTCAGAGAAGAGCAGTATCCCGGCAGCCGTTCTAAAACAACATGGTTTTCCTTCTCATTGTAGAACTGCATCCGTTCTCGTAGAAGCTCGCACAGGGTTCTGAAAACGTGTGGTCTAATTTTGAATAGGGCAAATGAGAACCCATATCATTCTACTTTGAGAACGGTTTCCGCACTATTAAAAGGAAAATGATAGCGAATAACATGTATTAAACGACTCCAACAAACACAACGCCTGGTGCAGGGCACGAGCTCCTGATCTCGGCTCAGCATCTCACACACAAGCGACTCCAACGAACACAACGCCCGTACCGGGCCTGAGTAACCACACTGAAAGAACAGTTTGAGAACACCTAGCAAACGTTCTAAAATAACGCCAAGTTTCGAGCTCACATCTCAGCAGAACTCTTTTATACGACCCATTTAACCCCATTTGCTGACTGTTTCTCACGTCGACGCCAGAACACGTTCTTCAGAAGATTCGTCACAGGGGTGTTCTTTATATAGAGAACGCTTTCCGTCTCTGAGGGTACGCAGCTGGCGTACCAGAAGTTCGGCTAGGGTTCTGACTTTTGCCTCACTTTTGCGCTCATTGTCTGCTTTTTTAGGTGAACAAGTGGTGTTTGCCATGGTAACCCTGCAAGTGGGACCAACGGTTTTCTACAGGAATAGACGTTGACGTCATAATAATAACTAATGCGGCAAGCAATACTTCATACTAAAAATATGTTCAAAGTTAAACATTTATAATTTAATTTGTATTTACCACGTTGTTAAAAGACAAAGACAATGGAATTTATATACTTGATATGTTGAATTATAAAATTATTATTTGATTATGACGTCATTTAGAAGCCTTATGTAAAGCAAGTCGAGGCGAAGAGCCAAGGTCCTATAACCGAAGAAGAGCCGAGTCTTGAGAGCTTCCGGTCTGTTCCGTTCGTGGATAGAATTAAATTGGTTTCCGAGGATAATTTATAGTCTGCAAAATATAAAAGGTGAGCAAATGCAAGTATTGTCCATTCTTTTGTATATTTTAAAAAGAAGTATGATATCGAAAGAAGTGAAGCATCTTTGTATTTATTATTTATGTGGCTGCGTCATACTCGTCTCATTTTTGTCCTCTCGCCCTTCCATATGATAGAGTGTCTTAAACTCAGAAAGTGTTAATGGCCAGATTTTAGGCGCATAAAAGGCATTTTATCAAGTTGGAGGACTGATCTAAGAAGTAGACTGGTGTTTCATTCTGTACTAATTTGACTGAATTATTAGGAGGGTGGGGGGAGGGTGATTTCTGAATCCGCCCTCCAGTATGTGTAATTATCAGAGGCCCTTCATTGCGCGTGTAAAGGTATATGACGACTGCGCCTCTCTCAGTCAGTGTTGTGTTTTCGTTGTCGTTGTATTTGAAGCTGACTTTGTTTTTGTCATGACGCGGCCATTGTGACGCGACTGCTGTGCCCGAAAGCAGAGAATTCAGGCCCGATACGGCTGGCGGCTGTCTGGTTACTCAGCCCGGGTCCGGCGCGTCTGTGTTCGTTGGAGCGCTATATGTGTGAGATGCTGAGCCGAGAATCAAACTCGTGCCCTGCACCAGGCGTTGTGTTTGTTGGAGTCGTTTAATACATGTTATTCGCTATCATTTGCCTTTTAAAAGTGCGGAAACCGTTCTCAAAGTAGATCGGTATGGGTTCTCATTTGCCCTATTCAAAATTAGACCACACGTTTTTAGAACCCTGTGCGAACTTCTATGAGAACGAATGCAGTTCTACAATGAGAAGGAAAACCGTGGTTCTTTGAGAACGGCTGCCGGGATACTGCTCTTCTCTGCAGAACGGTTACTGGGGCGTTAGGTTTTTTAAAAAGGTGCCATAGTTGTGGAAATAAATGTACTGAACTCCCTTTTCCGGAACTGCAATAATTGTTAATTTCCCGGAATGGAAGGGCTCAGTACATTTTTCCACCTTAGGCCTGCCACAAACCTCCAAATTGATAACCCACCTGCAGGGTGTTCTAGGACACACCACTTGGCGGCTATGGGCACCAACTAAGGTAGAAGTATTTACTGGTTCGAAATTTCTATGTATAATAACGCGTTAAAGATACTCTTATATCGAGGGGGATTCATAGCGCACGTTGCAGGTTACTAACCCGGGGCGGTAAAATTGCATGCAATCGGACATGGTTGTGGAAGTCAACCACTGTGCCAAATTGCAGCGCTCTAGGGGGCGTAGTTCGCCTGATATGGCAGAACGGTTGACAACTGGATACCCAGTGCACGTGCCTGGTGCACCCCTCGGGGCAATCGGAATGCCTCGGAATGTATGTGTTGTGTGTCAATTCACAAGACAAAGGACAATTATTGCGCCCAGTTTTGATTCTTTGTGAGCGGAAACGGCAATTTCCAAAATAGGGGTGAAAACCACCTGCACGTGCACCGCACGCGCATCCAGCACCAGATCACCCCAAATGATGCAGCGCCAGAAATGGCTCGTCGAGCTCTATTGATGCAACAAGTTTGGTTTCGCTAACTAAAGAACTTCATAAACCAGAAGACTTCACGTGAAAATGGTCGCTCCTCCTCCTTTAAGGGGTGCAGCTTGCACCCCTCATGGAAGCCGACCGCTTGAAGGATGTATCGCGGTTGTGGGCATCTGTAACGTTCATAACAAGTGGTGGAGCCGGGTTGTGATGTGCATCAGTGCATATTTATCAAGCATTTCTTAATCATTATTTCTCCGGAATGGAGGTTCATTGCATTTTTGGCTGTAGCGCCTGTCATCACCTTTCAATCTCGCATTCACTTTGTGGGCACTGGCGGATCCAGAAAGTGTGATTTTGACAGTTTGGGGGCCAAATCCAAAAAATTATCGCCATAATTCTGAAAAATCATCGGATTTTCCGCTTGGCTAGTATCAAGTAACTGATTAAAACAAACTTTCTCTACGTAAAAAGTTGCTTAGCTAGTTCTTACGACCAAACTCAGGAAATGTAGTCAATTTGCCGCCACTTTTGGGTGGTTTGAGGGGCCACTGGCCCTTTGCCCCCCCCCCCCCCTGGATCCGCCCTTGTTATGTGGGTGTGTATGACATCATGGCTGGCTTGTCCAAAAAAATTAACATAAGTTAACGGTTCAGCTTATTCCACCAATATCACCCCTAAAGACAGCCTTACGTGCCTAATGTCATAGTGGGCTTCTTTTTGACGCGCCACTCTGTGACCATGTGTTGTTTTTTTCCGTACCAATGGTATTGTGCGGTTGCACTGAAAGAGAGTTACAACTCATTATATCCTTGCCCCATAGAGTGGTGGACGTGGGTGGCTTGGCGTTCTCATTTTCTCTCTGAGAAGTAAGGATTTCTAAGAAAGTGGGGAATTGTACCACAAACACTATTAACTCTGTCCACATCGCACCGTCACCTCAACCTATGTGTTTCTAATAACTTTGACGCAGTACATATTGGAAAGCATACAGATTACGCTCACACTAACTTGTTTGTTCCACCATAATTGTTTGACTTTTTACTTGGCCACTGGATGAAACCGAAAACAGGTCATCATACAGTTAAAATACCTGTTTAATGTAGCCTATGAGTTGCACGTTGCTATGAGGGAGGCGGTGCATATTGGCTCTTGCTACCTTGTGCTCCAAATACAAGGATATGTCCCGCTACATAAATTGTAAGGTTTAACCTTTTCACCATCTTCATCTGGCTGCCAGAAGCGGCCAGTTTTCTTTCAACATGGCTTGTATCGCAACGTGAAGGCACGTGCACTTTGCACCCCTGCTGCTCCCATGCCAGGCTGGGTGAGCCATCGCCACGCCACGCTGGTCAATGGTGGCCCCATTAATTATATTTGGAATGGTGTGACACAAGACTAAGTTTGAGCTTTGTCCAGGTACCCTATGTAAAGTTGGATATCTTGCCTGGCCTACTGAAAAATGCATTAACATTCTGTTTTTGTTTTAAGTACTATCTTCACAAGAAGATCCCGCATAAACACTCGTGCATGGTTTCTTGTCTTAAAAAGAAGCTAAGTTTGTTTCAGCTCATGCAAGGCCACTACATGCTTAATTACTCGCTTAGCATCGCTCAACGTAATGTAGCTTAGCAATCAGGCTCAATAATAAGCATATATTTTGTCTTTGACATTATTAAAATATCCTGTTTACGCTCAGAACAGCTTCGCTGGACTAAAAAGCTAACCCTTGTCTCTCCTTAATCGAGTAAACGAAGAGGAAACCGTCACTCTCTACAACGGTGAAGACGTGTGGCGGTGAAAACGGTGAAGTGAAGAACAGCAGTGAAGAAGTCTACTGTTAATTCAAACAACAAAATACGTTTTGAAACGGTTGAGACAACGTTTCGAGGAATTTAAACGAGACAAGGCTTAGAAGAATTGAAACGAGGCAACGTTATACAAATTATCCACAGTAAGTTGTGAAGAATGCAATCGACCATCGTTTTACTTATGTGCCTCACTGGTGTCACTAGTATTCCGAACTGGAGAAATCTAGTAAATATATCCACATACCATAGAGAGTTTCCACCAAAGCCCCTGTCTAATGATTCTGATAGCAAGATATCGGTGTCTTTATCCATTGAATTCATCAACATGCTGGAAATCAACGAAGTGATGGGTGAAGTAGAGTTTTCCATTTTTTATCGTGTCTGCTGGGAAGAGCCACGTTTATTCATGTTTCCTGGTCCTCGTTCATCACTAACTAGAGTGCCGAAGAATAAATTTGCAGAGCTCTGGCGACCTGACATAGTCATAGAAAATGTCCGCTCAGTGTCGAAAAACGGCATAATCAAGACCACCGTCTACACTGCAGTATTCTCGCCGCATAATCCGTTCTACTCAATATATATCGTCATGCGTGTGGGTTGTCAGTTCGAGTACGGATCGTACCCGATGGACATACAAGTGTGTAAGTTACATGTGGGTTCCATGGGCCTCACCGACGACGTCATGAAGCTAATATGGCACCCAAGTCTCCGATGGAAGCCGCAGGACCGCGAAAGATTCCTCCGGTTTCACCACTTGTTTCGTTTGAGGCTGTGTGAGAGCACAGCAGCGAAACTACGGTACTCTGAATTCGGTGCACATCCACAGAAGACATTGGTCATAATCATGCAGCGCAACTTCAAGTCTGTCGTCGTTCAAGTGTACATGCCGAGCGTGTTCTTCGTTTTGATCGCATGGCTCAGCGTGCTAGTGCCGCCCACTATGCTACGGACCCGGCTCCTGCTCAACTGCACCAACCTCCTCACCATCATCTCCATGTTTCTATCTGTCGCCAAGACTGAGGCTACGCGCGTCCCGAAGGTCAGCTACGTGACAGCGCTGAACCTGTGGATGTTCATCACCGTCGCCTTCTCCTTCAGCTCCGTGCTGCTCGTGATCTTCGACATCCGTCTGGTGGTTCTCCTCGCCAACCCAGGCCGTAAGCTGGAGGCAATGGTGGACCTCTTCCGACCTGAGAACACGGCCGAGCCAGGCGATGCACCGTCCTTCGGGGACGAGGACGAGGACGGTGTGGAAGAGGCGTTCACGGACGCGTCTGACGTCACGCCTCAGGTCAGTGGGCTGGATGTCACCAAGTCTCGGCTAAGCTTGCGAGTCGAAGAAAAGCGACTCGAGTGGCTGTCCCGAACGGCCGGCTTCGAGCAGGTCTACCTGGTGGGCTACCCAATGCTGTTCCTGCTCTTCCTGTTCGGCTACTTTGGCTACTTCCTGTCGCTGCGGAGTGACAAGATGTCGCAGCTGATGGCTGAATCAAAGTCGAATGACACGCTGTACTCGGGATGCTTCTGCTCCAGGCACGACTTCGGTCCCGGCTGTATGACAGATGAGGACTATATCGACTATGATCTGATCTGATCAGCGACGATGGCATGGTGCTGATGTGTATCAGGTGGATAGTATGTCAGTAGGTCAATTTGTCAGCAGTTTGTTTTGTGTAATAATTATATCTATGTTTGTATATTGAACAGAACTGCGTGTCGTATGTACAAATACAACAACTGATTTACTTCGAATCGATACGGTTTCAAAAAAGCACAGGAAGGGAATATCGTAAAATATAAATTACACAAACATATTGCATAATTGTAAAATGTTATTTCACACAAAAACTTCAGCGATAAAGATTAAAGGAGATTTTATTATAGAAACAGCAACACCATAGATAACTGTAGTAACCATAGATAACTGTAGTTACTACAGTTATCTATGGCAACATAAAATCGTCTGCATTTGAAACTAAGAGATCTGTTTGAAAACTGCAACAGCCATAACACAGCCCCAGCTGCCTCTCAGCGACTATGCATTTTTAGACAGCATTGGATTACAAAATGTATTAACCCTTTTAGTGACAGGGGGTCTTTTTCGGCCACCCCTCAGGTTCTTTGTGGATATTTCCGGAACCATTAGAAGCATGTCCATGAAACTATCGGAATTTTTATCAAATTAATTTCCGCATATTGGTGTACAAATTTTGAGTTCTCTCCTTAACAGAGGCGGTTTCAGAACGCGATTTTGGTAGGCTTTTTCGGAAACATTCGGCGATTACCTATACAGGTAATCGACGAATACATATATCTATAGGTATTCGGGGGGATACCTATAGCTATAGGAATACCTATAGCTATAGGAATACCTATAGCTATAACTCCGTACCTATAGCTATAGGTACGGAGATACGTTCTTCGTGACTTCTTTCTAACTGCATCAAGCATGAAAGGATTACAAATTGTCATGGTGATTGAAACAAGTTCAAATTAGTTGTTGCTAATGAAATAGCATAACTATTACACGGCTGAGGTGGTTTCAGGGAAGGAGAAGCTTCCAGAAAGTATGAAACGTTTGGTTGGTAGTAGGTACTAGTCACTAGAGTATGGGATGGGATATCTAGAACTACGAAGATGCGAAGATAGTTTCTCCTTTCATTCTTTGCATAATTTATTTCATATAGAATTGCAAGGGCATGTTCAGGCACAGGAAAAGGGGTGACTGACACGATAATGACGATATGCCAGCGACTTCTACGGAATACAAAGAATAGCTTTTAACGATATATGCACATATGGGGCAAGGGAAGGGTATGAAGTTATTTTTTGCAGGGGCACGCTTAGAAATTGAAGACAGGGGGCCATAGCATTACAGGGAAACTAGGGTGCTTTCTCCAACAATGACATATATTCAGAGGGCACGTGCTCCCTCCCAAACATCTGAGGAGGGTCCTTTTCGGCGCGCGCAGCGCACCGAAAGGGGCCAACAATACCGTGCGAAGCGCAATATCATGGGCATAAGTATCGGAAGACCACGCGAAGCGTGATCTTCAGACAGTTTAGAGCACTTCAGAGGCTCTTCAGGACCACCAGGGCCCTCTCTGAAAGAATAGAGGGCCCCTGGACGTTCTAAAGAGCCCTGTGCATGCAAGAGAGGTCCCTGGCCAGACCAAAAGGGCCCCTGAGTGGGTCAGAGGGCCCACTAACAGGTCGAATGGGCCCCTAGCCAGCAAAGAGGGCCCCTGGACAGGTAGGAGAGGCCCTTGAGCATGTCGGCAGGGCAGCAAAGCAGCCAACTCAGTCCTTTGCAAGGTGTTAAGGGCCCCTGAGCAGGCTGGGGGCCCCTATGCAGGTCAGAGGGCCCCTGACTAGACCGAAAGGGCCCCTGGGTGGGTCCGAAGGGCCTCTAAACATGCCGAACTGGCCCTAAGCCAGTACGGAGTGGCCCAGAGCAGGTCGAAGGGCCCCTGTGCAGATCGGAGAGGCCCCTGACCAGACCGAAAGGGCCCCTGGGCGGGTAAGAATGGCCTCTGAACATGCCGAATTGGCTTCTAGCCAGCACGGAGGGGCCCCAGGGCAGGTCGGAGAGCCCCTTGAGCATGTTAGCAGGCCCAAACCAAAGGAAAACAGCGCAGTCCGACCAGAAGAGTCGCTGGGCAGATCGGAGGGGCTCCTGGGCAAGTCAGCGGGGCCCCTGGCTAGATAGAAAGGGTCCCTGGGCCGGTCGGAAGGGCCATTGGACATACCGGATGAGTTCCTAGCTAGACTGGAGGGGACACTGATCAGGTCGGAGGGGCCCCTGAGCATATCGGCAGGGCGACAAAGCAGCCAGTACAGTCCCTGGCCAGGTCGGAAGGACCTCAGGACAGGCCGAATGGCCCCTTTGACACACAAGAGGGACTTTTGGAAGGTCAGAGGGGTCCCTGGTCAGACCGCAGGGCCCAAACCACGACGAGACCTCAGGTGAATATTAAATACAAAAAGAGCTCCTAATCCACAATACAAATATAATGATTGGACTTTCGGGTATATATTGTAACAATGTAACAGCATTCGCCAGCAGCCGTTATCAACCGACAGCTCCTCTGATTGTGCCGCTTGTATTGTGGGATAATTCCTTTTAATACTTAACCTGCATCACCCACTCCACGTCATGCCTTTTTGCGGATCCAAGATGAGTCACTGAACAGGTCGGAAGGGCGTTTGAATGGTCGGAGGGGCCCTTAAACGATCTAAAGGGACCATTGGCCTTTCAACAGTAAAAATGCAGTTGCCCAGGGGAATAAAACTCAATTTTTTTGCGACGCTCCGTGGCGCAATTTAACTACAAACCTGTATTATATGCGGTTTAAAAACCAGGCCGCTTCTCGGCGCATTGATTTTTTATGTTGCTTCGTTGCTATATGACTGGGCATAATAGATGGCTTTAGTACTTTTTTACCGCACTTTTGACGCACAATAACATTTGTAGAACTTCGTACCTTACGCAATGCGACGCATTGATTAGAATGAATGATGAATGAGAACAAATGAGAATATTTAAATGATAAACATGTGAGTTAAAAAATATGAGAGTAAATTATAATTTCAAAAAATTAAAATATACAGGCCAATAACCCGCGCGGCGTAGAGGGGTAAATATTAACCTCCCGGAATTTGCCAGTAGTTTGAAAACCACAACGGATAGCAAAGCCAAACTGTGTTGCCTTATGCAGCATCAATTTGATGTCTTCCTAAAAAATCATCGATATAAAATTATAACTTTGGGAGATAATGACGTTTTGATGACGTCATGTCATGCCATTTTGGGTGGGAAAACGATAAATGTTTGATGCATCGTAGAAAATATAGCGTAAAAGCAAATTGCAAGCGTAAACTGGAAAAAGATCGAAATTATATTGTCTAAAAAATGATAGTCTCGGATTTCCGATTTTGTTTAACCCCTCAAAATAAAAATAAAAAAAAATCAGAGAAAAAATCAAGGTATTCAAAAACCGGAATATATATGAGAGAACCAAGTGTAAGAAATACTCAAACAAAATTTCAAAGTTATAGTAATATCTTAATTTTTCAGTGACAAATTGTTCCCCAAGCGTAAGTAGCTTATGACGTCATTTTGTTTGAATCACGTTTTTTTACCTGATATATATATATAAACGCCATTGCTCTACTTGTGAGACAAAACTGGTCTAGAAACATGCCTTATTTATTCATATTAGCCAGTTTCTAGTTTTGACCTTAGATGACCTGACCTTGACCTTTTCCGGGATCAAGTTGTGAAAATGACTGCGGCTATCGAATTTTACGTGTAAAATAACTCCTAAAACATGTGTCACAAGACTTCCGTTGAACTCTTGGTAACAGTGACCTTTCATGACCTGATCTTGACCTTGATCTTTAAGTACAATTTCACTTTTTCTTAATGCAGGAGATGTATTACACCATTGAGAGCTTTATGCGCATTGATAGTCTTAATCAAAAGTCTTTAATTGAAAGTATGAACCCAGGGGTGGTAAAGTGTTCTGTCCTTATGGACAAGGTCGGGGACAAAATGTTAATTCTGATAAAGTACCCGGGGGCAAAATGACAGTAAAAATCATTACTATGCCATTCCTTTGAAACTAAGTGATAATCCTTAGAAATACTGTTCGTCAAAATCAAATCAGATGTATTCTTCATCTTGTTATCATAATCACGTCAGTCGGTATGTATGAACACTTAAGAACTGGGGGGGCAGAGGGGGCAGCCGCCCCCAAACATTGTCAGATTTTAACATTCCGCCTATGGCGTTGCATGGAAAGAATTTACTTCAGAATGCCTCCGGCCCCCCAACTTTCGGAGAGTTCCGGCGCCCCTGCAACTGAATGTACGTGTCTTTATGCATAGGGAACCTCCAAAATGATCCTAGCTTAGCTGACTGGGGTAATTTTTTCATGTGCGACTTTTGGTCGGGGCCACTCAAAACAGTTTTACCATCCCTGTATGAACCATTAACTCAATTAACTCGATTTTTACATATGATCTGAACGTGAACTGACAATTAACCAAACTTGATAAAAAAACAGGTATGCATTCGATTTGTTTCATTGAGAGTTTTCGATTGCTGGCTTGCGCGTCTCGCTGCGGTTTTTGGTTCGGAAGATATGAGGGGGGTAAAATATACCCCCTACGACGCGCGTTCGCCTGGATATCCCTACGCCGCGCGGGTTAATCCGCGCTCTGGGTGGCCTCCGAGACAACTTCGCCACGGTAGGGGGCCAAAATGATCCCCCTCTAACTCGCCCGTTGGCGGGCGGCATTTGCGGGCGGCATTGGTGGGCGGCATTTGCGGGCGGCGTTTGCAGGTGGCGTTTGCGGCAGCGTTCGCGGGCGGCGTTTGCGGGCGGCGTTGTGGGCGGGGTTTGCGGGCGGCGTTGGTGGGTGGCGTTTGCGGGCGGCGTTGTTGTTTATTGCGCATCGCGCAATGCAGGCCCTCTACACCTTTTTACTCCCAATTAAAAAATATAGAGTCCAAATTCAAAAAGATAAAGTCCAAATTCAAAAAGATAAAGTCCAAATTCAAAAAGATAAAATTACGATTTCACAAAGATAAACACCAATTTCCGAAAGCTGAAGTCCAATTTCAAAAAGCTGAAATCCAATTTAAAAAAGATAAAATGAAATTTCAAATAAACCAATGTTATGCAAATAGCCCAATGCTATGATTAAGGTAATCCAACGAGCAGTAATCATGTCGCTCAGAAAATAATCAGAGAAACGGAATTATGTGCAATGCGCATGCATTGCACTAAGAGGTATCTTAACACAAAAAGTTGCACATAAGAAGAGGTGTCACAATACACAAAATTGTACGATTGTTCACGTGACTTTTTGCAGCTTAAAATGAAATAATCTTTAACATTGTATTTTATTCATTCGTTTTCATTGATGTCGTAGTCTGTGTCATTGTCTATAATATTTGGGAAAACTGTATTTTGGTGAACCAATTTACGTAGTTTTTAACGTATCTGAATCGTCGGAAGACAACGCTATTCTCAACATCCATGGCGACATGGGTATTAGGGTGTGTCATATCCTAGGGTAATCTCTTAGATTTCTTCTGGAATGTATTTTTATATCTCATGATGCTTAAATGTTGATTTATGGAGAAATCAGTGTTTAAATGTCATTATTTGGTGAGCGCCAGCGATTTTTCTCGGAGAACTAAAAATCACACATTCGATCACAGCGCCATCTACTTTTTGCAGTCACAGACACTAGCGCCATCTGTTCCTCAATACTATTGGTATGCTATAACTCAGAACCCGCTCAATGGACGAGGCTGAAATCATCACCGCGCAAATATACGACCCAGATGACCCCTTAAACATAGTTTCATCGAAATCTGAGATGTACATAGGGTGCTATTTCGGGATTTTTGGTCAATGAAACCTGGAATGCCCCGGCTGGTGATCGCAAAAGTAACTAAATCATCTACTGGACTGTTAGCCAGGTCGGATTTGCACTGGGTGTCTGTGCCGTGTTGCAATCCCCGGGATCGTCATGTAACAGTCACGTTATATATTATGCTGTCCACTTCATCGACCACCACACCTCTGTCCGCTGTTGGTGCTGCCACGTTAGTGGGAATCCAATGCAACTTACTATAGCCCTCGCCCCAGGTATCAGGGTGCAAGAGGCGGTATAAATAGTTTCTTTAATTTCATTGCCGGCGCAGCACCGACAAACAGCCACCGATGGACAATGTTGACATTGAATAAACGGGAGCGCTTAGGCAATGGCTTTTTAAGGCATACTTTTCAAAGCTAGCTTCGGCAAACGAAACAAACATCTACCCCACGGAAATGGGAGCGGTTTATATCGAATAAGCGCACTGAAAGACTGCTATTAGCCGTTTTTTCACAAAGATTTTCTCCGGACGCATCGTCACATCGTGTGGGTATCGATGAAGTGCGACCGGAACATATGTACGTGACTGTAACCTCGGCATAATCTTACCACCATCTTTTATAGTTAGAAAGCGAAACATATTTCGCAGGCGAATAAAAAGTTGAGCACAAGCGCTTTTGAAACTTTTCGAGTAAAATTCACCAAGCATGATACCTTATCAGGACCACTAATCTTCCAGATACATTATTTTTGTATGCTAAGATTTTTGGTGGTAAATCTATGCCTCTAAATTCCAGCCTACGTTAAATTAAATAATGTTATAATTAAGTATACACTTAGCATCGTTTAACAGTATACTTGTTTATAAATAAATGTTTTGACTTGCGCCTGTGCTTGCGTCCATCAGCTCCAAGCTCACCCACTCCGATCACGTGACCACCTGTGGCTGACGCATCGCGACCTTGCGTTAGGCGCCGCAGGCTAACAGAAGGAAGTCTCGGCCGGGTCCAACGTGTAAGGTGCTGGCGTGGACCGGGCACCCTGTGTGACCCTGGTTCCTGTGCATGTTAATTTAATATATTTGTGCTCCGAGGTGTCGGTCCCCTCCGCTGCAGATGAAGCAACAGTCCATCATGCAGCCGAACGAGTTGCACTGCGGGTACTGCCGAGAAGGGTTCGGCCGATCTGATATAAGTGTAACCGCCCTGACCAGTGCATGCGCCCGCACGAGCTGGGTTAACACGTCGGCCACCGCGGGCCCGGTTCAGGCCGGTCAACCGGTGGCGGACGCTATACCGCCTAGGCCTTAGGGCCAGCTTACGGTGGCACTCGCCAGCGCGGCTCTGTCCGCTGTTTGGTGGACCGTTCTGTGTCCGTGACCGCACCTTGCTGATTGCAGGTGGCGGCCGACGCCATCCCGGCCAGTGCATCGGTCCTCTCATTACTAGCGAAGCTTACGGGTGAGACTCAGACAGTACATAATGTAGGTAAACTGGCAGTCTCTTTTGCCACGCCAGCAGGCATGCAGATAACAGTTCCAGCGGCGACTCTGGCGGGCGGCCCAGGCCTTAGACGTCCTCAGAGTCCGCCAGCGTCGACTCGCTGACCGTGCAATTCCGTGTCCCGGTCCAGACATTCCACCAGCCACTCGAGGGCCGCACTAAGGGCGACCATTTCACCACGATACTGGAACAGAGATCGAGACGACCACGGCGGAGGCGACCTCGACGGATACGACCTCGATGGGGGCGACCGCGGCGGAGGCGACCTCGGAAAGGGGTGACTGCAGTGGAAACAGAAGTTCGTCTGGTGGCGGGAGTGATAAGTCGCAGGATGACGGAGGCGATAGCTGCTGTGGTGGATGTGGAGGTGTGTCGGCACCATCACCAGACCGGTAGTGCAAAGGAACCAGCACTGGTCCCATCCCGAACAGCTGCTGCTCGCCATGGTCACTGACGATAACCAGGATGCCCGGGAGAAGGCGGTCCTGCAGTCAGTCTCATCCGTGCTGCCTGTCTACAGGAGACACAAGAAGCCAGGAGCTTCAAGCTTCCTAACGTCAACCTCGGAGCTGAATGTGCGCCGAACTCATCGACTGGAGCTCAGCGGAGGTGACGCATCCCACCCTCCTGCGAGACCTCAGCGACGACGAAAGACTGCAGTACATCCTAAAAGCCTCAGCTGAATTCCCACCCGTACCGTACACCCCAAGCTGTAGAGAGGACGTCAGGTTATGGTGATGCATTTCTTCGGATGGGCACAGTGAGTCGAGGTTACGCGCTCACACGTAGAGCGCTGAAGCACCGACGAGGGGGGGGGGGTATCCTCCCGGCTTATTAACTCGAAGCAAGAACTTGCCGCCCTTAATTATGCATGACCACGATTGATGTGGGTTCCAGTGTTACATTATCAATTGGCATATTATAACTTGCCAGTCACTTTAATAAAAGATATATAATTAAATTAACTCTCATTTGATGCCACCTTTTCATTAAAGGTATTCAAATGTATAAAAGATATAAATTGAGACGTACTTACGACTGCCTTAAACTTGTAATTAGTCGCTATGACAAGTATTTTACCAAACATTGTTGAAGACGTAGGGTCCCAGTCTCGACACTCATCCGTTGATAGTTTACCCGAATCAATATTGGTAATGTTCTAACTCCTTCTGCTAAAAACCACTTGGCTACTCAAATGAGACTCTAACCTCGTACCACTTGTCTCAGAACCTCTACTATCCTACATCGATCGGGGTGACTGCGCCCGACCATTTAAATTGGGACCCCGGCTTGTCCTCCATCGCCACAACCTCTCCCATTATGTCATCAGCCCGGACACCGTCTGACAACAATTGCCGAAGCTCAGCTTGGCCGGGGTCCGGTGTTCCGATGCGCTGTGCGGTGGATATACGTTATTTTGGCTCTGCATATTTGTTTGGGAAATAGAGTGAATATACATTGTGTTTGCATTTTAAGGTTAGTTTCAATCTTAAGTTTCAGTCTACCCTAAAACAAGTTTTTATGATCGGTTACAGAAGCTTTAGAATCATATAACAATCATAACATGCATCGGAGCTATCGGCGATATAGGTGGCGCCACCATCGATATGTTGAGAAAATGGTCTCTTAGTAGATCGACTCGCACTCACCAATTATTGATCTTAGCGGGAAAAGATCTTCATATTTCATTTTTATAATCATCAGCGCCACTTTATTTCATATTCCAATATAATTTTGAGATGGACGACACACCCTAACTGGTATTAGACCGATAATGAGGATCCTGACCCTGCCTCCAACTCACCCGGACCGTGAGCCGACAGCCTGAGGGGGCACAAAATCCAGCCACAGCACGCGGCAGAGACACGTCGTGGTTTGCCTTACCGGGACGTGCGTTTGCTGCTTTGGGTGGATAGACGATGGTTTGACCTGCCAGTGTATGAGTTGTTCAGACGAATAATATCACCAACTGGCTCCAAATGTGTGTTTATTGTGTTATGCATAAGGTTTCTTACTTTTTCAAAAGTCTGTGAAAAAAATGAATTAATGGGCGTTGAATTCGAATTAGATGGAATAATAATTAGTGAGGGCAGGATTTGTCTGTTAGACGACTTCTTCCTGTTGGGTTTCTTCCAAATAATGCATTGACTTTGACAGTATTTTAGGGACCTTGGCTGTAACGGTCCTTTTTACATTGCGTTTCACCTGTTTAAAATTCAATTTTATGTATATATATTTGAAATAGGAGTTAATGTTTTTCATTGTTATTCATTTCTTTTATATTTAATTTTATCTTTTTGGAATTGGACTTTATCTTTTTGAAATTGGTGTTTATCTTTTTGAAATTGGACTTTATCTTTTTGAAATAGATTGTTTATCTTGAAATTTGGTGTTACTTGAAATTGGTTTATCTTTTTGAATTTGGACTTATCTTTGAATTTGGACTTATCTTTTTGAATGTGGGAAGTAAAAGGTTGTGCTACATATATTAGGTCATACATATATTAGTCTACATTATATGGGAGTGAGGGGTAGCGATAGAGGGTTCGGACGTGTTCATGCCGCTTACTGAACATGTTCTGATATCTTGTATAAAACTAGAGCGATTTGTAAGCATAAAGCATCTCTTATTTAAATTTGAAGAATTTATGCAAGGTGAGCCAAATTCAATCTGAGTATATAACCATGATTAAGATATTTGTTGTGTTAAAAGTGAGTAATTTTCAATATTTGTATATCTGTCATGGTCGTAAAGCCGGGATCAGAAAACGTCGATTGATTTTGTTGCTAAAACGCCGCGCCGACGTCTTCAGCTGCACCCTCGCTGAAGTGCCAGCTGATTCGCAATGGATGAAACGGCAGATATCGAGCGATGCCTAAACCCTGTGGACAAGCGCAGAGCGAACGGGAAACTGAGAGGAGGAATTGCCGTCACTGAATCAGCAGAACGAATCTGCCGATTCCGTTGGGTTGCCAGTGGACGCTGAATTGGCTTTCGAGCACGGGGGGTGACAGTGTGACAGTGACTGACCTGCTGCAGCTCACAACGGGCCGGCCAGAGAGTCTTTGGAGGACCTGGTTGCCTACTTTCTATTACATCGGCTGCGAAACAACGCAATATTAGCGAGATTCCGAGCATGCTGTTCGGAAGGTCGCTACGGTACGTCTCGAGTAGTGCGAACGCTGGCCACGCGTGGACGAGCTGCAGACCTCCGCAGCCTGCGGCGAGCAGCTTCACAGCGCGCTGCCGGCAGCCATTCCCTCTTTTTCAGCGGACGGACCGCTGGCCAAAGAATACGGGCAGCTCGTGCGGCTGTGTGGAAAGATTGCGGTGCGCTGGCGTAAGCTCAATTAGCCCAAGGCGTTCTGACCCACGGGCGCCGTCCAACGGCTACACTGCGACCCTGCTGAGCGAGCCCCCCTGGCTCCCATCCGCCCCCTTCCGTGGATCATTGAAGGAATGACAAATAATGTCAGTCGATGATAGTCTGACGCAGCTCAGAGACTTGACAGGACTGTGTCTGATCTCGCGTGACCGGCAGCGCTGCACAGGCGGCCTGCATATTCAAGACTTACAGCAACTGCAACGCGTAGTTTGCGTGAGCTGCCACATGGCGATGATACGCGTGACACTCGGATAGGCTCATCTGGAGGCGCAGACTGTCGAGCTGCTGGCCTCGCAGTCGCCGGCCAGGACCCAACTGAGAGAGCCAGCGGAGATACGGGCTGCAGCACGTCGAGTCGCACTGGACCGCCGCATTTGACTCATTGGCGCCATGCACGCGGCGTGTCGGAGATCGCCGCCGAACACCGATGGCCTCGGCGTGCATGACCTGTGAGACCGCGCGCTGGTTACCGTTGCGCGTTGCCGCGCGTGTCTCTGTACCGACCGGCGGCGCCTGGAAGGTAGGCTGTCCCGGGCGCTTGGTGCCGGTGACCCCGCAGCTGACCGGCGGCGCCGGGCGGGCCAGTCGGCAGCCGGAACCGGGACGAGCGCTGGATGTACGTGGCCGTGTACTGCTTGTGTTAGCTGTCTCCAATACACTTCCTGGTTCGACTGAGAGATGAGTGGCGTCGTTCGGCAACATACGGCCCATCGGAAGCGAAGAAGTGGAGAAACTCCTGGATGAGTACCTCGGAACGACTGGGCCAGTTTTCTTCATCGCAACAATGACAGTGAGCTGACCTGCAACAAGCGCAGAAGCGATCTTTCTAATGTGTTGGTCGGTGGGGGGGATAACTTACGGTAACTGAGATCACTTGTTGGCCCCTCAGAAAGCCGCAGAGGCTGTTCTGGTAATGAGTTGGTGTCACCCAAATTGCAACTCACTTTCGAGCCCAAGGCCTTTCTGAACTTTATTCTTCACTCTGTTGGCGTGCTGAAGCCAGGTCGTCAAGATTCATTGCCAGCGTGACGCGAAGCTGTCGAGCATTGTAGAACTGGCTCTTTTCTGTCGAACATGATTCGAGACAGGCTTAAAGTGGTTGTCAATGCAGATTGCTATACAGACACGGCTGCTCTCAAGAGCTTAGCTTGACGCTCGAACGTGCAACTGAAATTGCTGTGGCCTTGGAGGCAAGCTGCCATGATATTCAGAGCTGATAAAGTGGTTTTCCAAGAGATCGAGATGAACGGTGCCCGTGTCTCTTACTCCGGACGTGCGTTCGAGTCTACAGGGATCATCATGGACCGACAGGAAAGCGAGACTGTTACCGGATCGGACAGAGACTCGGCGGGGACAGGAGCTCGTCAAGTGATCAACTCAGAAACGCCGCTGTCGCTCGACGCCAAAAGTAAGTCTCCGCTCGCTAGAGCATCTCGGACTGACGCCAAGTACCCGATGCTGGTGGTGTCTTAGTGGCTTAATCTAGAAACGCCACTGTTCCATTCAATTGTCAAAAACGTTGTTGTTGAATGTGCGGCACTGGGTCACACGAGAGCAGCTCACAAAGCCGCGAAACAGTTCACTGTTGAAGAAGAGATGGATATGCAGTGGATTGCCTGTGCCCCAGCCTGCTGATGAAAGGGGTGTATGAAGAGGTTCATGATCTTTTCACATGTCGCGCTTGATCAGGCGTCCTCCGATCTGGATCGCGGTGAATGTGAACGGCAAATCACTCAAAATGGAGTTGGACACAGGTGCCAGCGCGTCTCTCATTAGCGAGGAGGTGTATGACAGTTTATGGTCTGGTGGTGCTCTTCCATTGCAGCCTTGCCCTCAGAAGTTCCGGACGTACACCGGTGAAGAGATCAAGATCAGAGGTGTTGTGGAGGTCGACATCGCTGCTGAGGGTGCCCGACCGGTTCGGCTGCCTCTCATGGTCGTACAGGGAAAGCCCCCAGTCTGTTCGGCCGCACTGGCTTGAGAAAATCCGACTGGACTGGAACAAGCTGTTCGGTAAGTGTTCTGTTAACACTGTGACTGCCGAATCGGCCATGTTGGATGTGGAGGGCGAATTTCCCATGGTTTTTCAGGAAGGACTGGGGAAGTACACGGGTGGTCCGGTTTCACTCTACCGAGATGAGTCGGTGAGACCCAGATTCTTCAAGGCCCGGCCCGTCCCTCTAGCACGGCAGCAGATGGTGGAGGAGGAGCTGAAGCGGTTGGAAGACGCCGGGATCATCAGACCAGTAAGCCACAGTGAGTGGGCCGCGCCGATTGTTGTTGTGCCCAAAAATAACGGAGAACTTCGCATCTGTGGGGATTTTAGGCTCACTGTCAACAAAGCGACAGCTCTGGAGCAGTATCCACTACCTAAAGTAGACGAGCTTCTGACAAAGCTCTCTGGTTGCGCCGTCTTTAGCAAGCTAGATCTTCGCCAGGCCTATAATCAGGTAGAGCTGGCTCCGGAGTCGCAGAAGCTGGCCACAGTTAACACATCGAGAGGATTATATAGCTTTGTTCGCCTGGCTTATGGAATCCATTCGGCTCCTGGGATATTCCAGCGAATCATGACCACGCTGCTAGCCGGAATACCTCATGTGACTGTCTTCCTTGATGATGTCTTGGTGGGCGGGCAGAACGTGGCTGAACATAACCAGACACTTCGAGAAGTGCTTCGCAGGATGAGCGGCGCCGGTCTGCGTCTGAACAAGAAGAAATGCAGCTTCCGGGTAGACCAGGTCACCTATCTGGGGTACAACGTCAGCGGACGGGGAGTTCAGCCGACTACAGACAAGCAGCGGGCGATCCTCGAAGCGCCTGCTCCGAAAGATCTGACTGAGCTTCGCGCCTGGTTGGGCTTGCTGAACTACTATAGTAAGTTCCTGAAGGCAGTCTCATCTGTTTTGTCTCCTTTGTACCGCTTGCTGCGAAAAGGGGAAAGATTTGCTTGGGGTTCAGAAGAGGACGCTGCTTTCAAGGCAGCGAAGGGGCTCATTATTAATCCGCCATGTCTAGCTCATTTCTATCCAGATAGGGAAACGGTGTTAGCTTGTGACGCCAGTCCCTATGGTTTAGGTTGTGTCTTGTCTCAAGTAGATCAGCATGGAAGAGAGCGGCCGGTAGCATTTTACTCCAGAACTCTGTCGGACACTGAGAAGCGATATGCTCAAACGGACAGGGAGGGTCTGGCAGTAGTCGCAGGAGTCAAGAAATTCCACTATTTTCTGTGCGGAAGGCGGTTCTCAGTCAAAACGGATCATAAGCCGTTATTGGGTCTGCTAGGAGAGAACAAGCCACTTCCGCTTATGGCGTCTGCTCGTGTGCAGCGTTGGGCGATGCTCCTGTCGGCGTATAACTACCAGCTGGCCTATTCCCCAGCCAAACAGCAGACGCACTGCGACGCTCTCAGCCGCCTGCCGCTGCCTGACACGCCGCAGCAGATCCAGGTACCGTCAGAAACGGTGCAGCTGATGGAGTTCCTCAACTCTGGCCCTGTCTCGCAGAGGCAGATCCGGCTGCGACCAGGGCGGATTCGGTGATTTCACGGTGCTTGAGCTCACCAGAAGTGCTCGGACTGAAGACAACCGGTTAGGCCAGCGGAGTTCAGGCCCACAGAAACAGCAAGTGCCGAGGTTGAGTGTTGAAAATTGATTGTTGTGTGGGGGTGGACGATCGTATACCGCCACAAGGTCGTGACGTCATCGTGTCTCAGCTTGCGATGGAGGTCATTTGGGTGTTTTAGCACGCATGAAGATTTTGCAGGACGTACTTCTGGTGGCCTGGGACTGGATAGAACGTGGAGAGGGTGGCTGCCAGAGTGCCGAAGCTGACCAGAGCATTGTTAAGAACGCGGCACACCGGTGCCGCTGCATCCGTGGGAGTGCCCCGCGCGCCATGGCACGACTTCACGTCGACTACTGTGGACCGATCGAGGCATCATGCTGTTGGTAGTCATCGATGCTCACAGTAAGTGGAAGATGAACATAGAACCAAACAGCCATCGGCAGGAGCCACAATAGAGAAACTAAGAGAGACATTTGCCTGTCACGGAATTCCTGAGACTGTAGTCACCGACAATGCTAGATGTTTTGACTGTCCTGAGTTCAAAACCTTCTGCAAGCAAAATGGCGTCAGACATGTCACATCTCCACCGTACTCACCGCACTCGAATGGTCTGGTAGAACGCGCGGTGCAGACGTTGAAGCAGGGGCTGCAGCGTCAGTCAACAGGAAGCCTGAGCACGCGGTTATCACGTTTCCTGTTTCGGTATAGGAGCATGCCCCACAGTAGAACGCATCAGTCTCCCGCCGAAATGCTTTTCGGTCGGCGTATGCGGACTCAGTTGGATCTACTCCGTGAAGATGGGAGGAGGGAGTCTATTGAGGCGTACCAGACAAAACAGAAACTTCGGTATGACGAAAGGGCCCAACCTCGCACATTTCAGGTGGGAGACCCAGTGTATATGTATGTCCTTCCCCAGCCAGCAGCTCCCAACCCTAAGTGGCTTCCGGGCACAATGAGGCAGGTCGATGGGTGTTCCGGTTGGATTCAGCTCAGTGATGGCCGGGTGTTCCGGAGACATTTCGACCATGTAAAACTCAGGCTCGCTCATATTCCAGATGTCCAATCACTTCATCGTGGGCGTCAGCAGCCGGAGCTGCCGGCCGTCGCCCGCCCGACATCTGCAGCTGTCGTGATGGACAGTCCGACGGCGGATAGTTCCCGGGCCGTGTGGGCGGACGACCGTATCGCTGGTCCTGCAGACTCCAGTTTCGATCTTATCCCGCCGGACGGGAGGACGGTCTGATCGTGTCGGCCGAGCACTGTGGCGAATCGTCGACGGCGCCGCCGCCGCCGCCGCCTGAAACCTCCAGTGTCGGTCGCGCCAATTGCTGCGTCGCTCTGACCAGGTGAGCGCTGTCCGACTCGCTTCCAAGCGGGGCGCCAGAATCCTGTGGTGTGAGGAGGTGTGACCTGGTAATGCGGCCGTTATCGTTGCGCGCGTGCCGCCGCTGTGTCTCTGTGTGCCGATCCGGGCGGCGCCTGGGAGTAGCTGTCCGGACGGTGCGGTGACGTCCCAGCTGAGCCGCGGCCGCCGGGCGGCAGTCGGAGCCTCGGACCGGGACGAGGCGTGGAATGTACTGGCTGTACTGCTGTGTAGCTGTCTCCAATACACTTTAATCCTGGTGGCTCTCCTATCACGGCAACTGGCCTGGTCCCTGCTACGTCTCCTCGTCCTCCAGCACGGATGCGCCACGTCCACACTACCTTGCTGGCCAACATGGCCGGTTGCGGGGACCTCCTGATGACCCTGCTCTGCGTACCCTTCACCTTCCCAGCGGTGATCCTCCTCAGACACTGGCCCTTCGGACAGGCCATGTGCGGCATCGTCAGCTTCACGCAGGCCGTCTCTGTGTTCGTCTCCGCGTTCAGCATGATCGCCATCAGCCTGGACCGCTACCGCGCCATCGTCTACCCGCTGCAGCCCCGCGTGACACGTCAGCACGCGCGGCTCATGATTCTCCTCATCTGGGTTCTGTCGGCGGCGGCGTGTGTGCCGATCGCGATGACGTCGCGCACTTGGACGCCGCCGACGGCGCAGTACTCTCTGGCGGGTCTGCAGATCTGCCAGGAGGTGTGGCAGAGCGAGGGGGCAGTACTTACAGCCTGGCGTGATGATCTGCATAACTTCGCGCCGTCCTGGCTGGATGTACACCTACGGCAGGATCGCCATCGAGGTGTGGGGCAGGAAGTCCAGCAGCCTCTTCGAGCAGCACGACCCCAGGGAGGCGAGACTGGTCAGGACGCGCAGAAAGGTGGGTCTCAGCACGGCAGAACATGAAGAGAGGTTTGTTTTGGCTCGTCAGGACGCGCAGAAAGGTGAGTCCTGGCTCGTCAAGACGCGTTAAAAGATGGTTCTTGGAAACCTGCATGTTATAGAGGAAGGTATATTGTCTTGTCTGTCTCCAACTGTCCGCCCACCCAACTATCTTGTTTGTCTCCAATTACAATCCAACCAAATATCGAAAATAAAATAGTTTTCAGGTTCTGGCTTGCAGCAGTTGGCAGCTTCAATCGAGTAAAAGGTAGCTCATTTGTGTGTGTGTATGTATGCATGATACTGATTTCATCTGGGCACTCCGAAATGACACACTTCCTATATTGATATCCTTATCATCAAGGTTAGTCGACATCATCTAAGGTTGGCCCACATCATCCAAATAATATAATTTAATGGGCGCCACACAGTCTGAGTGTCTGAGGCGACATTAACCCATTCCCGCGCGAGTCGTTTTTGTCCCATGACTTTGACAGTGTGTGGACACATCGTGTTTGAACTGATAGTGACCGTGAAGGTTATATTGTGCCGTATAGGTTATTGTGAGCCTCCCAAAGTCAGGAATAAATTATTAGAATGTCAGGAGACCAATTTGTCAGAAGTTAAATGAATGACATTTTTTACTACAGATATGATCGAGATATATGTAGTTAATGGCAGCCACGTGTTGAGAACTGGGTAAAATGTATCTTATGCACATCAAGCTAAATTTTCCAGGAGTATAAACATTTGTATTTGACCGAAGCGGCTTCCCTCTAGGTCACACCAAACTTAGAGTGGACAAAAATGACCCGCTGGGCGCTAGACATGCGTGTGCGCGGCCGGCCGGTCGGTTGGGGACGTGTGTGGATATGGTAAACAACACACCATAAAACGACCTTAGAGACGAGAGTGACATCGACGACCACCTCATCTACGTTGCCATGGTCACCATACCATTATTCCAACTAGCATTCAAACTCACGTCGGTGAGAGCATCGGTGATGAGCCAACGGAAGCTGCCACAGCGGGCAGATATACACTAACCGCGGCGGACGGCCCGGCGGCCCGGCGGCCGGCGCGGTGTCCCACACGCTCCGCGGGTCGTTTTTATCTCTCGTGATATCTCAGGATCCAAAAAGAGGTAATAGACACCAAACTTAAGAGTTATCTTAATTGTATGACAGCGCTGATACACAAAGCCATATTTTTGCTGTCAGGTATAATTTGTGTTCGGGTTATAGCTCGCGCCCTCACTGGGCCTCTTGCATTTCCTTCGCCCGACTGGGGGGTGCTTTGACCCCCCTCGTAAACTCGCTTCCATGGCATGTAGACAAAAACAAAAGACACTTTTCGAACCGGTGTATCAAAAATCATTTCGAAACCAACTTGTAGACTGGTTTTTTTTAAAGCTCACGTAAAACTCAAGGTCACCAGAGGTCATCGAAAGTCAATTTTCAAGTTTAAGGACATCGCCTCCCAGAAACCCACATATCTCGGAACTATGCTATTAGAAGCAAACGTTCAAAAGACAATCGCTAGCCAATGAAATTTGCAATCGCACCCATGTGCTACGAAATTTGACCTCAAGGCATAGGTTAGATGGCTCTAGGAAGGTAGTTAAAGTCAAAAAGCTGATTTTGGCAAAAATACATGTTTCGTGAATACTTTCTTATCTAAGAAAAGATACGTCATGATTTCTGTTTACGCCATCGTGTTTGTTCTTCCACTTCAATTTTGAAATATGGCTACATTTTATTGTGTTAGGGTCAACTTGAAAGATTGACCCAAGGTAAGGTCAATGGTAACCCACGTAGGTCATGTTGCAATATCAGTAGATGTGCCTTGACGGACAAACACTGTTGTACAGTTGCAGTTCTCTATCTATATGGCTCAGAGTTATTGACGAAAAGTGTTTGGTGACCACTCTGATGAACCTCATAGATGCCCTTATGCTTTCCTGATGCAAAAACTGCACTTGGATCTAGCATAATTCATATGGATACATCATCAGAGAGGAAATGGACCTGATATCATCTGACAAAAAAACATTTGATTATTCTCCATTGACTTAGATTAGATGGGGCATCCAAAATTCGACGTCCGGACTAAGTCAGCCGTATCAAATAAGATAAACATTTTGTAGATACTAATGACTTATAATGTAATCTTTAAAGTTTGAATATCGAGTCCCTTAGAAACTGGTAGTCATCAGGCACGACCTGCCAAACGTTTTGTAGTTAGGGTCACTTGACCTTGACCTGGTGACCTTGATCCTGACTTGGACCACGAAACTGAAATTTCGTCAAAAATGGCCGGAAAGACAGTGCTAGTTATGCCAATTTGGCGGCGCTACGCGCCGCCGTTTTTTCGCTATCTTGAAAAAACATGAGGGGGGTGTTCAAACACCCCCCCCAGTGGGGCGCGGGTTAATGGGTTAACCAGGTAATAAATGGGGTCTGATCTAAACACCATTGACGGGAGGGGGTGTTAAACGCCCCTGGTTATCTCGCGAACCAATGATCATAGCGAGACCAGCAATGCGGCATTCGAAAGCACTTATTGAGATAAATATAAAGCACCTTCATAAATATTAATTTCATGTCACATGTCAGTTCATGGTCAGGTAAAAGGTCATAATAAATGCATTTTCGTGTATGAGCCATACTTTCAATCCATAGCCTTCGATTGCAACCATAATCACATTAACCCGCGCGGCGTAGGGGTCTCCAGCCAAACGCGCGGCGTAGGGGGCTAAATTGTACCCCCCTCGTATCATCCGAACCAATAACCGCAGCGAGACGCGCAAGGCGGCGATCGAAAGCTCTCAATGAAAGCGAATCGAATGCTGACTGTTTTCATTATGTTTGCATTTTGAATGCTAGCTGTTTAGCTAGGCTGGTTGTAACTAGCTTCAAAGAGTAACCATTATGGAGCCGTGGAAGCGTGGAGATATTCTTGTTGGATTCACTGCACTCGTTTGATGGAGAGATTGTGTTGCGCTTTGTGCTGTTTGCTCTGAGATGCGTACATGTTGTATGAGTGTTGCGTCACCCAAGCAAGCCCAAATATTGTAATGTGTTTTTGACACGAGTCATGGAATAGCGGTTTCATGCAGCGGATATGGCTCACGAAGTGAAATAAATAAATACAAAATACAACAGAACTAAAAAAAATCAATTAGGTCAAATGTCAGGTCACGGTCAGGTCATATGTAAAATTCGAGTTAATTTAGTTAATGGTTTATACTTTCAATTATAATCCTTTAATTAAGACTTTCAATGCACATAAAGGCTCTCAAGGTTTAATACATCGCCTGCTTAAGTGACAAATGAATTTTTCAATGTATAAGTCAAGGTCAAGGGTCAGGTCAAAATATAGTCACGAAGAAGGTCAAAGAAATATGTGATACAAGTTTTGGAGTTATTTTGCACGTAAAAATCGATAGCCAGGCTATTTTTTTACAACTTGACCCCATAAAATGGTCAAGATCCAGGTTCTTCTAGAAGTCAAACAGGAAAGCTGGACTAATAAATGAATAAACATATTAATGTTTCTAGTCAGTTTGTCTCATAAAAACAAAAATTGGCAATTTATATATCTGTATGAGGGCAAAAATCCAAAACAAGACGTTATTTGAATGGAAAAAAAATGACGTCATTTTCTACTTATGCTTGGAAAGCAACCAGTCTCTGAAAAATGAAGATATTACTTTGAAATTTGGTTTGGGTATATATTACATTTAGTTATCTTACATTTTTTTATCCTGTTTTATGAATAACTCTAAAAAATGGGGGGGTGAATTTCCGATTTTTTTAGGGGGTCATAAAACCAAAGTTTTGGTAATCCGAAACTGCTATTTTGTAGAAAATTGAATTCCCTTTCTTATATATTGTTGCGTTTGCAATTTTCATTAAATCTATGTTTTCTACGATGCATCAAACATTTTTCGTTATACAACCAAAAATGGCGTGACATGACATCATCAAAACGTCATTATCTCCAAAATTTATCAATTATTTTCTATGAAATTTTACAGAAAGTCGTCAAATTTATGCTGGATAAGGTACTGAAACTTTGACGTCGTTATCTGTTTTAGTTTTCAAGCTATTGTGGAATTCCGGGTGGGGGTGGTGGAGGGGTGGGGATGGGTGGGGGTGGGGTGGGTGATGGGGTAATATTTACCCCCCATCCCCCCGTACGCCGCGTTGGTTAAGTGCTATCAGGTGTATGTTACACAACCCGCATGATCAAAAATGAGATAATTGGCAAAGATCAAAGGACATGGTCAGGTCAAAAAAGGTCACTATACGCAAAATATCTACGAATGTTATACAACACATGTTTTATTAATCATTTTACGCATGGAAAACGATAGTGATACCAATTTGACTACCAATAATTTCATCGTTATGAAGCAGAGGTCAAGTGTTAAGTCAGCATAGGTCAGACATGTTTTTTTATTGATAATATAAAACTTAGAATGTATGTTTCCTAGAACCAGTTTTTTTCTCATAAAAACAGTGGTTGTCATTTTTTATTATCTGGAAAGAAGGTGTTTAAAAAATGACGATTCATGAGTAACCAGCACTCTAAATGCAATCATGTCAATAACATTTGTGTTTAATTTGGTATGTAAGTTTGTTTCGTGTAGACTCTTCGACATATCTTCCGGTTTTTATAATATTTTTAAAGTGTAGATTTATAGTAATTACAAATATAAAACCCATGAAATGCAAATCCGAGATAGTAATTTTGTAGCGTATATTATTTGCAAACTTAATCAGTTTTAGGTTTGCATTTGGTTTATTGTGTTGTTTGTTTACGGCCTGTTAAAGTTTAGCGGATTTATGTGTAAAACCCGCCTGTAGTGACGTCAGTCATTTTGCAACATCTAAAATAATATTAACGAAATCACTTCATTTTATTAACAAAAGACGTGAAATTGATGTATATTAAGACACATGAATTTCCACGTTGATAGCGGTAATAGCTTTTAAGTTTATGACGAAAACACAGCTGTTAATGTCCCGATTTTATATTATTTATAGTATGCTTCTTCAAAGTCCACGGTAAAATAGTGAGATCCACTGACCAAACAGTAGGATCAATCCATTGCAAAAGCACATGGGGTAGGGGCAGGGGAACAAAATCGTCTTACTACTATTAAACTAATATACATTTTTTAATTTAAAATGTGGATACAACTAAATTGGGTGGCGGCTTAGAAAAAGTAAATAATCAAGATTTGAAACGCAACCGCTAATAAACACAAATGCAAATGAACAAACATAATGACATGATGATGACTATGTGGAGACCAAATCTGATGTAGTTCTGACGATCACTATTCCTAGGGACATGATCACTTAGTAATTTTTCCCAGAAACGACATAGCAATGATCTTTACTGGAATTTTGCACCTGACTTCTTCATGAGAGTGAACTTCTTGTCTCCGACCTCATCCATACAGACATTATCCCTGTGCACGGGAAGAACAGGACATGTCACGTCCCGCGGCCGGACAATATAAACACTGCAACGGGAAGAGAGAGGCTGTTATTGGCTCTACGGATTGGCGGTACGACTCGCATTCGTGATAACTGGTGGTTTAGTGCGCTGGCTGCTATGAGGAAAAGCAGTGCGTCAGTGTGTTGACATTGGATGATTTGGGTGTTTTTGTGGTTTATTTATTTGAGTTATGTGTAAAATGAAGTGGTCCTTTTTTGGATTACAAGATATATAGATATATTTGTATTACAGTAATAAGCTATTGGTTTCATTGTTTAATATTATGAAGTTAAAAACAGTTGAAGTTTCAACCCTTTAGTTTAATTTTCACTTTTATATTTTTTGTTTTCTATCAAATGATCGCCACTATAATCTGATGAACAAGATATTGTAATAAATGGTGCATCAATGACAATAAATTACAGTCATATCATGAAATAGCTAGACAAGTTTTGGCACATTATGTTCTTTCACTGTATTCTGTATTGTGTGCAAGCTGCGTACGCTTCTAAATTGATATTTATGTCGAAACAATGTCATCACACGTTGCAAATAAAGGACAGACGCTGCTCTTCGACTGCTACTAGCAGCGCGCACGAGCTGTTTTGTCGCATTGTTTTTGGCCGGCATTAGAGATATGCTAGCAGTTTAATCGATAGTTGCCGTTTGTAAGCCTGGCGCGGTTAGGGGGTCACTGACCGGATCACTGCGTGTACGGGCAGGAAGGGGGTACCGTGACCCCTTGGCGTTTCGCCCCTAATGGAGATAGAGCTTCGATTACAAAAGAGTGCGTTGCTTGTGACGAGAGAAAGACATTCACAGCAGATTTTAAGGTCCTGGGTCAATAAGTGACCTCTGAGATCATGTTAGCGAACCACATGTCACAAAACGTAAATGAGTGAAAATTGAATACTGATCGAGCCAAAATGGTGAAGGAACAACTTATTTCGCTTAATAAATTCCAAATTTGACATCAGCGTCACACAATGACCTAAAAAGTGCCAATTCCCAAAGAGTTATGTCAGGTCATCTGAGGTCAGTGTCCTCGATTGACATGTCGAAGCGCATGACCCCAGTGGAACATACCATTATATAAAATGGATTTCAGATTTCAAATCAGTTCACAACTCTTAGAAACGGCCAGAAGCAAAAACAAGTCATCTGAAGTCATCGGAAATCAGTGACCTCGGTTGACCATAGAAAAGGTCTGTCAAATTTACCATCTCAGCGCAAGCTTCATCTGCCACTTAGAAACACCTTTGCATATGCTCCTGAACAACAAACACTCGGAAACTGCACATGTAACAAGGATCGATTTTTTGCCAGTTGCCTCTGACATGAACTTGAGAAACAGGTCATAGGCCACGGGTCTTACAATTTGAAGTTCATTTTTTTCAGAGTAGTTGAACTTGTTTAAAATAGGTTCTAAAAGTTCCATTGGATCAGTTAAACACACGTGAGTTATTTTAAAGGAAAAAAAAGTAGAAGGCATAACCAAACCGGGCCAGGTTAAACAGCGAGCGAGGGTCAACCCGGCTGAGGGTTACCGCATCCGGCGAGCGAGGGTTAACCGTCTGAGGGTTACGCAGCGAGCATGGATATAATTCCCGGCTGAGGGGTTAAGCAGCGAGCGAGGGTTAACCGGCTGAGGTTAACAGCCGAGCGAGGGTTACCCGCGAGGGTTAAGAAGCGAGCGAGGGTACCCGCTGAGGGTTAAGCAGCGAGCGAGGGTTAACCCGGCTGAGGGTTAAGCAGCGAGCGAGGGTTAACCTGGCTGATGGTTAAGCAGCGAGCGAGGGTTAACCCGTCTGAGGGTTAATCAGCGAGGGAGGGTTAACCTGGCTGATGGTTAAGCAGCGAGCGAGGGTTAACCCGTCTGAGGGTTAAGCAGCGAGCATGGATTAACCCGGCTGAGGGTTAAGAAGCGAGCGAGGGTTAGCCCGGCTGAGGGTTAAGCAGCGAGCGAGGGTTACCGGCTGAGGGTTAAGAAGCGAGCGAGGGTTTATACCCGGCTGAGGGTAAAGCCAGCGAGCGAGGGTTTACCGCCGGCTGAGGTTAAGAAGCGAGCGAGGGTTACCTCGGCTGAGGGTTAGCAGGAGCGAAGGGTCTAACCTGGCTGAGGTTAATCAGCGAGCGAGGGTTAACCTGGTGAGGTTAAGACGACGAGGGTTAACTGGCTGAAGCGGGTAAGACGAGCGAGGGTTAACCTGGCTGAGGGTTAAGAAGCGAAGCGAGGGTTAACCTGGCTGAGGTTAAGCAAGCGAGCGAGGGTAACCTGCTAGGATTAGAAGCGAGCCGAGGGTTAACCTTGGCCTGAGGGTTAAGACGCGAGCGAGGGTTACACCTGGTGAGGGTTAGAAGCGAGCGAGGCTAACCTGGCTGAGGGTTAAGAAGCGAGCGAGGCGTTAACCTGGCGTGGGTAAGAAGCGAGTGGCGAGGGTTAACCTGGCTGTGAGGTTAGAGCGAGCGAGGGTTAACCTGGCTGAGGGTTAAGAGCGGCGAGGGGTTAACCTGCTGAGGGTTAAGAAGCGAGCGAGGTTAACCTGCTGAGGGTTAAGAAGAGCGAGGGTCTACCTGGCTGAGGGTTAAGAAGCGGGCGAGGGTTAACCTGCGCCTGAGGGTTAAGCAGCGAGCGAGGGTTAACCCGGCTGAGGGTTAAGCAGCGAGCGAGGGTTAACCTGGCTGAGGGTTAAGCAGCGCAGCTCAACGGACACACCACTATTTCCCGTGACGCCACAGAGCATCTAGACTACATCTTTCTACTGACCTGCATTTTCACGAACATATCAATTCCCTGATACGAACCATAATTTATATCTTAGGAACTATTTATCATATTGCAAGGTTCCTACCAAGATCAGTACTTAACGAAATATATGTAATGTTAATCAGACCACACTTTGACTATTGCGACCTAATCTACGATGGTAACCTGACTGCCTCTGAATCAATACGACTCCAGACCATACAGAACCGCTGTGCCCGACTAGAGACTGGAACATTATCCTTTAACTGATGGATTTTTTTGCGCGAAATGTTTCAAATGTTTTAGAGTAGCCACTTTCACGATGGATCTACCTTGCGAAAAAAAAAAAACTGTTTTTTAAAACCCTTGCCTACGGGACCGAAGGGCGAGTAAACATTTTAGCAAATAAGTTCATCGTGAAAGCGGCTACTACTAAAACATTTTACAACATTTTAAAATGTTTTAAAACATTTCGCGCAAAATAATCCATCGTGGAAACGGCTATTATTTCGTACACCTGCAATGCTCTACTTAACGACCTAGGATGGGAGCGACTAGAAACGAGACGACTCATTAACATACTTCTCTTTTTCCATCGACTATATTACAACTACTCGCCTTTTCCTTCATACCTCACTAACCTCTTGACGAACACAAGACAGGACGCTACAGGTCTTCAATTACGTAACGCACACCTTCTCACACTTCCCCTATCCGGTTAACTTCCTTTCGAAAATCGTACATCCCTGCTACGATTAGACAGTGGAACCTTCTTCCTGAAACACTCCGTAAATCTCCTTCTCGACGTGACTTCTCTCGTCAAGTTTGGCAGCGATTCAGAGCACCAGAGCCACCAGCATTTAACTCAGTAGGTACACAAATACTAAACATACAACACACAAGACTACGTGTCGGATTATCAACACTACACGCTCACCTCTTTAAACACCAAATATAACCAAGTCCCTCGTGTTCTTGTGGACACACGTACGAAGACACTGTTCATTACATACTCTAATGCCCCCTGTACACGATTCACAAAACAAACCTCTTTAAAGAGACTGACCTACCTTCTCAAAAGTNCTCCTGCTTTTTGGTAGAAATATTTCACAAACACAGGGTATAGACATCGCACACTACTTACAGACATTCAATGCACTTTCACACAGACTCAACACACACAAACAACACAACAGCCATACATTACCAGCTCATTCACCACGCTGACCTGCTGTTGCCGCCTGTGCCTGGCCACCCGAATTTCGAATAGCCGCTTGGTGGGCTGGTAGCGGGGCCTACGCGATCTGTTCCTTAGTGTTGGTTAATTTCTTGTTTTATTTGTTTCCTCTGGAGAGGCGCTATAATTTAAGCTTTTGCTTTTGCGACAATCCGTTAATGTTTTGTTTGATCTGATGTTCTTTTGCTATCAAAATAAACGAACTGAACTGAACTGAACCGCCGTACAGACCGTTCATTACTGCCGCTGGCCCCCGGCGACACCTGGAACACGTGACATGGAATTATAGCGCCAGACCGTGGTGACCCTGGATCACGTGACCTGCGATTATAGTGCCAGACCGTGGTGACCCTGGATCACGTGACTTGGAATTATAGCGCCAGACCGTGGTGACCCTGGATCACGTGACATGGGATTATAGCGCCAGACCGTGGTGACCCTGGATCACGTGACTTGGGATTATAGTGCCAGACCGTGGTGACCTGGAACACGTGACTTGGGATTATAGTGCCAGACCGTGGTGACCCTGGATCACGTGGCATGGGATTATAGTGCCAGACCGTGGTGACCCTGGATCACGTGACTTGGGATTACGGAACGCGGCATGGCGGCGGCTGCGAGACATCATACCCGTGGTCAATGACCACCAGACAGGTGACAGGCTAGCCGGTGCTCAGCAATATTTCTAGAACCATCTCGTCATTTTGGCTAAATTCGTCACATTGGTTGCTGGTTCATACAAGTTTCTCGAGTGCAGTAGGTTAAGTTACTCATACACAAGTGAAACTTAACCTATTGCTTGCAGAAGTTAGTTAGTTTTTTTTTCTCTCCAATGGTATATGTACAGTCGGTCTATTATGTATCTTCCCTGTTTTAGTTTCTAAAACTCATCTAATTTCACTTCTGTGTACATGAGTGACTGATTTAAAGGAGCATGAGGTACAAACCTACCTAGGTAGGTATCACATGTTCCCTTGTATCAGTCCTTTATGTACACAGAAGAGAAATGAGAAGAGTTTTAGAAACTTAAAAATGAAGATACATAATAGGCCGGCTGTACAGTCTGTCTCAAATGTATCGCACATACTGGCCAGGTTCACACCAGGCGGTACCAGCAAGTTTGAGATCCCCTGGGCCACCGATCCCAACACAGGTCAAGGGTCAGAGGCAGGGGAGCGGAGGGTGAGCTATTTATATCGAAATGGAAGTGAGGAGACTCGGAGAGCACAGTTCAACGAGGGAGTTAGCCGGTCGAGCTACCGATAACGATTGTAAATAGAATAGCCCAGATAGTATAAGTCAAGACATGGGAAAAAAACGTCACGGGAAATTAAAAAAAGAAGTTTAAAAATGCCATGTAAATATGGTTAAAATATATCCAAATTTAACCTAAAAATTCATTCGAATTAGTAAATTGCGCACAAAATAGGAGCATTGTTGTCTCAGGCACAGAACGAGGATTTCGGTCATGAGGCGCCACATACAAAAAGTGGCGACCACCGGGCGCGCCAAGGGCACAACCCGTTCAAACTCAAAATTTTGAATATTTGTTTTTCTTCAAACAAAATCCGAATAAAAAAACGTAACATATATGTTCTACAAGAGTGCAATGAATATGTGTAGCAAGTTTGAAGTCAATATCTTCAAAAATGACTAACTTAAATCCTTTCAAAGACAGAATAGGACCCCAACTCTACAGCATAACCATGATACAAATTGCATTAATTTGCCTTTTTCCCTTTCGATTTGTTATTGGAAAAAAACATTTTTTTTTTTTAAAATCATTTTTCGCGTTCTAGGTCGAAAAACGAACCCATATTTCATGTGTTTCAACTATAGTGACCATAATCTGCAGTTTGACCTCGTGACCTCGGATGACCTTGACCTGAACCAGGGGAAAAAATAGCATGGTAATTATAAGTTTTAGATACACGAATCATACCGATTAATCAACTGACGATGCGTTTAATATCGCATTTTTGCACGACGACTCCATCCACCGGACTTTGATGACACGGTTCAAACATTGTGACCTGTGACGTGACCTGTGACGTCATCGGTGACCCTGAGAATAGCAATATTGAGTTGCTTTCAACAAATGTAACTGGGCTAACTAATGCTGTTTGCATTTTTAAGATCTGTTCAGTAGTTTTGGAGATCAGAGGGGGCTATAAATAGCCCCCCAGTAACTCGCGTTACAGAATATACCCCAGTAACGCGCGGGTCAAAGGGGGCTTGGAAGACATAGCCCCACCACTGGCGCCAAAGGCGTGCTCCAGAATATGTTGTATCTAATCGGCACGGACAACATTTGTGTGCAAAATTCGAGACAATCAGGAACAAGTTTGTTTGACTAACAATGCAAGCGGTTTTATAAGTATTGTCTGTGTGGTTCTTCGACAAAATAAGCAAGTGCGGCACCCCCCCCCCACACACACACACTAAAGCCTCCCCTTGGCTGATTTGTAAATACACCACTGTCTATGCGTATGCATAAACAGTAAAAATATCCACTCATATTTTTAGCTACACAGTATGCTAAACAGTAAGCAGATAGATGCAATTTTCACACAATCTAGGTGACATTGCAACGACGAGCAGTCAGCAGTGTCATGAAATGGGGTCGCTTAGGTGCATAATGGTGGATAGGTGCATAATTAACAAAATCCAGTTATTTACAGTGAAAAACTGGAAAATTTCGCGCCGCTTGGCGGCATGACACGAGTTTTGTTATTGCTCATACAAATTTTGAAAATTAATAAATTAAATCCATTAAGAGTCTGTCAGAGCTTTTCCATGCAATAATTTGCTGCCCCAGGCCGCACTGCCTTCATAAAAACTTTTAGGCGGACATGTTTATCTAGTCTTCCGAGCTCCGAAAAGGCGAACGCGAACGCAAAGACGCGAACATCGGCACCCGGAAACCTGCTCCAGTGGTGCCAAACTTGCTGGACAAAGATCTAATTAATAGTGGGAACCAGGCCAGGACCATCTCCCGCGAAGCCACTCCCCTAAGCTCCTCCAGATACACAGCGGGCCATTTATGCGCCGTAAAGTCTACTGCCTCTTGCTGCTTTCAATCATTTTACACTGTTACCGGCACTGGCCGATCCAGAGGGGACATTTAGGACCATTCCTCCAGGCCTAAAGTAGCCTGTTTGCCCACCCCCAACGATCAAGCCTCACAAGAACAAGCGATCGGTAATCATGTATAATGGCTTTGCCCTTAGGAGAAAACTCTGCAATTTAACCATTTATCAGGGAAATATAACAATTTATCGTCAAAATGCCTTTGCGGCAGTCAAAATCCAGCTATCCACAGAAAAACAAACAGGAAAATTTCGCGCCACTTCTTGGCAAGCTTCGCAATTGCTTATACAAATTTGTTATAGCCACTTATCCTCTGCAAGGCCGGAGGCCCACCGTCTATATTCATGAGTTTTATCAGGCAAACCCGTAAAAAATGCGCCGCTTCACGGTGCTAAATAATTTAAGTACCTACTAAAATATAAAAATCCTTATTGAAATGCTGTAAAGACGCTTTTTTCGTTATTTCAGCCGACCCCCGCTAAAAAAATCGGCGATGCCCCCGCGAATTGGTTTGAGATAGACGTTATTACTACATATGTGTATAATCCGTAGCATATATGCTACAAAATATTGCGTTTTTGCGGTTTTTTTTTAAACAAAAACAAATTGTCAACCTCTAATACCAAAAAAAGTGACCGGCCCGAATTCGGGGACAAAAAATAGTGGTACCTTTTTGCCAAAAAAGTTGCCCCCTTCCCAAAACCGACGGCTGGATCCACCAGTGTAGCTTGGCGAAAGGTCAGAAAAATAAATGTTCAATTTCAAGCTCAAAATAAAGGTGAAAGAACGTTGTCTAAACATAGCGACCCAGCCACTTATTCAGCGGCGATGACCTCCGATTTATTTAAAAATTACATAAAATATGGACCTTCATCATTTATTTCGGTTACTTCAAGCGGTTTGGGGAGGGAGGCAATTGCCAATTTTGCCAAACATCCGCCGCATTGAGTGGCACCCGAATGGAACATACATTCTGCACTGCGGGTGAAGACATGCATAGCAAGTGTATAATGAGGAGCCAAACGTTCACAACAAAGACACGATCATTCATACTGTCATATTGTGTCACACCAGTAATAGTTTGAATATGAATACTAGTCTCATTCATTGTCACCATGCGCTGACTAAAAACATCGATCTTCGCCAGTTTCTTTTGGAAAATGATGGTCGCATGTCGTTTAAGGGGGGTGGCAATGCCTATTTTAACATGTTACTCGGAGGGGCAAATGCCCCTCCAGTGGGCCATTTTGCCCCCCTAGTCAGTGCAAGCTGCGTACTTCGCGAACGTGCGTTCGATTTTAGAATACTTTAGCGTGGTCTGGGCGGGGGCGGCCAACTCCCACACGGTGCGGGTTGATCGAGTGCAACACAAATTTCTTCATTGTGGCTTCTTACTCAATACATCCCTCCGGACAAGCTAATTCTCTTTCTTTATGGTAGCCTTCTGCTCCATTTCAAAAATTCTGTCCTTAGCATCACGCCAGAGTGCAGCATTGATTCTTGCTCTTCTTGAGGAAACATCCTGCGGGGAAAGGTTGGACCTCTCGGGTCCTGCTTCGAGTCGTTTTCCCCTGCACGTGCCGCCCGATCGACCCGCACCGTCTCTCTTTTTTCACCGTGCCTCGAGCACGGGTAAGAACTGTGGACTGTGGGATGTTCTGCCGGCCTCTGTAGAGCAATTAATTGCCTTTTAGGCAGTTGCCTTTTAACGCAGACATCTTTTATGATAGTTTTTGGAGCTTTTTAAAAACCAAGGTGTTCAAGTACGTTTTAACCCTGTAGTCTGCCACTGTATAGACTCAAGGCTGTGTGATGATGTGATATGTCTGCTGTGTATTGTATTTATTGTAGTGTATCTTATCTTCATGACTTCGCCTGTCAGTGGAGCGTAGCCCTGTTGGCGATCAACGAAATAAATACAAATACAAAATTCTAAACATTTTGCCCACCCAGATATAATTAATTTCATGTCATTTTTTGCTTGATATGCATTAACCCGCGCTTGACCGGGGGCAAATATTCCCCCCTCCCCTGTCGTTTATTCGTGATAACTCACAAACCATTCAAGATATCAACCTGAAACTTGCCTTCCCGCACATAAATTTTATATCGGTATAATTTTGGGAAATGTTTCAATTTTTGGGGAATAGATATACACCGTTTTGTGATGTCACGTTTCATGAATTTAGCGACAAAATCATTCAAGATTTAAGCAGCTGTAAAATGATTATATTTGGTATATGGTTACATTTGGTAAAATGGCTAAATGGTTACATCAAAATTTTGATTTTTACCCCATTTTTGACATTTTTTTTTTTTTTAGTGTCACATCCAAAACCGGAAACTATATGAAAGAGTGGTGTTCAAGAAACATATAAACCAAATTTAAAAAGAATATCACCATTTTTGACTTAGTGATTGATAGCCTTTCAAGCACTATGCTCGAATTTAGCAACAACAGCACCAAAACTTTGAAAAGCTGTGAAAAGGGAGAAACTAAATGATAAGTTAAAATCGAACAAAATCAGACAGACATATAAAAAATAAATTATACTTTCAATTTCTTGACACATTTTTTGCGTTTTTATGTTTTTTTGTTGTTGCTAAAATATAAAAACTAGATATTTATTGGAAATAAAAGTGTTACAACAATATAAAAGCCAAGTTTAAAATAAAGAGCATCATTTTTTACTAAGAAAACCTAAGAATGGCAACTGATGACGTAATATATATTTTTTTTTTGCTTATTTTGACAAGATAAAGACAAATAAGTGTCAGCAATGTATTTCTGAGATTAAACTGGTCTAAAAACATGTCCAGTTTGTTAAAATTTATCAATTAAAAATTTTGACCTCTTTTGACCTGAATTTGACCTCAGCTTGATACTAACTTCAATTAAAAGAGTTCCGATGGTTATGGATGGTTGATAATTATCGAATTATACGTATAAAACAGCCCATAAAACATGTGCCGCATGACTTTCAAAAATCTGTTTCGGATAGTGACCTTTGTGACCTGATCTTGACCTTGACCTTTGCAAAAAAATATTTTTTCGCGATGCGGGATGTGTTTCATCACCTTGGGGGCACATGGGCTGATCTCACGGTTGCAATCAAAGGCTCTGGATGGAAGTTAGTCCATAAACTTCAAATGTCTCGATTTTACCTTTGAACCTGACCTTGGCCATGATATTGCACCTTGATTCAAAAAATTTCGTGTGTGATTCAGATGCGTCTTGATGAGAACTTTCGAATACCGCCTAGCGTTTCGCTACGATCATCGTTTCCGGAGATAACGAGGGGGCACTATTTGCCCCCCTGTCAATGGCACTCGGATAAGACCCCGGTGAAGCGCGTGTTAAAGTAAAATGAGATATACTTACCTGTTAATACAATTATAAAAATACAATGGTAAATTTAATGATATTCCCTATTTTAATATTTCTTAGCGAAAATAATTATCTTTAAGTTATTTCCAAAATCTCATGAGTTGCAATATCCTTTTAATAATTGCTCATTAACGGCAGAGAAGAGGAGATCGGGGGTTGCTGGACCCAGGAAACGTCAGCGCACACAAATTGATATAGTGGAGTGGGGGGGGGGGGGGCGGTGAAACCAGGTGTCTTGTCACCCACTCCCATACGGGTATAGTTATTACAATCCTGCTAATATTTGGGTATCGGAAGCGCATTTGGGGGCCGGCCCAATGGCCCCTCGGTTGGCGACGCCCATGGTTGGGACAGGAGATATATTTTTATAATGCTCACAAATGTTGTTTTTTCTTCTTCTCAGAAATCGCTCTTGTGCATGCCCATTACCCTTTTTTCTTTCCTACTATGACTTTTTGGCGTTTCAAGGAAAGTGCAATTTGCGACACTAAAAATGCGCTTTTGTGTATCTTACACAAAAGCGCCGTGCCGGGGAGAGGGGACGTTTAGCCGCTCTTTAAGGGTTTTCGAGGATAGCGAAAAAATGGCATCGTGCAGCGCCGTAAAATTTGGCACAGCTAATGAGGCATCAATTACCCATATTATGTAAATGTTTTGACCTTGGGTCATCTTAGCTCAGGTTACCATTTCACGTCACGTGACTTTACCACCAAAAATGTTTGTGGTCGTGCCGAAGCCACAATGTTTGTCCGAGAGATTTGAACTTTGCAGGATTTCATAAGGCAATAATTACATACAATTTACTTTTTTAAATAGGTAGCCTAAGGTCAGGTTAATTTTGTAACCTCTCATTAGAGGAGTGGCTCCCAACCTTTTCGGTCGATTCCCCACTTGTCACGAGCTGATGCCACCAATTCCCCTTATAGTTCTATATTTACATCATCTTAAAATGTATTTTTAACATGCACAAATTTTAGGGTAATCCCGTACTTCAGTGTATTTTTAATGACATTAGTTACTAGCACTGCAGGCAGTCACTAGTCACAAGTAGCCCTTGTGCTGTCAATGCGATGGCTGTGTCTGCTTCTTCGCCGTCAGTCTTTCGATTGTCAGATCAGTTTTTGACATACCAGGGGTGAGCTTCGACGTTTTTGAGCTTGTTTGTTTTTCCGTTTTTAATGTCTCAAGAGCTGGGAACGCCTGCTCGCAATTAAGTGTTGAGAAAAAATGGAATGAATTGATGCATTGCATTTTCTTAGATTTTCGGATATATGAGTCGTATCTTTGACCCCAATCCTTCCTTATCGAGCACCTGGAGCTCATCACTGGCCTCGTCGCTGAATGTCATGTCAATTAACTCCTGCAGATCGGCTGGTACCTCATCCACAGAGCACATGAAAGGGTCTCGTGTAAGCGCCATAGAGATGTCGTCAGGTCGTCTGTATCAACCAAGGGGAAATACCGGTCGATTTCCCCTTTGAGTGCTAGGTGTATGTACCAGGTGTTCTGACATTTGTTCTTTCAGCTCGAGCTTTTTCCCTCTCCCTCCTCCCCCCTTCCCCTCCCCTTTCCCTCTCTTCCTCCTTCCCTCCCTCTTCCCCTCCGTTCTCCCCCCCTCCCCTCCCTTTTTCCTCCCTTTCCTCCCTCTCTCACTCCCTCCTCCCCTCCTTCTTTCTCTCTCTCTCATTCCCCCTTTCTTCTCTTCTTTCTCCCCTTCCCTCTTTCTCTTATTTTTTATTCCGCTCTTTCTTCCCTCTTCTCCCTCTTTCTTCCTCTACCCTCACCTCTTCTCTCCTCCCTCCTCCCCCCTTTTCCCTTTCCCCCCTTTGTTTCCTCTGTTTTCCACCTACCTCTTTTCTCCCTCCTCTCACTCCCCCTCCCTTTCCCCTTTTTTTTTTTTCTCTTTCCCCCCCCCTCCTGCCCCCTTCCCTTCCCTCTCTCCTCTTAACTCCCCTTTAATCTGGAAAATCTGCCAATGCACCCCCCCCCGCCCCTGTGGCCGGCACTTATTCCCCCAAGGTGGGAATTCCCAGAGCTGGGAACCCCTGCATTTTAGAGTAATCAGCGAAAATAATACATAATGTCAGAACTAATTACATATTCAGAGAGTATGTATTAGTCGGGTAAAAATCATATTTAATGTAATGGTATTTTCAGCCTAATTATTGGATGACCCAGGTGCGATTGTTAGCTCAAGTGACATCTGGAAATAATGTCATTGAGGTCAGGTCATTCAGAAGGTTTGCCACATAACTGTGGATAAATAAGATAAAGGCCGAATGACACTTCCTGTGTTTTTGGACTCGTGCGAGAGAAGCATTCACCCCATATGCAAACATACCTACATGCGCACAAAATGACCTTAACCTGTGGTCAAATTTGCAGATTTCTAACCCAGTCACCATAATATGATTCAAAGGTCTATGAGACAACATCGATGGTGTTAAAGTTAGTTCTTTATGTTCAACCGATAAGAAGTTGTTCACAAAAACTTGGTTTAGCAGAATATGCAATCGTGACATTTGGTTACCACTTAAGCCTAAACTATTGACCTGAGAAAAACATTCATGGCACCAATGGTGATTGCATTTGTCATGAGCTGTCGATTGTTTGTTTCCGTTTGTTTCTAGCTAGCATAGGTCCCGATATATTTGGAGGTTTCTAAGGCAAAGTCATATACTTGGAAAATTTGACCTCTGATGACCTCTTGTGACCTGAATTTTGACCGGAGACCAAAAACGACCAAATATTTTCGACATGATTTGTGGCGTGCCATCGAATGGCGTGCTGTTTTATTAATTCCGTTTACTCCCCATAATAAACGGTTTAGAAGGGGGCGTTTAGACGCCCTCGCCACGAGTTATTGATCAGAGTCATGCTTACGTCTTTTTGCCTTTGTTTGCTATGATTGGATCTTATGTTGCCCCCTAGTAGTTTTCCCTTAGGCCCTGGGTGGTGGCAGATGAAGGCATGTCATTGCAATTTGACGTAATAGACATGGCAAATTAGAACCTCCCTAGAGTTAAAGAGGAGCAAAATATGCGTCCTTTGAATTTTGATTACAGTAATTAACGCTATCCTCAGCTGACAGCTAACAACAAATGACTTTTTGATTTGGCTGCACTGGTCTGAACAGATCCGGGAACCGTAATAGCCGCAATATTTACTACAAACATCATGCCACAATCACACCGTTTCATTTTGGTGGCAGGAGGCGAGTCACGTGTCGTGTGGTGTTGCTTTCTACTGTATTCTCCCCCTTTGCCTCATCGCACCGGCCTGCGGTCGCCGCGCCAGCAAGCTGTCCCGCGTTAACATAGCTGACCCTCCTACCTGGGGTGACCCATCCCCTTCCCCAGCCAGGGCCGCTCAAACCATTCCGAGTGGGACGGTACTGCCACCTGCTAAGCTGTGCGATACATTCAAGACAGACTGTACATACATACGTGACGATCACATATAGGAAGCAAATCATTTCAAGTCGAATCAAATGCACCAGAATATATAATATATCATGCGATTTTTGGAGGACGCATACTGTTTCCGAAACTTAGGGTACAATGCATGACAACTTCTTACTTTAGCCGTCCGTACACGTATTTGGTGGTGTAAAGGAAAGAATGCTGACCAGCACCATTAAAACATGTTTAACAACTGCATTCAATTGTACATTGCTTTATATTGGGATAATCAGCCGCCGTTTAAGATCAAACATTCCAAGTAGGAGATGATTGAGATGCAAAACAGATGCGATATCCAACCGTCACACAGAAACCCGCACAGTATACTGGGGTATATTCTGTAACGCGACTAACTGGAAGGGAGGGTCTATTTATAGCCCTCCCCCTCTGATCTACGGAACTACTGAACCGATCTTAAAAATGCAAACGGCATTCAATAGCCCTGCAAAATGTGTGTTCAGAGTAATATACTATTGCTAACCTCAGGGTCACCGATGACATCACTGTTCACGTCAAAGACATAATGTTTGACCGTGTCATCAAAGTCCGATTGATGTAATTGTCGCGCAAAAATGTAATCCTTAACGCATAAGCAGTTGATAAATCGGTATGATTCGTGTATCTGACACTTCTAACTACCATTCTTAGCTGTTGATTACCTTGGGTCAGGTCAAGGTCACCCGAAGTATCGAGGTCAAATTGTAAATTACGGTCATTAGGAATGGTAACACATGTCTAACTCCTGCCCTACGGGAGCGTTTTTCACCTTCGCCCTACAGGGGGAGGACCTGACAGCCCCCCCTGCTAACTTCCAAACCAAGCAATTTAGAGCAACGCGGTAAAAAACATCATGTTGCCTGTCATGTGAGGAATCCGATGGTATCTCATTTTTTTGTTTTAGGTTAACAGGTGACCTTCCAGGTCAATTAAATGACCCAAAATCGACCACATCCAAAAATAGCGATGCTGCTCATGCCGTCGTAATTAATAAAGTTATGAAAATAAAGTGATTTGGTTAGCGTCAAGTTGTTGGTCTTTGAATTAGCTATCTATCCATCTATCGATTTTGAGGTCTGGGGTTGTTATTGACCTCTTAGGTCACGGAAATCTTCACCATCGATGATAATTGCTATGGGCGATTAGCATTAGCAACCACGACTCGATCACGTCCAGGATAGCGATCAGAAAACCTCAAACTTAGAATATGATAAATGCAAATAAAAAGGCATGTTTCTAGACTAGTTTTGGCTCCTGATTACAGAAAAGGTACTTATTTGTTCGTATCTGGTCAAAAAATCAAAAAAGTGAATTAAAAAATGACGTCATAAGTTTCTTACACTTAGGAAGCCATCACCCAGTCAAAAATAAAGATATTGCTTTGCAATTTTGTTTGGGTATTGTTTTTGATCAGTTATCTCACATATATTCCGGTTTTTAAAATATCTTGGAAAATTTTGATTTTGTGGGGATTTTTCCCAAAAAATCAAGTTTTTGACTTTTGGGGGTAAAAAACAAATAAATTGAAAATCCAAAACGACATATGAAAGTAAATGTTATTTTACGCATTGTCTGTGTTTTTTTTTGCATTTTGCAGCAAAACTATATTTTATATGATTTCCCAAACATTTATCGTGTTTTTGCGAACATGACGGCATCAAAACGTCTTTATCTCCAACAATATATAACCAATTCTAACAAAACTCTGGTAGGGTGCGAATAATTGTTGTACACTCATTTACTGAAAATTTCAGAAAGATTTGCAGCATGTGTAAAGAGTTATTCAAGAAAAACCTCTGGGGGGGCCTGTCAGCCCCCCCCCTTGTAGGGTGAGGGTTAAGGGTCCGTTTTTCGACTAGAACGCGAGAAACGATCTTGGAACATTGTTTATTTTATATAAAAAAAATCAAAGCAAAAAACGGAAAAACAATTTGTATTCATGGTAATGTGTAGAGGTGGTAAAATTATATCTTTTAAAGATCGTAAAGTCTAGCAATATATATATATATATATATATATATATAATATATATATATAGATATATATATGTATGTCGCCTTTCAAACTTGATACATATACTTGTGGTATCGTTTAAATATATCAAATTCATTTTTTGGTTCAATTTTAATTAAAAAAATGTAAAAAATGTCTTGGATTTATCTCACAACTGAATTGCAGCATTTTGTGAAATTCCGTGATTGCAGTTTGATAGCTGCGTCTGATATCTGTCATTTTGTGTATAAAATTCAAATGTATATAGCAAAGTGTACTTTTGACAACGTTCTTCACAAATCTTTTTTTTTAACAAAAACCGCAAAACACGACGTCACTCTGACGTCATTTACGGTTGATCTATCATAAGCTTCATCTTTTTCCTTCTGCCAACATGTGTCAAATTGATGTAAAACAAGGTAGGTACTGAACGGTTGGTGACAATACCTCTGCTAGTATAGGAAATATTACAAAATAACGGGAGAGTGGCTATATAGACTAAATAGACCCCCACTAACTCGCGGGTAGTAAAGTGGCCAACTCCTACTTATTCCACTTTGCTTAATTCACATGCGCTGTATATTCTTGGTGCAGACCTACTTCATTTGCTTCGATCGGGTAAGGAGAGTTTAATGCTCCTCATCCAGAGTTGGATGTTTCTCATCAATACTTGAATGTTCCTCTTCAAACCAGCGCGGTTTCACCTCAATCACATTAGTTACAACAAACGCGTAACACACGTGCAATTTGACGTGTGATAACCCATTTCTGCGGACCCGCACCTCGACAATGAACCCTGCATCCCGGGATAAAATGGATTGAATCGGTCCCAACTGCCGATTCCCCGTGATTTGCCATCGGTCCTATCATGGGCTACTTCGATATTGGATCGTTACTGGGCTCTCAGACCTCTGACCTCTGCGGAACAATCTCTAGAACTCGGACCACGGTGTCGGCTCGGTGTAGCCGGCAGTTTAATTCCGGTCTATTTATATGGAGTACAGTTGTGTCGGAGTTATCCTGCGGCTGACGTGGTGGCTCCCCAATTACAGATACTGAAGGCCGAAGCAGTTCAAATCGAACCACTTGCATACCAATGCAGTCGGCGGAACTTAGTCTAAACGCCTAACTGTGAAGTGTGAGTTTATGCATACAGCAAAGCAGGGGCAGATCCAGGGGGCACAGGGGGTGCGTGGTCTCTCCGAAACATCTGAGGAGGGTCCTTTTCCGGCGCGCTGTCGACGATACCGCGGGTTAACCCGGCATTGGCTGGGGTCCCAGCCGAACGCCATTGGATGGGAGGGGGGGGGGGCATTTTAGCTTCCCCCTCGTTATCATCCGAACCCACATACCGCGCCAACGAGAAGGCTCACAAGGTTTGCAATCGAAGCTCACAATATGAGCGACGTCTAAAGCATGTCCGCGGCATCTTTACAATCAGATCACATGTCAGGTCACAGTCAGGTCAAAGGGCAAAACTGAGATATTTGAGATTGTGGGCTATACTTTTCCTCCAATGCCTGAGATTGCGACTATTATCGCACAAAGTGCTCTCAAAGGTATGATATATCTCTCTATAAGCAAAAGTGAAATTGTAAACTAAGGTGACAGTCAAGGTCAGGTCAAATATGGTCACTTTTGGCCAAGAGATAATGTAACACATGTTTAATGGTTTATTTTACCCGTATAATTCGGCATTAGCAACCATAACATGCTTGACCACATGCTTGATCAAGGTAATGCCAAAAAGGTCAAACCTTTAAATTGCAAAATATAAATAAAATGGCATGTTTCTTAACAAGTTTTGTCTCAGAAACACAGTGATGGCATTCATCGTTCTGTATTTAGTAATAAAAGCTAAAAAAACATATTTCAAAAATGATGTCATAATGAAGGTACCTACTCATACCTTTGGAGCCACCAGTTAGTCAAATATTAAGATATTGCTTAGAATTGGTTTTGGGTATTTTTAATGTGTGGTTCTCATACATATACCTTTTTAAATATTAAAATGTAAATTTTTAGTGCATTTTCCCCATTTTGTATTTTTTGGTCAAACCCAAATATTCACAAATTAAATATTGTCATTAGCATTTGCTATCTTTTGACGTTGTTTCATGTTTGATTAAATTTTGCTTATCAATGTCTTTCAGACGTTCCCCACTCCTGTCTCGACTCCGGGCGTGCATGGCATTGCTCGGGGTAAGTCCCCACGGCGTCAAAATCAAAAGGAATGAGCAATAGCAGTTGGCTGGTTTGCAGTCTGCTGACTGGTGGTTTGAAGTTCTGGGGTTGTCTCGGTGCCTACGCTGTGAAATGTGTCCACACAATAGAGGCTTCGCTTGATTACGGTCATACCTCGTGTACGGCTTGTTTGAAGTTAAGCTTATTTTTTTCGTAACTGGTGTGTACTCGACCGCAACTAATTTTAAAATATTGTCCGCTCTGTGCTCATGGAGAGCGCTGGTCTTACTGACCTATCTCAAGTAGTGGCAGCCTGGGTTCGAGTCGCTTCAGCGCTCGCTATTTGCTCTCTGGGATTGCCTGCGGCCGATGGCAGCGGTCGCACTCAGGGCCAGGTGACGTCAGCGAGCGGGGCGGTCCGCCCCGCTCGCTCGTGTCCAGGTATGTCGGTCACGTAAAACATTCGTCTCTAATTTCTGCCGACCAACAGGAATTGCGCGATCGGGTGGTGAGGTCAGGACCAGCGCAACAGGCTCTGCTTAGCGCGTCGGGTTCTACTGGAGAGTCATCCATAAAACATTCAGACTGAAATTTATTTTAAAAAAATATATATAAATATATATTATACTATATATATATATTATTGTTATAATATGTTATACCCCTCCGCTCTGCAGCTAATGCCTATGCCGTTGCACTTCTAGTAATTATTACTATATGCTTATTAACTATATATTCTACTACTTCACCCACTAGGAGACCTCACGGCACATACCTGTTATTGGAGGTTGTAATTTTCAATGTTATATAACACTGGTAACCAACACGCTTTATTTACGGGTCGCGGAGCGTCTAGAGATACTAACGAGATATGACCAGTCCTAGAAAAATATTAGATATTATGAGCACTAAATAATAATCAGGATTAATAACCTAGTGAAACACTCATCACATGTTATAGTTGCATTACCTAATCTAATGCTTATAGTTTTATATTCAATAATATAGAAATATATAAATAAATATATACAACTGATTATTGTATGATAATATATATATATAATAGTATTATAATTTAATTTTTGTTCGCACACAATTTTTTGATTATTTACATAAAACGTCGAATTGATGTAGGTGCAAGCATTTACCTGAAGTAAAGTATTAATGGAACGTACATTATATCGAACTTACATATTTACATTATATGCGGGCTAAAAAATCGTGCCTTTTCTTGGCTCATTGATGTGTTATTTTGGTACTCTTCTGCATAATTGGGCATAATAGTTCGCTTCATCATTTTTTTACTGCACTTTTAAAACGCAAAATATCATTTTAGAGTCTCGTACCTTACGCAATGCGACGCATGGATAAGCATGCATATCCAGGTTATAATGCTAGTCCATCGCCTATATTTATACGTTTTTATCAGGCAAACACGTAAAAATTTCACGCGCTTGGCGGCGCTTAATAACTAGTATACTACTGTAACATGAAAATCCATATTACAATGCTACAAAGCCGTCAGACAAAAATGTGACTCCATTTTGTCGTCATTTCAGTTCAGCCCCACCAAAATTGATTGGTGACGTCCTTGCATAGGCCTTCTTAGGCTTGTCAGGGGCATTTTTAGACCAGTATGTGGCCCTTTCAAGCCTGACAAGGGCTCGCTTAGACTTGCCGAGGGCTTTCTCATTCCTAAAAATACACTCTCAGACCTACTGGAGGCCTTTTCAGACCTGCTAAAACGTTCGGGGCCCTTTTTAGTGCGAGGGCCCTTTGACGTCTAATGTGCCCTTTTGATTTTTTCCCTGGATCCGCCCCTGCAGCGAAGCATTTTCCCAGTTCACACATGTGTGTCTACGCTAGTTAACGTAAATGGGCGAATACAAATTATGTTCTGATACCCATATTGCTAAGTATCATATTTGTGCTGGTTCAATAGGCTAGGGATATTTTGTCGTGATCCTGTTCGTAATCAGATGCAAATTGCAATGAATTCAAGGTTACTGCACTGATTTATTGCATAAGTACCTTCTGGCCGGTACTGACTAATGATGGCTCATAATGTAGGTGGTATAAATACTGATGGAGATTTCTTTTCATTTGGTGGGACCATTACTGCTCTTTTCACAAGCTTTAATTAAACCTTGCCCTGGTGGGGTCATTTTGACCCCCCTCCTGAGGTTTTTCCGGAATAGCGGGAAAAACGAGGCGCACAGCGCCGCCAAATTTTGCACAGCTGTTCGAACATCAATTGCCCACACTTTCGCAAAAAATACTTCAGGTCATCCGATGTCAAGTCACCAGGTCATTGTAAGTGACCATGTCTTCAAAAATGTTTGTGATCGTGCCAAAGCCACAGTTTGTGTCCAAAAGATTTGAAATTTGCAGGATTTCATAAGATCATAAATACCTAAAAATTATGTATCTCGGATTTTTTTATCGGTGACTAAGGTAAGGTCAATTCTCTGACCTCCCCATTATAAGTGAATGAAGAAATGCTTCCTAATTTCCGAAAAAATCATGGATCAGACAATTATTTCAGAATCATGTTATTTTTGGCTCATTCAGTGATCACGATGCAGTTGTTGCTAGTGATTTCTACAAGGTCAATCTGAGTCATCAGCAATGATTTGCTAATAACTCTTGTATAGAAAAGAGATAACAGACCAGCGTTGACCTACCACTGTGTTTGTCTCATCTGACCCACATCGCCATAGTCAACAATGACCCTAACCCAGGGTCACCAAAATGACCCTTGACTGAGGTACGAAATTGACATGACCCTCACATGACTCACCAAAGTTATACCTGTTTAACAAGCGCGTCGCGAGACCGAAACATCTGAATGTTAAATTCATTCTCTGTCGTTTTGCATAACAATACATTCAGGAAAAAATGATACCCAAACTGTCATTTTGACTTTTGATGACCTATGGAGCCTAAACTATTGATCTGAGCTCAATTTTCAGGTCACCTATAGGGCTGGAAATTTAATTAGCTTTCGATTGCTTTTTCGTTTGTTCCTAGCTATCGTAATTCACGAGATATACTGGGTTGTTCGAAGCGAAGTCCAAAAACTGTGAAATTTGACCTTTGATGACCGTGGTGACCTCAATATTGAGCTTAGCTAAAATGGTCTCTATAAATTCGAATGTTCACGTGGAGAACTTTCGAACGATTTTTTCTGCGTCTTTCAATCCCTTTTCGTTTTCGAGTTAGATGGTATTTCGAGAGAGAGGTCATTTTGACCCCCCTCCCACCCACCATGGCGAAGTTATCTCGGAGGCCCACCAGGGTGCGGGTTAAACAATGAACATGCCGCTGTTACAGCTATAAATCTGCTGCAATATCACATTTTGTCTCTGTAGACTTTCCGGAAGAGCTTCAGTTATTAGTGAAGCTCTGGTATTGCATGAAGGGCAGTCAACCTCATATTTAAATACATTTGGTATGAATAATGGTAGTCGGTGCTGCTCCAAGGCACATCAAGGAGCAACAGTTCAAAATTGGATGTTCCCTCAAGTTTATGTGGGGCACGTCTTGCGATAAATCTGCAGTCTGCCTCGGGTATGATGTAGCCGGCACGTTTACGCTGGCCAGATAAGCTGAGGAGCCATCTACGACGCGGCACTCGCTGCTGGCTGGCCATGTCGGACAAAGCAGACGATCTCTCCAACCGCAGCGTCAGCACGTCCAGATTACGCCCGAATAACAGCAACACCCGAGTTTATTAACACACGAAAATCAACGACAGCCCAGAGGACAAACAACTCTCGATCACGTCTCACTCCAGCACCGTTAGCAATATTTCGAAACCACCACGCCATTGAGGTAATGGCCGGCAGATGAGCTGAAAAATCGGTCGAAATGTGCATATTTGTCTTGGAAATTAAACTTTACTCTGGATTAATGTTGCTGAAACCCTGAAAAATATCGCAGTACGATATCGAATCACAGAAAAAGTCTGGACACAGCAAGATGAAATCAATATGTTTATTGTAGTCTGCAGTATCAGACTTAGTTCAATTGTACCTATTGCCCATTCTCCGATTTTGTTCACCTCTAGCCGTGAGCGTCATTCACACACACACACAACACTCCCACAACACACATACATCACACACGCACACACACAGCACACATTCGCAACAACAGCTGTATCGCTTCAGAAGAGGAGCCACCCGAGGCACCTCCTTTCTTTCGACTCGCGCGGAACACTTGTCATGAATAATGTCTCTGTTTCGTGTGTGTGTGTGTGTGTGTGTGTGTGTCGCCCACTTGGCGAGGCACGCGGAGCGTCCGAACACCTGGCCCAGCCAAACACCAGTCCAATTATTGCCTTTAAATGTGTAATACTGAGCGGGAGGTAGTCGCTGGCCTCTGTAGACTCGGGCAGTGGCCTCAGCGTAACATCGCCTTTCGAATGGGACACGAGTGATTGCATTGAGAAGCCGAGCCGATATAGTTGAATATTTTGTGGTGCGGTATCATTCGGTCAGACGATCCCTAAGACGATCCCCAAGACCCTGAACGGAAACAGCTGGTCAGAGAGCGGCATGTGAGTTTCAATGTCAGGAAGTTTTCCTGAGGGAGGCACGGCAAGCAGGGCTGACATTTGATGGCCATTCGACATATTCAATCCAGTTTAGCAGTTTCGTCATTACGTGCGGTTTCAGTGCATTAGGCCAGACTCTTTGAAGTCGAGCCTGCGTGTCGGGAGACTCTAAGAGCTCCGAATCAGTCATGCCGGTCGTAACTCGACTCTCAGCCTGACTTTCAGCAGCTGCGGCATTGCCACGACGTCGACGTCTCCTCGACGTCTCCTCAACGTCGGCCCTGCGTGGCAATGAAGCGTTCAGGCGGCCGCGCTGGTGTCGAAAGCGACAGGTTCCCGGACACGTGCTGTCGGACTGAGACGAGCGTAAGAGCTGCCGGTGCCAGCCAGCACGAGCAGCAGCTCTCACAGCAAGCAGGCAGCTGTCAGCACAGAGGCACTGTCGCAGCAGCAAGCAGCGTGTCAGCAGCACGCATGCAGCTGTCGACGACAGACTAGCGCAGAGCAGCTGCCGACCGGCAACAGTAAATGAGCAGCAGTCAGTTCTGGAGTGTTGTACTGAAAGGGAAGCTCGCGAAATCGGAAATTTTATATGTCTTTAAAGCTTATTTAAAATATATTTTTGCTTTATTCTCAGTTGTTTGGAATTGCACGATCTGCACAAAACGGAGTGAAAACAATTTATTGCAGAACAAAGTGAATAATTTCTATACGTATCAGTTCACGGTGTACCTAAACGTCATTTCACCGACGAAGGCAATACCATTTCCCTCGAACATATTTAGCAATCATGCTAAAACTATGACCAAAAGCAGGACTCTGCTCTCTGCAACTTTCGACTGAGCATTTCATATCAGCACATTACTTTACAGGAAATGGAATTCGGACAACATACATAAATTTGTGTTTGCTTAGTGCAGAGCAACTAAGCGAGCTCTATTCCGATGGTTTGACGTCGGATGGGAAACTGCGGCTCTAACTGTGCTCGGCCAGCTCACCGACAACGCTGCTCGCTGAGCGGGCGCCGAGTTTGACGTCGGATGGGAAACTGCGGCTCTAACTGTGCTCGGCCAGCTCACCGACAGCGCTGCTCGCTGAGCGGGCGCCGAGTTTGACGTCGGATGGGAAACTGCGGCTCTAACTGTGCTCTGCCTGCTCAGCACTCACCGACAGCTCGGCTCGCTGAGCGGGCGCCGAGTTAGGCTAGTCGTCAGCCATTCGCTTCAGCAAACTTCTGTCAAAGTTGGACCAGGGATCGAAAGTGTTCTGCTGGCGCCACCGACGGTCGTCTGACGACCAGCCCGACTCACACAGGACTGCTGTTCAGCGCTGGTCAATGTTCACTGAGCTACCATTGCCATGCTATCAGATCAGAAACACTTCCGGCGGTGGTGGGCGCAATGAATGGTACAGAGGAATGATGAAGGAGGCTGCAGATATGGTGTTTTGGCACAAGGATATAAATTGCACCCAATACGGCTAGCACAGTTGTAATGATACACAATTAGCACCAGCTCTGCTTCACTATCTATAGATAAGCTTATTCTCGTTTGCCGATGGAGGATTTTGTCAAAGTGTCGACAGACTTTTCGGTTATCCGGCGCCTGCGGTTGGGTTCACTGGTCACTGGTCTATGTCATGGCATTGGCAGTTAAATTCCGATTAAACTGCCGTTTGCCAGCACCACTGTCCCCGTTTGCGATCGGTTCAGATAAAATAACCAGCCACGACGCAACCGGTCACCGAAACCGGCAGCTGGTCTCCAATACATTACAACATTCTTGTAGACCACCAGACGTTCTTCAAGACAGTCAGACGATCTCTAAGATTGACATATGCTCTCCAAGGCCCAATCTTACCAAGTGCCATGATTGCACCCCATCTTACCAATGTCACAGTACGACATATTGGTGCGCCGACTTGCAGGACTTTTAGAACCGGGGATCAAACTGGGGGCATCCCGGTCTTAAGTTTAGCGTGCTATCGACTGAGCTATTTTGACAATGAGCTTGGGGAAACCAAACGTCATGGTTCCCTATAAGTGCTGCGGCCATTCTGAGCATTCAATGCACGGCATGCCGTTCCTGCGCATCAATAGCATTTGGTAAGATTGGGCCCAAGAGCGTCAGGTATTCTTAAAGGTCAGCAAACTTATCAGAGACCATCCATTGTTCTCCGAAACCCTTGTCGAATGTTCTTCCAAAGGCGTTGTCGGATCTCGCCAGATATCGACCGGACAGTGAGATGTTATCCAAGACAGTCAACTCGTCGTCGGTTCTTTTACATTCTAGCGCATCCCTTCTCTTTTCCGAGACAGCGTTGGCTGATCCCTGTGGCCTTCAGGCCAGCGTCCGTGCTATATTTTTGCCAGGACTACCGTGGCCACCGAGACGGGCCGCAGCGTATTGAATAATCACCTGCCTTGTCTGGGAATATTCCCAGAGATCGTTACTGATGTGGTGGGCGGATGGCGCCACGCCGTTGGGACCTCCGTGGTGCGAGCTCGACATGTGATGGACCCGGACCGTGGCAGCCGCGGACACATAGGGCCGGCAGCGAAAACGTGTCGACACTCACGACAAAAGCGAGCACACTTGTTCCATAGCAAAACGGCGATCACGTAAAACAACCAGGTCAGGCACACACACACACACACACACACACACACACACACATACACACATGCGAACCACTGGCAGATACGTGGATAGTCCCAACACGAAGTAACAAACGCAGCCAAGCCCCGTTTGTGTGGCCACTGTGAGTTAGTATAACTGGCGATAAGCTCGAGTGGCTATACCTCTGAAGTGTATCACTGTCGCGTTCCACCCAACCACCAGCGCGGAGCCGATGGCAGTGAGGCGCACAGACGCCTCTTTTCTGGCACAAGCGAGACAGACCCCGCGAAAACATCACACTCGCATAGTCGCAGCCTCTCTGCCAGTCTAGGACTCACAATGCTGTCCACCATCACATCCACAACATCAACGTCATATCACCCCCACACGATACCGACCCCAGCGTCGCCCCTCACCTCCCCCTCCCTCCCCCTAGCGAGAGACGTGCTCACGTATCGCCAAATATGGCCATTTGATGTGCCACCTCCGACAGCTGAATGTCTATGGCGGGAGTCGTGTCGTAGAGGAACGGCGACTCACACAGGATGCCGAACGTCCCGAGCAGCGAGACGAAGCTGAAGAGCAGCAGCAGCACGCGGTCCAGCACCGTGGCGATGAACGCCCAGTCCTGGTCCTCCTGCAATAGACGCGCCGGCGGCCGGCAGAGATGCGTCAGAGTCCACCCACCCGCCACCGCCACCCGCCGAGACGGCGATCAATAACCGACTGTTGCACGCGGCTGCCGGCAGCGCGAGCGGCAGCAGCAGGTCTGCAGTAGCAATGGTAGGATAACTGGTGGTAGCAGTGGTGGTAGCAGTGGTGGTAGCGGGGGTGGTAGCAGTGGGAGTAGCTGCAGGTGCGGATCCAGCCGCTCAGTTGGGGGGGGGGCAAAAACTGGTATTCTGAAACAAAAATTGTGTTGCAAAAAACTCATAATTAAAAACAAAAACATGAACAGCATGACGTCGAGAGCCGATGCCTGTTTTGGAGGAGGCCTTGGCATAACTGTAGGTACAACATAAACGGTAGGATGTAAAAATAAAACGAATTTAGCATATGTAAAATGCTTAATCGACCTGAAATATGTGAACACAAGTTCTAAAGATATAATAGCCGTTTTCACGATGGCTTATTTTGCGCGAAATGTTTTAAAACATTTTAAAATGTTTTAAAATGTTTCAGTGGTAGCCGTCTTCACAATAGACTAATTTGCGAGAAATGTTTTAACCCTCGCCGTAAGGGACCGTAGGGCGAGGGTTAAAACATTGTTTTTCGCCAATTAGTCCATCGTGAAAGCGGCTACTACTAAAACATTACAAAAATCGCGCAAAATAACCCATCGTGAAAACGGCTAATATTAAACGGACATAGATAATAAAGTGTAATTTATTTACACAAAAGTAGAAATGAGTCTGCTTAAAACGAGGACGTTTGGCGTTTCCGTTATCTTTTTGTCAGAGCTCTCCGTGCAACAGCGAGTGGCAAGTACGTGAAACCCTGGTCTGCTGCTTATCGGGTTTGGTTTGTAACCTGTTTTTTACTAAACGATCTAAACCCCCCCCCAAAAAAAAAAGAAAAAAAATGTTCGTGTAGCCTACTCAGAAGAGTTGTATGTTGTCTTATTCATAGCTACAGTATTCATTTATAGTTTTAATATTCATGTGGGTAATATATTTGGTATTTTGGGCTGTAAAACATAAAATAAACTCTTGTCCTAACCTTTGGGTGCCAGGCACCCCAATGGATTTTCTTTAATCAATTTGTACACATGCTGCGCATCTTTCTGAAATTTTCAGTAGCTGAGTTTACAACAATTATACATATCCTGTTCAAATTTATTTGATGGTCAAGTAGTTTCGGTGATAGTTATGTTTCCATGACGTCAGTTTAGTAAAAACACGCTAAATATACAAAATAATAGAAAACAGAGTTTCGCAACAAATTGCAAACAGAGAATAGAAAGGACGTAAAATGACATTTTATTTAACATCGCGATGTCTGCAGTGGCGGATCCAAGGGGGGAGGGGTCACGGGGGTCATGACCCCCCCTTGGGCCGTGAAGGGGCACCACCGCGCCGGGACACCAGGGGCACCACCAAAATAAAGCAAAAAATTCCGCGCCGCGAAGCGGCGCGGAATTTTTTGCTTTGCGTGAAGGCCGCGCACCACTGCGCTGCTCGCATTAAGGTGCACCACCCGCGCCGGGGCACCAAGGGCACCACCGCGCCGAGTAATACAAGCGGCACCAAACGCGCCGGTGTACAAAGGGCACCAAACGCGCGGCTGTACAAGGGGGCACCAACGCGCCGGTGTACAAGGCACCACCGCGCCGTGTGTACAAAGGGGCCACAACGTGGCCGGTTGTATAAGGGGGCCACCAACGCGCCGTGTACAAGGGGCACCAACGTGCCGGTGTATAAGGGCACCAACGCGCCGGTGTACAAGGGGCACCAACGCGCCGGTGTATCAGGGGCACCAACGCGCCGGTGTACAAGGTGCACAACGCGCCATATGAGAGAGTAGGATAGGTCAAGGAAATCGGGCAGCCACCTAACGGCGGCTGACAAACGGACAGTGTGTCATGTAACATAGTGTAATTGCGAATTTTGCCGGCAATCCTATATGCCTCAACCAAGGTTATGTTCGCCCAAAGAGAGCACACGGCCAAACGCGCCGGTGTATCAGAGGCACCAACGCGCCGGTCTCATGGACGATTACCGAAAAGAATCAATATCCACAATGGGCAAATTGATCATCACATCACATTAATTTGGCTGAAAGTACCATCGAACACCGCCGGCGCAATATCCAGTGCCGCCCACGAGAAAAATCGGACTCCAAGGTTTAATGACCATAAATAGAAATTGTGCCTGAAAAATCCCACTCCATGAATTTTTTGATAGCGAATATGACTAAGCAACAGTAAGCCATGTGTTAATGAAGACATGAGAATGACGTCGCACGCACTGTACGCTAGTGCTAGATGATGACAATCTCATTATTGTCGGAGAATGTCACAGATAATAGCTGTGAATTATCGTTTTGTGTTCAGAGACGAAACCCATAGCGAACCGCCCATTTAGCGTCATTATATGTGTTTGCATGCTGGAAATCATGAAATACGTAATTCGAAATACAGTAACTGCAGCAAAAGCTGTTTAAATTTAATGATAAAAAGTCCGTAAACAATATCATCATTCTGTGTGCCATTCGCACCGACAATTCCTTCTATTCTTTTGCGGTGGAAGAATCTAATTGAGATGGCTGCATTGGTGCCCTTGGGCTGATACATAAAAGATTTAAAGAACCTTTTAAAGGAACACTCGACCTAGTTATCCAGACCAAAAATATTAAACAAAAAAAATTCCGCGAGCTACGCGGCGCAAATCAATCGGTGCTTCTTTCCAGAAAAAAAGGTCTAATATAGACGCACGGTTAGTTACACACTACACACTGCAGTAGCCGCAGGGGAGGGTAGGATATGCGGACCATGACCCAACTTGCCTTAAATGGGAAGGCAACATGTCTTTTGACCCCATCTTTTGCGTCAGATGTATTTCCTCGTTTTTGGACCCTGCATCCTGTTTTCCAAAGCGGAAAATTGGTTCTCCTGCCGCCTCGAAACCTCAAATTTTGACGCCGCTCGCGGCGCAATAATAGTTGCATCGCAGGGGCGGGATGCACGGGGCACGGGGACATGCCCGGCAAAGGTTCTGGAAACATGATTCCCCCAACAAAAAAAACGGCCGGGGCTCTGCCAATTAAATTTTGCTTTTTTGCAGCGGTTAAAATACAGCTACCACAGTCAAAACGGAAAAATTTTCGCGCCGCTTCGCGGCACATGCATGACACAAGATTGCGATTTTAAAAATTGGAAATTTGAAAAAAAAAATGCATCAATGTCTTAAATAGCTCTTCCCAAAAATATCTCATTCCCCCTGGATTTGGGCCGCTTACTTTTTTAGTATTAAAGTTGTTGTTTTTAGAAGAAAAAAAAACGCAATAGTTCGCCATCATTGCTACGGATAACACATATAAGTAGTAATAAACATTTATCTCAAACCGACTAGCGGGGGCGTCGCCCAAGTTTTATGTGGGATCGGCTGAAATGACGAAAAAAACGTCTTTGTAGTAATTGTCAGAATGTATTACCATGTTAAACTAGGTAATTCAATATTTACGCGCTGCAAAACTTTTACGGGATGCCTGATAAACCCAGAAATATAGACGGTGGGCCTCCGGCCTTGTAGAGGATAAGTGGCTAAAACAAATTTGTATAAGCAATTGCGAAACTTGCCGCGAAGATGAGCAAAATTTGCTAGTTTGTTTTACTGTTGATAGCTGGATTTCGACTGCTGCAAAGGCATTACGATTAATTGTTATATTCCCGATAAATTGTTAACTTGCACACTGCCATAGTTTTTCACCTAAAGCAAAGCCATTACATAATAATACAACATCGATAACCGATCGTTTTTTCTTATGAGGCTTGATCGTCGGGGGGGGGCAAACAGGCCACTTAATGCGTGGGATGTATGGGGCCCTAGATGCCCCCCCCCCTGGGATCGCGCCAGTGCTGTAACAGTGTAATGTGGTTTTGAAGCAGCCAAGAGGAGGTACGACTTTTACGCGTATAAATGGTCCTTGCTGTTATCTGGAGGAAAGCTGGCGGGAGATGGCCGGGGAGATGGTTCCTGCCTGGTCCCCACTATTAATTATATATTTGGTCCAGCGAGCTGGTGCACCACAAGTTGGCAAGTTTTGACGGGATTCCGGGTGGCGATTAATTTGCGTCTTTGCCGTTTCGCGTCGCCTTCGGAGCTCGGCAGACTACGCTAAATGTCCGCCTAAAAGTTTGTGAAGGAGTGTGCCCTAGGAAAGCAATACTCAAAGGAAAGGCCACTGCAAGACACTACATGGAATTGAATTTCTTTATTTTCAAAATTTTATAGGCAATAACAAAACTCATGTCGTGCGCGAAGGGACGCGAAATTTTCATTTTTCACTGTAGATAGCTGGAAAGGGGCTTCTCTGACTCCTGAGGCTTGGCCTCTACTCACGGTCTGACTGCTGCAGACAATTTTACGATGAATAGTTGACGTTTTGGGGGCCAAAAGACAATGTTGGCACCACCTCGAGGCTGTTGGGGGGGACATGGTCTGGTTGCCCCTTGATCCGCCAATGCTCCCCCCCCATAGCGGTAATTGCTGACCCCAGGGACCAATATTTTGCATAATACCGAGATGCCACCAGGAAAAGGGCCTCCTGACTACTAAAAAATTGCACATACCGAATTGCGCAGCCAGCCAGGAAAGGGGCTTCCCTGACTACTGAGGCTTGGCTCTACACACGGTCGGCTTCTATATAACAAATATTTTTTTCCACGATCTCAAATTCAAATTTTCACGCCACTTCGTGGCGTCACATCAGTGACCATCGTCATAGCGAACCATGTTCATCAACTTTCCGGTCGTCATAAAACTGATTGAGTAAATACAATTTAGTGTTTTTTCCTCTACAAAGCCCACCATTTATCCTCTACACCGCCCTACATTGTCTAGGTTTATCAAACAAACCCCGTCAAAATTCGCGCCGCTTCGCGCGCTAAGTAACAACTACCTATAGGTACTATAACAGGAAAATCAAAGTCCAAAATGATGAGAGGATTCAAATACATGCAGAAAATTGGGGTACATCTTTCCCGTGATTTCAGCCGACTTCCTACCAAAAATATCGGCGTCGCCCCTGTGACAGTTGCAGACGGCGCACTCCCTTCCCTTGGTCAAACAAATTGCTTGCATGACGATCTGCCTCCCCCTCCCGCTCACAACCTTTTTCTGGGGATTATATGCCACTGGATTTTCCCCCTCCCAAACCCTTGGCTTGATCCACCACTGAGTATGAGTCTTTTTGCAGTAAATAACATTGTAGCTAAGTTTAAGTACACTTTTATGGCAAGTTTTCATTCAAGCCCCCTTCCTCGCCAAAATCCATGGCATTTTATTTTAGTTCAAGAAACATTTGAAGCCCGTCGTGACGCAAAGCAAACATGATAACTGCTATCGCATGCATAATGTTTACTGCTCGTAAAAACGGCTAACCAACTCCCCCCCCCTTCTGGTCAAACATCGTCTTTCTCCTTTTGGTCAATTCTTCATCAACCATCATGGGGCTGCCCTCAGAAGCGTCATTTTCTGCAAAATAGGGTAACAGTGCTATTTGTACAGATATGAATTGTCAATTCTTACCATGCAACGCCATAAGCCTAAGTTAAATTATGCAATTATTATTTGTAGGACCCTGCCCTACCAGGCGAATGAAAATAACCACCCATGGCCGCCCTGACTGCTGCAAAATTAAATAGTTTCCTACATCCGCGGCACTTCAAATGATAGAAAAGGTACGACGATATTGCAAATGCATAGAGTACGAATAGCACGTTTTTTACAAAATTGTCAATTTTTTCATTATTAAAAAAAAACAATGTTAAAATAGAGGGCACCATCAAAATATAGTGGACCAAATCCGTTGAGTTTTCAGATTTGGGTAAAGGTAGGGGCACCACTGTAACTGATGACCCCCCTTGGAGATTTTCTGGATCCGCCCCTGGATGTCTGCATTAAAAAAAATGCTTTTGACCCCCAAAGGTAAACAAAAACTGGTGGGAAATCCCCACAAAATCAAAATTTCAAAAGATAATTTAAACAAACGGAATAAATGTGAGAGAACTGATAATAGACAATACACATACCAAATTTCAAGTTAATATCTCTATTTTTGACTGAGTGATGGCTTCTTAAGTGTAAGAAACTTATGACGCAATTTATTTAATTAACTTTTTTTGGACTTTTGTTGACCGGATACGAAAAATAAATACCTTTTCTGTACACGAGAGACAAAATTGGTCTAGAAGCATGCCTTTTTATATGCATTTAACATTTGCTATTTTTGGGGTTTTCTGATCACTATTCTGGACGTGATCGAGTCGAGGATGCTAATGCTAATCTCCAATAGCAATAATCATCAATGTTTTTTTTTTTTTTAAATAAATGTATTCCGAATGTTTTGTATGGATGGCTTTTTGAGGTTAGGACCCACGCTAAGCAGAGCTTGTTGGACAGGTCCTGACCTCACCACCCGATCACGCAATTCCTGTTGGCCGCCAGAATTTAGTGACACAAGTTTTACGTGCCCGACATACCTGGAAGTGGTCACGGTCCGCCCCGCTCACTGACGTCACCTGGCCTCAAGTGCGACCGCTGCCACCGGCCGCAGGTCATCCCAGTCAGGAGCAAATAGCGAGCGCCGAAGCGACTCGAACCCGGGCTGCCACCACCAGGATAGGCCAGGAGTCCAGCTTGAAGGCTGTCAAGAAAGCTGAAAGCTGTCAAGAAAGCTGTCCGTGCAGTCGGCCATTTTTAGAGCCTTTCAAGCTTTGCTCCGACTACAAACTGTTTGACAGGGAGCTTAAAGTTCCTCAGGAACATTTTTAAAAAATAATGGGTTCCCTTGCCCATCTCATTGATTTCAGTGTCAAGCAATTTCTTGACAGGCAATATGCAAAGACGCTGATGCCTTTCGATTGTACCAAAACTTTAAAAAAATATTTAGCACTGCCCTATTTTCGGTCAGCAATCATTGAGTATGCAAAGAAGACATAGTTCAAATTTTTAGCGAGTTCTTATCCGTATCTTGATCCTAAAATGGTTCTAAGGATCACTTTTATTATTAGCTCGCTCTTCCGTTTTAAGGAAAGAATCCCCTAGGCTTGCCGCTCTAGTGTTGTATACAAGTTGTGTTGCTCCTCGTGTGAGGAGTCGTACATTGGTGCTACCCATGTATGTACGTCTTAAAACTAGAGTGTGTCAGCACATGGGGATTTCTGACCGCACAGGAAAAATGGTATTCAGCCCTCAAGCATCTTTAGATAGAGATCATTCATTGGAATGCGATACTCCCTTTTCAATTGATGATTTGATTTTTTTAGATAAAAATAACTCTGGTTTTGAGCTTAGGCTATTATAATATTTATACATATACAAACATAGACCGAAATTAAACGGAAAACAGTCCGCAGTTCCACTAAATGTCGTAGCCTAGGTGGAGCAGTGTAGCCGAGGTGTCTGACAATACTCGTCATGCAATTTTATGTAACGTGCTATGAATGTTTTTGAAGTGAGTGCTTTGCCATTTGTTATCGATCTGTCTGTTACGAATTTGTACATTAACGATAGCTTAAACGACGATGTTACTTACGATGTAATTATGTGTGTGTGTCGATCCACTGACGATGACACTTTTATTCATAGAAACCGGTATGGAATATGATAAACGCTATAAGTTGTATTATAATTCGATTTTTACTCTTACTGAGACCAGGAAAAGTCAAAGAAATTGAAGTTACTAAAAATAAGAGGTGATTATTTCTTTTAAAGGGATCATAAGACCTTTTATAATGTCTTCTAATAATTTTCTGGAGGATGGAAGCGATGCAACAATATTTATAGAACGTTATTATCCCACTTTTCACGAATTTTGTACATTAATAAAGGCTATTTGATAAGTTTTTGTTATGAATTACAATTCAGATTATATCATAAATCAGCACTAGCAATTCCTAGTCCAAATGCAAAAGAAGAAAACGAGGCATATATTGCGCTCTATAAGTGCAAAAATGAGGCATGTATTGCGCTCTGAATTCAAACAATGCACAACGTAAACACGTGGTGTAAACAAAGTTTGTGGCAATTGCCGATTCATAGTGCAAACGCCGCTGCCAATTCGTCGAAACATTTCAAAACACTGCTACTAAATTATAAACAGACCAAGGGACCAAGACCAAGATGAAGCAGGACGATGACATACCGGTCATCAGCCGAATCATATCGCCTATAATACAAATGGCTTTCTTAATCATCATCTTCAAAACTGACTCCCATGACGCGTTGCCAAAGGAATTATGTCTGCATACTTAACGTATTGAGGGCTTAGGAATAGCTGATCGGGTCATCCCTTCCAACCTTTGCATTGAGGCGGATTGGAGTCAACAACTATGGAATGATACTGATGCCCGAGTCATTAAGTACATTATATCTATTGGCATAAACTGAGTAAAGCTCAACGATGGGTTGTTTGTGCGAAATGTTTTAAAACATTTTAAAAATGTTTTAAAATGTATTTAGTAGTAGCCGCTTTCACGATGGACTAATTGCTTGAAAAAATGTTAAACCCTCGCCCACGGCCCCATACTCAGGTTTTAAAACATTCGCAAATTAGACCATCGTGAAGAACGGCTACCACTGAACATTTAAACATTTAAAATGTTTCAAAACATTTCCGCGCAAAATAAGCCATCCGTGAAACTGGCTAAGTAAACAAACCTAGTTATGAACCAAATTTGCCTGATTTCCCGCTTATTTGGACCCATAATCATTGCAGGAGATACGGAAGAAAAGGCACGGGTTTACGTGTCTTATTTCTACGGCTCTAACCAGGAAGCACTTATTTGCGTGAAGCGCTTACGAAGTTTGAACGTGATTTTGGTATACATAGAGACATTTTCAAGCTTTATGAATAAAATCTGCAACATAACTTAGCCTCGTGTACCAAACTGCAATGCCACCTCCAATAAAGTGGAAAAGGGTGTTATAATCCCTTTAAAGTCATATAGGTTGCTATGATTGTGTACGCCACAACCTGCTCATACTGAAAGGGCTATATGGAAAGGATTGGAGGATATAAAAATGTCAGCTAACAATACATGCCATAAGAGATGCAGTAAATCCGTACCTGCGTACTGGCATATGCGTTAGTACTACTACAATGCGCGATTATAAACATCAAACTTAGCGCGGATGACGCGGATTGCACGACGCTCAGATCAATACTCTCAGTATATATCGTGAATGCTTATTTAAAAGTATGTATATACTATTTCTTCTGCTTAATATGCCTTTGCGAAGGCAATTTTTCTTTTGATAGACCAAGAAGTGTAACATCCACGTACCTACCTTTCATACTTAGAAAGCGATAAGTCAGTCAAAAATATAGATATTGCTTTGGAATTCGGCTTCGGTATCGTATTTACTTGGTTCTCCAAAACATATTCCGTTTTTAAAGGTATTGTTTCAAAAATGCATATATTTTTGTTGACATCGATAAAAATCACAAAGTCGTTGCGTCAAGTCGATTAATCACTCGTAAATTGCAATTTGCAGTAGGACATATTTTATCGTCATAAATAAATGCTGCTAAAACAGCTAGAATGCATTTTGGAAAGGCAAAATTGTAACTTTTTCTCCTACTTGAGGGGGGGGGCATGCTTTTCCCACCGAATTTTCGATTGGGGGGCAATTGCCCATTTTGACCCTCCCTGGATCCACCTCGGCACCGCGATGGACGCCGCAGTCGTAGCCATGACGTTGTATGAAACGATGTATGAAATTAAACAAATGGACTCTAGACGCATTTCTTCTTTAAAATAAGTTTATTTTGTCATTTGTATCATAAAATTGTAATGAGCTAAATTAATGGTCAGTCTCATAATGATTAAACAGTGATCATGTAGCCTAAATCAGTAATTGCTTTCCTTTAATGTATAATATTGAAAACTTGCATACCAAAACATTTTACAACATTTCATAATATTGCTTGCTAATAACCACCAAACCACAATTTGTATACATATCATATCTTTACCAACATATCAACAAAATATGGTGAAGATTTCTTATCAAAAATCGGACGTAAAAAAGTAAAGAAGGTTAAGGTCGTCGAAACATTTTTAAACATCTTTAAATGTTGTAAACATTTCGCACAATTTGTGTGGAATCCATCGTGAAAATGTGTATTATTTTGATTGTTCATTAAATAACTTAAACTGACGTGGGCTGTAGGCTCTCATATATCCCTTGTTTGTCGCATACAATATATACTAGCATCCTTTAAATGCGATGTCGCTGTCAGTCTGCTGCGAGAGGTGAATAACAGACCAGGATGGACTCAGGCCCTCAGAAGCATTTTTTGCATCCAACCTCTCACAAACCTAGAGGCTAGAGGCCTCGTCTCATCATTCCCATCGCCATCTTACACAGAGCTTACGAAGGGCTATCTCTCAGACTCTCCTCTTCACACCCATTCCACACAAAGCGATCACAGATGGTAACAGACGAATCCCCCAGGCTAGGTTTGTTAAAGAATATGATCCAGGCTCTTACGATACATTTCAAACAAAGCAGCGTGTTCTCATCAAGCCAGCAGAGTGTCATTTCTGCCAGCCAACCCTCCCGCACCAAGTCTACAGAGTGAAACTGGATGGTACACCCAGCTTCCCGCCAACTTCCGATGATCAGCGTAGCCATCGCTATTCGGAAACTAATACTGTCCAGCGTTCATCTCTATAGGAAGTGACTCGGGATGAGCGCATTTCCTACGTGTGCCTCGCGTTTTTAAAGTCCTACCCAGACAACGGCTCCGCCCCGCCGTCATATCGGACAAATTGGACGCCCTTACTATAGGGTCATTGATCGCTGTGGGGCAATGATGATGCGTGGAAGGAAGAGGGTAGAGCGCGGAGGGAGGGGGAGAGCGTGGAGGAGAGGGTGGAGGGGAGGGGAGAGGAGAGGGGAGAGGACGGCAGATAAATGGCATATCGCAGTGGTGTCCGGCACTGTGGCCAGGAATAAACAACGTCCCAGTATTGGCCGGGAAGCCAGCCGACCGATACTTATACAACGATGGGTTGAAGTGGACATAAATGCCTCTGGCAATTGGTGAATGCTGGGCGAAATATTTTAGTTCATGTGAGAGCAGTGTGTGAATGTCAAAAAAGCAAACAAACAATAATAATAGCCGTTTTCACGATGGCTTATTTTGCGCGAAATGTTTTAAAACATTTTAAAATGTTTCGAATGTTTTAGTTTAGCCGCTTTCACGGATGGACTAAGTTGGCGGAAAAAATGTGTTAACCCTCGGCCTTTACGGCACCGTTAGAGCGAGGGTTTAAAACATGTATCGCAAATTTGTCCATCGTGAAGACGGCTACAACTGAAACATTTTAAAACATTTCGCGCAAAATAAGCCGTCGTGAAAACGGCTTATATCATTTGAAGCATGTCGAAGATCCCATTATTGATATTTAACGACTGGAGAGAGTCGTTTATTTGAGCTTGATATGTCACGTGGATCCTGTTATGTCGTCGGCGCAACATGGTTTTGTGCCCGGCCGCTCCTGTGCGGACTAATCTGGCATCGATGCCTGAGCACTGCCTCGGAATTCCATGAAGAACGCTCCCAAACTGACTGCATTTATACCGATTTTTCCGCAGCCTTCCAAAGTATAAACCATGCTATCCTAATCCACAAACAAAAAATTGCTACCATATCTCGGGTTGTGCATTGCAATGGTTCACTTCATATCTAGAAAACAGGCATAAACGTGTAGTTGTTAACGGGCAGTGCTCAGCGTGGTGTCGGGCTACCTCGGGTACACCCGAGGGAGGAATAGATATCTGCTTATTGTTCGCCATGTATTATCAACGAATCTACCCACATTAGGATGCCTCTGGGTTTCTTGTGTTCTCGCGGATGAATGCAAAATTATATAGGAAAATTTTAGCACTCCGACGCCCAAGTTCTTCAGAATGATCTTAACAAGTTAAATCAGTGGTAAAAAAGTGGAAGTTAAAGTTAAACTCGGCTAAATGTAAATCGTTTCGAATGACATTGAAAACAAAGCCCATAGATACAACTTACCATATCGACGGGGCTGAAATACTACAGCCACGTTGAAGGGGAAAATTTCGGACCTCTGAGTATTCTTTGATACCAAAAACTTACATTTCGGAGCACACGTAGATAGTCCAGTAAAAAAAATAACAGAAGCTCTTGGCTACTCATTCGATTATTCCCAAAAAGCCAGCCCCATAGGACACCTCAATTGATTCGACCCGTCTCGGCTTCATACTGTGCGTACGTTCGCTCCAATTTTCTTTTTGAATATGTTTGCGTTGATTTGGGGAGGCGCCGCTTCATCCCATGCCATTCGATCTGGAAAGGATAGAGCAACAAGTTTGTAATTGGCCTCCAACGCTTTCAGGTTGCTGCTCTCCATCGTCTCGTCGCTTTGTCTTTATTGCGGACTCACTGAAACATTTTTTAAATTAGGTCTGTCTCTGCGCGTTAGAACTCAATATGATACTGTTATTTTGCCCCGTAACGTTTTCACCGGCAAAGTTCCGTTCATCATTTTTTATTAGAGTCATTCTTCACTCAATTGTACCCTTCCGCGCCCAACCAGAACAACAATTCTCGAAAACCCTGTGCAAATTCCATATGCTTAGGGTGTCCNATGCCCGTCGATTATCTACAGAAGCATGCCATTAAACAAATGCGTGAAACTTAAATTTCATGCTCATTTGCATACATGTATCGTCATTGTTTTTTTCGCATAAAAATTGTGTTGCAAGACATCAATGAAATGCTCTTATTGCCAAATAACTTCCTTATTTATTTTCTGAAAAAGTGATGAATTTATAGACCATTACGTATATACAATTTGGGGACGATACCTACAACCGGTTTCAAAGATATAAAGCAAATTTGGGAATATGGCGTTAGATTCGCTATCCAGCGGGGCCTGGGTTGAAGTCGGAGTCGATCTCGGATCGGAGTCGGAGTCGGAGTCGAAGTCCGGAGTCGGAGTCGGAGTCCGAGTCGGAGTCACCTGACAACCGACCGACTCCGCAGCCTGGTAACAAACCCTAGCGTCCCAGACGGCGGGGACTATCCAAATCTGAAGAATGAACGTCAAGAGGCGGCGTGTTGAGATGTACTGGCCCGGCTGCTAGCCAGTCGACTGACACACCACCGATGTAGGTACACGCGGACGGATGAGCCGCTATCAGCTGAAGCCCCAAGGGCTCCGCACGGGTTTGAAGTTGGGGTGGGGGGGGGGACGTGGACTCATGGGGTCAACGAGATATAGGGCTGAGCAGGGGCGCAGCCAACTCTTCTGAAAGGGGGTGGGTAAACCAGTTATGGTGTCCCAAAATTTTTGCCCCTGAGGCTGAATATGAAAAACTATGCGGATTTTGGCCACTTTATTTTGCGAGACCCCCTTTTGAAACTTGTATTTAGCTGGATTAGACCAGGACCCGCAAGACCCTCAGAGAGGCGAATGAACCAGGCACATAGCCATGATTTCGTCCGGGGAGGGGGTGGCGCCTCAAAAGGGTCCCTTCCCGAGGGGGGGCCCTCGGATCTCCGGAACTACTGAACTGATCTTAAAAATATAGGTACAAACCGAATTCGATAGCCCTGGAAAATGCTTTAAAGGATAACGTAATATTGGGACCTCGGGTCACCATGACGTCACAGGTCAAGTAAAATAAAAAATGTTTGATCGTGTCTACTGTCTCGATGGATCGCATTGTTATGCGGATATTAGACCTCGCCCATGTAGGGCAAGATCACTGCGTGACGTGTAGGAGGTTACGACCCTCTCGGTGTTGGCTCCTAATGAGCTAGAGCTCCATTAAAAACGAGCGTGGGTTGTGGACGAGAGGAAGCCATTGACATCTGATTTTAAGGTCCTGGATCATTTAGGATGACCTCTGAGGCATGTAAAGCCAAAATGTAAAAATGTAAATATGTAAAAAGAGAACTTATGAGCTAAAATCGTAAAGAACATCTAAAAATGCTAAATAGATGCCAAAATTGAAATCAGCATCACAAAATGACCTAAAAACTGCCAAATTAAAAAAGGTCATGTCAGAAAATCTGAAGTCAGTGACCTCGGTTGACCTTTGGTAGCGCATGACCCCAGTGGAACATATAAATTAATCATGTTATATGGATCTCAGAATCGAAACCAGCGTCACAAACTGCACTATAAACGGACAGAAGACGAAAAAAGACATCTGAGGTCATCGGAGGTCATGTGACTCCGTTGACTTCTGAAAAGGTCAATCGGATCGCAATCTCTGCAGAAGCACATGGTCACCTAGAAACACCTTTCCATATGCTGCTGAACAACAAACACCATGGAACTGCACATGTTTCAAGGACTTACTACGGGACGCTGTTTCGGAAACAGACCTTGAAAAGCGGTCAAATGTCATGGTCCGGGTTAGAAGTTCGAAAATTTTCAGGTACATGTCAAATTTGATGCCAATGTAGGGTATGAAAGTTTTTATCGTGATCGGTGATAATTTACGTTGAGTTTTCTGGAAAAACGAGCGGGGTTGCATCCACCCCCCACACTAGCGAGACAGTTGGTAAACGGTATGTTTCGTGTCTGCACACTTCTTAATACCTTCTAAGCTGTTGATGATCTAAAGTCAGGTCAAGGTCATCCGAGGTCACGAGTTCAAACTGCAGATTACGGTCATCGGGCGTTGTAACACATGTTTGTTTTTTTCGTCTAGAACGCAAAAAATGACCTTAGAACTTTGTTTTTTTCCATAACAATACAAGTAAAAAGCAGAAACAAATATATTTTTATGCATGGTAATGTTGTAGAAGTGGTCGACTTTTTACTTTGAAGGGTCTTAATCCAGTCATTTTTGACGACATCGACTTTAAATTTGGTACACAAATTCACCTGACACCTTTTAATCATTTTATTCCAACTGTGTGACAATTTTTACTTGTTTCGGGAAAAAATGTTAAAAAATAACCTTCGATTTCTCAAAATGTTAAATTTAATAAAACTCGAAAATCCGAGATTGCAGTTTGAAAGCCGAGTCTAGTACCAGTCATTTGGTGTATACCAATTTAATTTATGTAATAAATGTGCATTTGACTGCCTTTTCCACAAAACCTTATTTTTCAACAAAAACCGCAGAACATGACTTCACTCTAATGTCATTTTCAGTTGATATATCATAACCTCAGCGTCTTTCTTTAGCCAACATGTGTCAAATTGATGTCAAAGAAGAAGTTAAAGTTTGGTGATGATACTGCTTTTGGCTTAGGAGATATTACCAAATAACGGGAGGGGACAAAAAATAAACACCCAGTAATTCGTGGAATTGCGCCGTGGAGCGGCGCGAAATTTTGAATCTCATGCCCTGTATATGCACTTTTCCTCTAAGACCTCTTCTATTTATTTTTTGTTCAACCCACGCCCTACTGGGCCTCGGGATTTTCCACGCCCTACTGGGAGGAAGGGGGCGGGTATGTGTTTGAACGTCCCCCTTTCTAAATCGGCTCCTATGGAACGTAGACCCAAACCAAAACCAATGTTCGAAACGTCGTCAAAAATCAGGTAGGAAAACTATCTGGATTTTTTTTCTCGCTCAGGCCAAAAGTTGAGGTCACCAGAAGTACTGGCGGATCCTAGAAGGGGGGCTGCAGGGGGCGCGGCCTCCCCCAGGCGCACGGGTCGCGGGGTCGAGCCGTGCTTTGGCCTCCCCAAGCCGGGAGAGGTTTGGGAAAGGCCAAAACACGGCCCGGCCCCGCGACCCGGGCGCCTTGGGGAGGCCGCGCCCCCTGCACCCCTGCTCTGGATTTGCCCCAGACCAATAAAGTATAAAAGTCAATTTTCTAGTAAAGGAAGTTCCGGTCACGAACCCCTATATCTCGCAAAATATGCTAACATAGGAATCAAACGAAAAAAAAACGGAAGCTCCTGAAAATTTTTATCTAACTTCATTTTCCTTAAATTTTAGTTCAGTTCAATAGTTAGGTTCTAAAGGTATACAAGTAAAATGCTGTTTTGTGCAAACAATGTGGTTTCTCCATAACTTTTTTACCTAAAAAAATAACACAATAATGTTTACGCCATCGTCGTTTGTCTCGTCAGGCGCATTGAAACACACTAGTTGACCATGTTAGGTCAACTTAAAAAAAATACCTCTGATCAAGGTCAAGTGGTGACCCATGTAGGTCAGGCTGCATATTAGGGATATATTCGACGATCCAAACACGCTGCTGAACTTTCACTTCCATATGCTTCATTATGTCGAGAGCTATTGACGAAAACAAAAAATGTTGTGACTCGGGATGAACCCGTACGGACTAACTGACAAACTTGCGTTGATCATCAATGATATCCTATTATACATTATTCCAGAAGGATTGAACTTGATATCCTTGAAATAGAAAGCACTTGGAATATTTCTTCATTGACTTATAATGGAGAGGTCACAAAATTGACCCGACCTCAGGTCACCAATATCCTAATTCCGAGATCAACATTTTGCAGGTACAGATGGTTTCATGCATGCAATCCTAAAAGTTTAATATCGATCCCTCAGAAATTGTGGTCATGGCACGATCGTAAACATTTTTGGAGGTGGGGTCACTACCTGACCTGATCCGACACGAAAGTAAAATTTGAACAATGTATTGAAAGGATCAATGATAAGCTTGACTAAATTTGGCGGAGCTAGTCGCCGCATTTTTTTGTAATCGATAAACTCGTAGGGGGATGCTCAAACACACACACACCGTGGGGCGCGCGCGGGGTAAGACTGCGGTACAAAAGTGATAAAGCTAACTTTTTTGCACAATGGTGTAGACAAGTATTACATATAAACAAAACATAACACGTATGCGCTGCGAAACGGTGCGGATCAATGTGTTTCAGCCCGAATAACATGAATTTGAGCCTGCTCCCACGGAGCGGCGCAAAATTTTGATTTAATTCCTGGATAACTGAATTCCTTTACTATTGAAGGCGTTAAGAACGGTAGTGTGTACTGTGTTTGAGGTGCTTGAATATGTAAAGTTAACTGTCAATGTGCTCAAAGTTGGGGGGGGGGGGACAAAGGACTCTGTCCCCAACTTAAAGTTGGGAACATGTCCCCCGTCCCCCGGGCGAACCCATGCTGAAGGCGATGCTAATGAAGTCTCACGTTCTGCAGGGACAAACCAAAAACGGGTCTATTCATATTTTGAGTGCGTGTGTATATGTGGGTGCGTGGGTGCGTGCTTGCGTGGGTGTAGATGTGTGTGTGTGTGTGTGTGTGTGTGTGTGTGTGTGTGTGTGTGTGTGTGTGTGTGTGTTGTGCGTGTGTGTGTGCGTGCGTGTGCGTGTGCGTGTGCGTGTGCGTGTGCGTGTGGGTGTGCGTGTGCGTATGCGTGTGTGTGTGTGTGTGTGTGTGTGTGTGTTTGTGTGTGTGTGTGTGTGTGTGTGTGTGTGTGTGTGTGTGTGTGTGTGTGTGTGTGTGTGTGTGTGTGTGTGTGTGTGTGTGTGCGTGTGCGTAAGCACATTGTGGTACATTTGCCTTCCCCAATTCCCTTTCCGTACAAGTAGGCAAATGTTTCGACAAAGTCTGATGAAGTAAATACAAATGTTTGCGATGTTAGTGTTTGAAGGGAGCAATGCCCTCGCATCATGTCAAGAAGTGTTCTTATGTATTTGCTGACATCAATGCAAGGTTACATCAGGTTTGTAATTTAAGACATTCGAACTAACCCATTAAAAATACTCGCGTTATGGATACTGCGCCGCTCGTCAACTTGCGACACATTCTGCTCTCGAAGAAGGCCTAAATTCGAAACACTTATAAAGTCAAAATACCTGGATCACAACCGGCCTTTTCAACCGCAAATTTCGCCATTTGCAGACTGCAATCCTCTCCCCTGCTGCCATGCATTAAGTATAGACGTAGGTATGCCACTACGACACTGTTTACTCTTATGTAAGCTGTTTCGACCTCGTACTCGGAACGGACCTCGTAAGTCAAACGCAGCAGTGCAGTTCCAGTAAGCGACATATATGCACATTATTCATGCGCGCAGTAAGCGATGCCATATAGCAATCGACTTTGCATTGGGCACGTCGAGATGCTACGGTTCCTCTTACTTCTCGGAGGCCGTGTTGACCCCTATAAGCCCGCACCCCTATAAGCCACCCCACAGCCACCCCTATAAGCCCGCTTATCGGCGCATATGAACGAATGTAAATACAAAGTACCGTTATTCCATCGGCCGTCCACTGCAAGCTACTGATCCCCCGCTGTTTAGATGCATAATTGTGCAGATAGCAAACATGTGAAATGCACAAGCTGCATACCAAGAACGCTAATATCAATCGAGAAACGCCTCAATGTCATGACTCCGTCTCGTCTGGACATGTGTGCGGCGCATTCACAGCGTTCAATTTGCATCGATTCGATTGGCTAAGCGGCGGCTGAATCGAAAACAGGTGAGAGGACCAATTGTGGTTTAACAGCACCCATAGCTTGAGGGTAGAGAGTAGATACTATAGAGGCCCACATTTGTACAGTGGAGATAATATTTTGAATTTTGTGGCTATCTCCGCCAAAATTTATCGATTTTCAGTAGGCAGTTAGCATGCTGCGTTAGATAAAACACATTTGACGAGAAGATACTTTAGAAAATATATTACAACACTACGGTCTACGATAATTGCCATTTTCAACTAAGCATGTCGAAGAGTACATTTATATCGCTTGGCTTATTCCGTGTCCCGGTTAGAGCATCCCGACTCGAATCGCTGCTTCCGCATTGGATGGCCTGCGATCCGTAGCAGCGGTCGGACTTAAGTTCAGGTCAAGGTGACATCTGCAGTGAACGGGGCGGACCATGTAAAAGACATTCCGGGTTCCTTAAAAGGATCATAAGACCTTTTCCACTTTATTTGAGTTGGCAATGCAGTTTGGTACACGAGGCTAAGTTATATTGCAAATTGTATTCATAAAGCTTTAAAATGTCTCTAAGTATACCAAAATCACGTTCAAACTTCGTAAGCGTTTCACGCAAATAAGTGCTTCCTGGTTAGAGCCGGTAAGAAAATAAAACACGTAAACCCGTGCCTTTTCTTTCGTATCTCCTGCAATGATTATGGGTCCCAAATAGCGGAAAAAGACCACATTTGGTTCATAACTAGTTGTTACATTACTCAGTTCATGCAAATCAGATATAATGTCATTCTTAATGACTCGGGCATCTACGTATCATTCCAATAATAGTTTACTCCAATCTCCCCAATACAAAGGTTGAAGGGATGACCCCCGGTCGGCCATTCTAAGCCCTCAAAACCAGTAAAGCGCCGTAGTTGGCGATGAACGAGCGAGCGCGAAGGAAATGTACGGTGAATTTCAACTCAATCGTGGAAGTAGTTTCTGAGATGCAACAAAGTTGCGCACGTGCACACGTGCAGACACCCATCCCTGACTTGTGGAAATGTGGCGGCTGAGAGATCCTTAACCGACACACCAAATTTGAACACGATCGGCTTCAGCCGTTCCTGAGATATATAATAGGGGTGTGCTAACGTGGCACGTGCAGAGCCACCCAACCCCTGGACTTGTGGAAAGGTCGGCGGCTGAGGAGGTCCCAAGCCACTCACCAAATTCAAACCTCAATGCGGTGCAGCCGTTCTAAAATAAAAATAGGGGTGTGCAACGGTGCGGCACGTCAGAGGCACCCTACCCTTGAGCATTATGGAAACGGTGGCTGAAGGTTCCCTAACCACTCACCAAAAATTCGAACAACAATCGATTCAGCCGTTTCTGAGGATTATCGAAAGGGGTGTGTACGTGCGCACGTGCAAGGCACGCACCCCCTGATTTGTGGAAAAAGTGCCCGGCTAGAAGTGTGCTCCAACCACACATCAAATTTGGGAACACAATAGGTTCAGCCGTTCCTGAGATATAGAAAAGGGGTGTGCACGTGCGCACGTGCAGAGGCACCCCACCCCCGACTAGTGGAAAAGCGGTGGGTAAGGGGTCCCTAGCCACACACCAAATTCGAACACAATCTGCTCAGCCGTTGCAGAGCTTTTGAGACAAAACACATTTTGACACTCCTCACGCGGCACGCGCCACGCGCTGTGGTAGTCACCAACATGAGTCAGCACTGGTAAAAAACAGGGTAGGTTGGATGGGGCTACTCAGCAAAGAATCCCGCTTGTCATCGGTCGTGCGTTCCCAAAGTTATTACTTATGAGCCTTCTCAAAAGCGTCGCCAACGGGGTCAGGTCGGGTCCGGGTCGGGTCGGGTCGGGTCGCTCAATAATCTGAATTTTTCCATATGCCACTTGGGAAAAGTATGTAGAATGATGGAGAAGAATGCCCTGCATTACGGTTCCTGGCATTCATTTTTGCGAAAAAAGGTCAGAAATTTGTTGTAATATTGGAAAAATAGTCATTTGTTTACATGTGAGTCACAACAATATTGCGGTCAGCCAAAGCGAGTTGTGATCGTCACAAGGAGGCCATTCGAACGGCAAAAATCGTTCCTTGAATCAGATGCGTTAAAAACCGTAAACAACTGCGTCGCTGGTTCCTGACTCGCAAATAATAATTGGACGCGATTACAAAATGGTTAATGTTTGCACTAGGGTCTATTTCTAAGCATCTTTTAGTAATGTTTAATAGGAAAAATCACTTACAATTGACAATGATAGTTACTTAAAACTATATCCACACCAGAGTGAAATTTGTCAATGTGTGATTAGCCCTTGAAGAAATTCATTGTTAGCACTGCATATGCTTCTTTGGCGGATAATATTTAAGCTAACGGTAAAAAGGAACACCATCAACAGTTGTGCCCTTTGAAGACCTTATGTTGTTTATTTCAAAATGGAAGTCCCAATGAAAATTCACAAAGTTATGCCAATTCAATGTTTTTTTGGGGAAAACCGAACTTCTCGTAAACAACACAAACTGTCTTTATATTTGTTGATGTAATTGCATGAACATTGACCAGCACCCATCAACACATTTGTCAACTCACATAGTATATATGGGTAATTTTAAATTGGAAATTCGGTTCACAATTGAAACATAAATATTTAATTTATAACATATCCACATACGTGAATTTGCCCATTGGCATTGAGTGAAATACATTAGTTAGTAACTGAATAGCTTTCTATTGCGATCATATTGCAGCTACCGGTTCGGCTACCCCAATCAAACAGTTAGGCTTAAAAAGACCATTTGTCTTTGCATTATTTTCAAATTGAATCAATGAAAACTGACAAGAAAATCGAGAACATTCATTTTACATTGTTTCAAGTCCAATACCTTTCGTTAGCGGACGGGGCGGCGCAAGGTAACTGAAATTGGGCGACGGTTTCAAAGCAAGCGGTGGAAATCACAGTGGTGAACTACTGATGACGTATGTCATACGTCACGGGATTTTTTTTTTTTTTTTTTTTTTTTTTTTTTTTTTTTTTTTTTTTTTTTTTTTTTTTTGGTGACGTGAAATATGACCACACATGACCAAACGGTTTTTTTGCGTTCAAACTCAGCAACTTAGGTCGTTTTGGAAGGAAAAATTTCAGATTTTAGAGGTTCTCAGTAACACCCGACAATCTGGCTATCTCAGTTAAAAACTAATGTTAAAGGTGCTATATTCCCTTTAAGACAAGCGAGCGCTTCGCGCTCGCTCGTAAACTTGTTCAACGCTGGACAATGTCTCTGAAACAAATCGCCTGCACTGAATTATGCCCAGGTAGGTCGTTGTCCAAGTGCATTGATGAGCTTCTGATGTAATTTCCCGTTGTTTTATTGTTTTTTGTTTTTTGTTTTTCTTTTCTGGGAAAAATTATTATCTTTTTAAGATTATATAAAGCATAGTGTTATAAACAACCAGAAACAAAACTATCAAAACTTATCATGTTTAAAATAAATGAAGCAATTTTCGCAAATTGAGGGTCGCAACACAAACGGCCTCCATAAAAGTTAATCATTGAACTGCTAATTTGGTTACCTGTTCATTCAATGGTTATTTGATCTACAGGCATATAATCACAAGAAGCAGAATAAAAAATCATAAAAAATGCGGCGAAAGCCCGCAGTTTGATGAGGAACAAAAGTATATCTTGCAAGCATCTTGCAAGTACCGGTCGTTTAAAGGGAATGTTTCACTTCTCTGAAAGTTGTCCAATGTACGCCGCTTGTGGTGCAAATAATGAAGTAATTGCTGCCGAACAACGAATTCTGAACATTTGTTTCTCACAAACAGTGCCTCAATTCATGAAAAACTAAGTTTTAGTATTTGGGCTGATGACGTCATATGAAGGAATTTTTGAAATATAAAAAAACTTCACGCTGCAATGAATGTATGAAATAGTGTAAGGCTAATGTATAGCCAAAATGTAAAACAAGTCACTTTCATCAAACATTTGATAAAAAGGGATGACGACATCGGCTTTAAGCGGGCTACCCTAATACACTAGGCTTATTTTTTGCCAGATGTCAAATCCAACTCAAATTTACTTTCGATAGACCTCTGTGGGTGTTTTAACTTCTACTATACTTAATTTCAATGGATTCCCACAACTTGGCCATCTCAACTCAAATTTATGTTAATGTGAAACATTCCCTTTAAAGCGTGGAACGTTTATTATTATAAATTGCAATATCTTTCGAAAGGAAAGTTTGTATGAAAATGTGATGAATTTACAATATATTTCGGTCTTGTCTGTCGATTTTAAGTAATTACATTATTTTTTGGGAAAAAGGGGATTATTTCCCTTTAAGGTCCTCTCAGTCGCCGCCTTTCCACAAGTCAGGGGTGGGGTGACTCTGCACGTGCGCGCGTGCAAACCCCTATCATATTTATATCAGGAACGGCTGAGGCGATTGTGTTTAAAGTTGGTGTGTGGTTTGAGACCTCTCAGCTGCCACTTTCCCACAATTAAAGGGTGGGGTGCCTCTGCACGTGCGCACGTGCGCACTTTTTGTATCTCAGAAACTACTTGCCCGATCGAGAAGAATTTCACCATGCATTTCCTTCGCGCTGGCTCGTTCATCGCTAACTATGGCGCCATACTGGTAATAAGCCGTGAGTAATGTAATGAATAAGTTCAGGGGTGTCATTTTCTGACAATTATTGGGGGGAATGCTAACTTTATATATTATAATTGTATTCTTACCATGCAACGCCATAGCATAGTGTAGGTAAATACTAAAGATGGTAGACTTTAGTACTTACACTATGGCCATAGGCCTAATGTAAAAATTGAAATAATTGCCTCCCCCCAAGTATACAAATCGACGCTCATGAATAAGTTGCATTTCTTTTCAAGAGAGATGATTCAATAATTAAAAAGATAGGTTCTTCAAAATACTACACTACACTGAATACTTAAAAGTTAAAATGTATACTATTTCTTGGAAGAGATCTATTTAAAATATGATAACTAGTGTTCAATAGCATGTCGTAACAAATGCTTCTTGATGAAACACTGGTGAGATTATTAGCGACTCGTGCTTCGTGTGACACAGTGTAGCTGAAGAAATGCGGTTCCACACATACAGTATGGTACAATGGCACATTATCCAAAACTGAGTGCAGACGTTTTTCAGCTCCAGCCTTCAAACTCAACGTTGCAAGCCACATAACATTTTTTTGGCAAATGTCGGTGCAAAACACTTGCGTAACTCGGACAATTTTCAAAGTATAATGAGGGGTCTAATTCGGATTACTATATGCCGAACAACGTAAAAAGCATTAGCGCGTGGAGTGTGGTATTTTCCGCATTATGCACTGGCATACCGCACTGGCGACATATGGTGAAAACTTACCAAACTCTGCTATGTATGTATAATGTATATATTTGTGATCTTTATCTCAGCGTTTTTAAAACTACTGCACTCGCTGCGCTCGTGCAGTAATTTCAAAAAATGTCTTGATCACAAATATGGATCACAAATATTATCACAAATAAAAATGCCTCAATCACAAATCGTTAATTAATGCTTATTACTGGTTAAAATGTAAGCGAAACGAAACAAATCATGAAGATATCGCATGCGTTGTTTTCGATATGTGTCGTCTTCTTTTGATGTTTCTTCTGAATGAAAGATGGCTTATACAAATGCAGTTGAGGATCTTGATGTTTATGAAAACGTTGCTAATTCTCGGAGTGAGGGCCTCCTCCTCACTTCAAAACTCTGCTCGCATCAAAGAGCCTTCGTAGCAAATGAACGTCGCTGAACTCAAAGTCCATTGAAGTTCTGAATATTAATGTTTAGATCATCTAAATTAGATGCCTTTGACCTACGATGTCCCTGGCCCCTGGGTGTGTTCCGTTTTCATAAAATGACCTTTGCGCTCCCTGAGGACACTCAAAATGCAGAGATCACTGCGCATTTCGTGTGGCGTAGTCTTTGCTGGCACAGAGCCCATGTTCATAGGTGAATACTTATTAGGGTTTGGAGTTTGGACCCTGGCGACCATAACAGTGAGTACGATCTGATCTCACGTCTGGCTCACCTGGCTCGTTCCCCCTGAGTCACTCTGTTTACTCCTGACTGCGTGAGTTACAGTGCTTAGGTATGTACCTTGGTAGTTGGTACACCTACCTGCGGAGTCGCTGTAATGGCTGCTGGCATCAATTCATCGATTATTACACTCTTTAGACGAGTGGGATCTGCGCTAGAAGTGTAAGGCATTTCACTTTTCAGTGTGACAGTGTGACCATTTGCTTGTGCAGAATTCATTCCACAACAGTTGGTTGATGGGTGACAACCACCAGCAAATACGGTATTGGTCACACCACAGCCAGCACTTTGAGGTCAATCTCTATACATTGTACAAGAGCCTGGACCACGGTTGCTGTACAAAATCAGAATTTGGGTGACGTAACGGAACAAGCAGTGACCCGGTGGAGCGGCTGAATTCCCTCTGTGTTTTTCATACTTAAAGGGAATATAGTCACCTTTAACAATTAGTTTTTAACTGAGATAGCAGATTGTCGGGTGTACTGGAGAAACTCTAAATCTGAAATTTTTCCTCCCAAAAACGACCTAGTTGCTGAGTTTGAACGCAAAAAACGTTTGGTCCATATGTGGTCATTTTTCAACGTCACAAATCCCGTGCGTATCGCATACGTATCAGTAGTTACTACACTGTGATTTCCACCGCATTGCTTTTTGAACCGTTCCGCCCAGTATTTCAGTTACCTTGCGCCGGGCGGACGTTCAGCCGAGCCGATCGAAAGGTAATTGACTTGAACAATTGTAAATGAATGTCAATTTCTTTTTGTCAGTTTCATTGGATTACAATTGAAAATAATGGCAGACAATGGGTCTTTGAAAGGCCCTAACTGTTGATGGGTAAGCTCGAACCGGTAGCTGCAATATTATCCGCAATAGAAGCATATTAGTACTAAACAATGTATTTCAATCAATGCCTGGGCAAATTCACTATGGTTGATATGTTATAAATAAATATTTTTGTCATTGTACCGATTCCCAATTAAAAATTATCCATGATACTATCTGAGTTGACAAATGTGTTTGATGGGTGGCTGGTAATGTTCAATGCAATACATCACAAAATATAAAGACAGTTTGTGTTGTTTACGAAGAAGTTCGGTTTTTCCCAAAAAATCATGATTGGCCATAACTTTGTGAATTTTCATTGGATTTCCATTTGAAAATAATACAGACAAAGTCCTTCAAGGGCACAATCTGTTGAGGGTGTTCCTTAACCGTTAGCTAAATATTATCCCGAATAGAGCATATGCAGTGCTCCAATTAATGAATTTCATTCAATGGTCTAAACACAACATTGGACAAATTCACTCTGGTGTTGGATATAGTTTCAGTAACTATCTATTGTATTGTAAGTTGATTTCCTTATTAAAACATTACTAATAAGATGCTTAAATAGACCCTAGTGCAAACATTAACACATTGTATCGCGTCCAATATTAATTTGCGAGTCAGGAACCAGCGAAGCAGTTGTTTACGTTTTTACGTTTTTTAAGCATTGGATTCAAGAACGATTTTTGCCGTTCGTTGCCTCCTTGTGACGTCACAAACGCGCTTTGGTGACGCAATATTGGTTGTGATCGTCAACATTAAACATATGACTATTTTTCAAATTACAACAAATTCTGACTTTTTCGAAAATGAAATGCCAGGACCGTAATCAGGCATTCTTCTCCATCATTCTAACAATACTTTTCCCCAAGGTGCTATATTCCTTAGTCGTGCCTTCGGACAAAGACAACAAACGAAAATATCCTCACGGGAAACGTCCTTTTACCCAATGCCCCTCCCCCTCCCCCAGCATTGTGCCATCGCACATGTCTCTTTGCGTCATCAACGCTGTGTTCCACCGAACCAAATCGGCCGTTTCCGCTCGGTCGCGGCGCTCCCCGTGTGTCACTGGTGCCCTGGTGACGTGTCACTGGTGCCCTGGTGACGTGGTCCAGTGATTCGTCATGCAGTGTTTCGGCTGTGCAGATACCAGCTGGAATCAGCCGTGGACGCAGCAGCTTCCTCCCCGCCCGAGCAGGCCGGGCTACGAACAGAGCACACCGCTACATACACAATGTGGCCGCCAGGCACGTAGTCAGGATTTTTATCAGAGGGATGGGTGGGGCACGTCGGGGAAGAACAGAATTTCGCTCCTTCAGCCATATGCTGTTGACTGAGGGGGTAGGTTCGGTTCGTCAGATAATCCCTTTCTATCTACATAAGTGTAAATTTGTTTTACTCAGGGGACATGACTCCCGTACCCCCACCCCCCACACTTGGCTACGTCACTGGTGGCCGCGTTTCGAATCGGGGGCGGCGCGGCGGCGCGGCGGCGGTGACAATCGATGATGTTCGATCGCACCAATCGATGGCACGTTTCTGAGTGACGCGGCGATCGATGACGTCACGGGTGACGCGATGATGGCGTGCGGCTGGGTTCGAGCGGATCGCCCGATCGGGCACCGCCCGCGCTGTCGGGACGTACTCCGTGGCTGCCTTCGTGTGCTCAGATCAAGAGACATGGCTGTTGTGTGCAAAGGTCAGGAGAAACGGTTGCCTCTTTGAATTGATGTCAGGACTCAGGAGGCATGGCTGTCTCCGATTGTTTTGATCAGGAGACACAGCTGTCTGCTTTTGTACTGTCAGGAGGCACAGCTTTCTCGGTGAACTGCTTCCAGCCCTAACCCTGGCTTCGGAGGGCGGCTGACAGCCCTAACCCTGGCTTCGGAGGGCGGCTGACAGCCCTAACCCTGGCTTCGGAGGGCGGCTGACAGTCAGGAGGCACAGCTTTCTCGGTGAGCTGCTTCCAGCCCTAACCCTGGCTTCGGAGGGCGGCTGACAGCATCCACGTAGGATACCGAATAGAGGCTCAACACATGGAGCCACTCAGCCGGTGCTGGTCCTGAATTCAGCTTGAGCTGGCTAACTTATTGCCCTTGCGCCAAATGGGGTCAGCGTGAGGGTGGCGCCAAAGGGGGGGGGGAACGCGTCCCCCAACATTTTCGGATTTTAGCATTACGCCTATGGACGTTGTATGGAAAGAATCGACTTCAAAATGCCTACGTCCCCCGTACTTTTGGAAGGTGACGCCGCCCTTGAGTCCGCGCCGTACCTAGTCATAACACATGTATGCATTCCGGACCTACCTAATGCAGAGATTGTGTCATACCTACTACAAGCTGTAGGCCATTGCCAGTCGTCAGATTATGCCACGGTTCGGCGAAGACCTGCTCGTCCCTGCCGGTGGCGTAGTTTCGTTTTTACAGCTCGAATACCGCTATAGAAAGCTTGGATCGGCGGCGTGTGCTGGTCAGAGGGTAACAGTGCCGCTGCCATGTTTGAGTACTTAGTAATCGGTAGAGATTGGTATGTATTGTTATATAGGTCATTTCAGTGGGATAGGTAGGTATACGTTATATCGATAGACATGAGCAGCTGGTACACCCTGCAGTATTTGCGATTTTACCTAAATTATTTATTCAATTTGCAATTATTGTTTCATTTTCGATTATTTGTGATCCATTATTATTATTTCGGTTTGATTTTATTTAAATTGTTGCGAAGTAAACAACAACTTAACAAGTTCGTGAATGCCCACTTCCATTTGAAAATGCAGCGCTATTTTTAGTCATGCTTCACAAAAGTGTTCGTGCATTCAAATTTACCGCCCAAAATCGCTCATCTTGTCGTCTAACATGAAGTCCATGGCCTTGCCTTTCGTAATCCATGATGACATTGATGAAATGGTAAATATTTGTATGCTATATATATGTAGCTGGCCCTTAAAGTCACAAATTATGTATGAGAAGAAGGGACCGAAAAATAATAATCAAAATAATAATAACGTTGTTCAGAACGTGACAAATGTTATTCTGTCTCCTAACATATTTATTTCATTTTCAGCGCAGCATCATTTGCTTATCTGATGTGCATGATGCACTCGTCTTTTGACACCCATTAGATCCAGGGTAATATAACAAATAGATCCATCAGCAGACCGTACATAGGCGTAGGAACGTTTTGAAAAGTGTGGGGGGGCAGCCATGGTGGATCCAGACTCTCTCCGACCATCGTGGGGCATCTTTTTGTGGCAAAAAGACACCATTTTTTTTCCTCCGTGGATTTAGACCGGTCACCTTATGTTGGTATTCAAGCTTAAACAATGCACTCATGGGGTGAAAAATCGTGTTTTCGGGAAAAACCACTTATCGGTTAAAACAAAAACATTATAGAGCTATACGTAAGACGGAAGTCAAAAATATAATATTGCTATGTTATTCTATTTTGCATCGTCCATTATACTTGGTTCTCCATTAGATATTCCGTTTTTTAAATATGTTAAAAAAATGATATTGTGAAAGAAAAAAATCACAAAATCTATACTTTCAAACATATTACACATCTGAAATACATATATAATAGAACGGAGTATGGACAATGACTTAACCAAAATCAAAGCAATATCTATATTTGTGACTGACTGGCTTTCTAAGAATGATAGTCTGGATTTTGTATTCGACATTTCCGAATAGTACACTGGCATCTTCTGACCTAGAATGCGGGCGCTGCCATCTGCCACAGGCCATCGGGCTATCACTTTATATCTGGACCTAAATATTGAGCGCCTAAGCGACTCGAACCCACGTTGACGGAAGGGGGCAGATATATATTCTAACGCTCTCCCGATTGAGCTACGCGGCAGAGCGGGGGACTTCACTCTGGCGGACGGATATTGAACCAAAAGTAGGGGGAGCAGTTATTGTCGTTGGCCCCTTTCTAAAAAAAAACAAAAAAAAAACGGGCCTTCGTCCCCTGGTTCCAATTGCTAGTTTATACTTCTATAAGCTATGATATTGACGGTTGAAATTTAGGTGTTATCATAACTGTAATCATGGCAGTGGTTCACATACCGAATCAACATCAGCGATGTAAGAGGGAGCAAACGCTCAAAAGTGGGGGTGCAGTTAACATTGTTAGCTCCCTTGACCTAAAACGCGGGGCCCTGGCCTCCCCACCCCACCACCGGTTCTTATGTATGCTTATGAGTTATGACATTGTGGGGTTATGAATTAATCGTTATTCTCTCAACTTTAAAATATTAACCCTCGCCCTATGGGGGGGGGGCTGACAGGCCCCTTGAGGTTTTTATTGAATAACTTTGTACACATAAAGCATATCTTTCTGAAATTTTCAGTAGCTGAGTTGACAACCATTATACGCATGCTGTCTAAAATTAATTGACACTGGTCTAGTAGTTTTGAAGATAGTTGTGTTTAAGTGACGTCATGTTTGTAAAAAACGATAAATATTTTAAAAAATAATAGGAAATAGAGTTTTGAAGCAAATAGCAAACAGAAAACGGAGATAACACAAAATGATATTTTCTTTAACATGGTAATCTCGAAAATCCAAAATTAGGTGCTTTTGACCCCCAAAGAGTCAAAACTTTTGTATCACTACAAAATCGAAATTTGCAATGATGTTTAAAAACCGGAATATATGTAAGAGAACTGAAAACTGATTATAAGCAATACCCAAACAAAATTTAAAGCAATATCTCTATTTTTGACTGTGTAGTGAAAAGTTCTTATGTGATTTTTGGGCCATATACAAACAATTTTATTTTTCTATTTTTTGGACAAAACTGGTCAAGGAATAAGTTTTTTATTTGAATTTATCATTTTCTAATTTTGAGGTTTTCTGATTGCTATTCTGGACGTGATCGAGTCGAGGTTGCTAATCCTAATCGCCCATAGTAATAATCCTCTATGGGGACAATTTCCGTGACCTAACAGGTTATTAACTAACCCAGAGCTAAACATTGATATATGGTCAGATAGCCAATTCATTGACAATAACCTAACGCTAACCAAATCATTTTATTTTCATGACTTTAATAATTACGACGGTCTGAGCAAAATCACTATTTTTGGACGTGGTCGATCACTTGACCTGGAAGGTCACCTGTTGACCTGCATCAAAAAATGATATACCATCATATTTATCACATGACAGGCAAATATATATATATATTTTGTGTAGCTCTATGTTGCTTGGTTTGGAAGTTAGCAGAGTGGCTGTCAGGCTCCCCCTGTAGGGTAAAGGTGAAAGACGCTCCCGTAGGGCGAGGGTTAATCTCGAACAAATATCAGTGATCGAAAAGGGTAAAATGGCTCAAAACTGGGGAGGCAAGGTTCTATTTTTCTACCCCCAGGCTTAGAAGTGGGGCATATGGCCCCTGTCCCCTTCCCTTTGCGAGGTCGTGAATTAGTTTAGTACCTAGATATTCTCCCAACTCCAAGTTATTCATCTTAAACCAAAAGAAGAGATCGATAACTTGCTCAAAAGTGAGGGGGCCAGTTATCATTATCCGCCCTCCCCCTAAAAGTGGGTGATCATGGCCCCCAGTCACCGTTCCTAAGGCTATGATTGTGAAGTTGTAAATTACTTAATATTCTGCCAACTTTAAAGGCGTTCATATGGAACCATAATCAGTGATATAAGAATACAAAATCATTCAAAAGTAGAGAACCGTTAAGTTATGGATTTCAGACCCCGTGAGACCTCGTTTTTTGGCAATAATTTGTTAAGAAATACACGTGCTGTCAAAAGCACGTGCTGTCTTATCGTCATCACTCATCATCGTCGGTATCCACTTGCTGTTGAGGTCACAACTCACAACGTACGTCACGGTAGCCTTTACTGCGGGGTCACTGGCAATTGGTTTACCGAGCAGATCTTAACGTTACGAGTCAATGACAAGTACCGTACGTTTTGATTTTTTGTTAAAAGATTATACGGACAGAAATTGGCATCTGGGCTCAAATAGACTGTGCGAAAATTTAATTCGGAATTCAGCATTCCTTAACAAATATCGAAACAACGGGGTCTACCGCGTCTGAAATCCGTAGCTAGTCATTGTCTGGATTCCAACTTAAAAAGTGGCGCCTTCTGGCCGCTTCAATTCGCCGTTTTTTAACGTCAATGGGTTAGTGGTATCTTCGGCGGGGTTGTAATTCTAATTATTTTCACAACTTCAAATCATTCAAATATATCGGTTCCCGGAGGAGGACAAATATCGCTTCCCGGAGGAGGAGAAATCGTTCAAAAGTGGGGGGGGGAGTTAACATTGCTGCCCCCCAGCCTAAAAAGTGGGGGGCATGGTCCCCTCGCCCCCCCGTTCCTAACCCTATGAGCAGACGCTTGTATCTACTGGGACGTCTAGCACATCCGAACGTGAGGTTATACAGGTAGTGAGCGGTTGAATACATATGATGCAGGGGAGCGATCAGGATTTCATTTAGGCGCCGGGGCTCACATTTTTTTCCTTCGGCGGCCCGCTCCGCTCAACGACTCTTCGCACTGACGACACGACGCCTCTTTCCTCCGCCCCCCCCCCCACCTCCACCGTCAACAACTTTTTGCTGACGGAAACTGGAACAAAATGCCCTCGCAAACTTTGATAAACTAGTTCACACTTAGACACTGTCAGGGCGGCCCTACAAATAAGCATCAGCTAAGCAAGGCGGGGCCCCGCCCACAGAAGTCAACAGTATAGAGCGGGACCCTATATTAAGAAGCAATCAACTGCAAGAGTGGGCCTCTACATATGTATAATGCTGTTAGTGGGCCCTAGAGCGGGCCCTTACGGAAGAGCCTGTCGGAGCGTACCCCTTTTGAGGAAGCTGTCGGAGCGGGCCCCTTCCACTGGCGGATCCAGGGGCTTTTAGGGCCATGCCCCTCATCCAAAGGCATAAATTGTTTCTAAAAAATCAAACCACAGATGAAAAAGCGATCTGTAATAATTACGAGCGATCGGGAAGCGCAAGCAAGTCCTCACTGAATACTATATTGTTGTCACATTTAAGCGGCCGACCCGGCCCGGCCCGGCCCGACCGTAACGCTTTTCAGAAGCTTATATCTTTGAAATTCAGCATCCGATTTACCAGCGGTCTTAGTCATCTTATAGCCCCATTCAATAACATTTTGGTAAATAAATATATAAATAGTTTTGATATGCACACTTCCATTCGTTATTCAATAGCATTATGCTATTTACATGTTTCACCTCACGTGAGGGGTCAGCATGGCGCGTGATACGTGCCACGTCAGGGGTGTTAGAAAATGTTATCCTGCTATAGCTGAGAAACAGCTGGACCGATTCAATCTAAATTAGTGGTGTGGTCACCACACCACTGACAATGTTAAGCAAGTCAAACTCTGGGTCACACTGCACGTGCGCACATGCACACCCCTGTTCCGTCCACGAAATTACCTACAAAACATCGTTACAATACCGGACCTACATCTCGTTACGAGCGAGCGCCAAGCGCGAGCGAGTCCTCACTGAATGCCGGATTTGTATCACATATAAATGGCCGACCCGGCCTGGCCCTGCCGCGTATTCCCGAAGTGTCTTATACAAGCCGGCATACCATGCCCGCCAGCCAATAGGAGGCCGGCTGGCCGGCTGCGTACTGAACGTGGGCGTGGCTTGTGACGTCAATCGGTGATCAAGTAGTTGTGTTGGCCCCAGAGGGAGATTGTTATATTTCGTCGTTGGTCCTTTTGCAGAACAGAAATTGGTCAAACTTTCTTGGCTCAAAGTCATAAGCAGGTGAGTTAAGTTGACGTAAATAAAAAAACGCAAAATCAACGTTTAATTACACTAAAAATACTGTTCCAGCGGAGCTTTTCTCAATGGTTATGGGCATGGCTCCTAACTTAACATAAAACTTGGTGATAAGATGTGTTATACAATACACTTTATTTAGTGCAATGGCATCAATCCACTTATGATTCGTCATTCGTTTGTTTATTGTCGCCTTTCCAAGGAACAGTTTTCAATAATTGCCGTGATAATTACCGTTATTATTCTTCTTTGATAGTGATGACTGATGAGTACCTGGTCATAACTTATAAATGTTCATTTTTCAGCTATAAATGTTCGTTTAAAAGTATCAGCAAGGATGCAAGACCATAATCAGTTGGGGGGGGGCAGCCCCCTCCTCACTTGGACGAAGAACTTAGAAAGTTGGTCAAATCCGGGGAGAAATCTGTATTTGTGGATTTTTATGGCACTTTACCGAATTTTTTTTTCCATCTCGTCACCTCCAAACTTTCTTGGAGAAAATCCCTGAGTATCAGTTGAAGCGTGTGCAGATGCGTTATATGCACCTATAGTAGGTGGCATGTGAACGCATTTCTGCACACGCTTCCAATCTGATACTCAGGGGCATAGCTTCTCCAGAGAAGTTTGGAGGGGTGCTGAACTGGGAAAATTCGGGTAAAGTGCCATAAAAAATCCACAAATACAGATTTCTCCCCGGATTTGACCCACTTTCTAAGTTCTTCGTCCAAGTCAGGAGGGGCTGCCCCCCCCCCCAACTGAATATGGTCTTATATCCTTGCTGATACTTATAAACGAGCATTTATAACTGAAAAATGAACATTTATAAGTTATAACTAGGTACTAATCACTATCAAAGAAGAACAATCACGGTAATTATCACGGTAATTATTGAAAACTGTTTCTTGGTAAGGCGACAATAAACAAACGAATGACGATTTGTATAATAGGAGATGTCATTGCTCTATACAAAGTGTATTGTATAGGACATCTTATTTTCAAGTTTTATGTTAAGTTAGCAGCCATAACCCTTGAGAAAAGCTCCGCTGGAACAGTATTTTTTAGTTGAATTAAACGTTGATTTTGCGTTTTTTTACGTCAACTTAACTCACCTGCTTATGACTGGAGCCAAGAACCTTGGTAAATTCTGTTCTGGCAAAAGGACCAACGACGAAATATGCAATCTCCCTCTGGCGGCCAACACAACACTTATCACGTGTGACGTCAAAGCAACGCACCACGTTCAGTAGCGCAGCGGTCCAAGCCCGGGCCCTTTCTATTGGTGGCGGGCATGGCATGCCGGTTTGTATAAGACACTTCGGGAATACGCGGCCGGGCCCGGTCCAGCCGTCCCGACCCGATTGTAACGCTTTTCAGAAACGCTTTTCATTGGAATCACGCTTCCTATTTACAAGCGGTCTTCACCATCATATAGCCCCATTCAATAACATTATGTTATTGATATGTTTCGTCTCACGTGAGGGGTCAGCATAGCGCGTGCCACGTGCCACGTCAGGGGTGTCAGAAAACCTTATCCTGCTATAACTGAGAAGCAGCTGGACCGATTAAGCTTAACCCTCGCCTTACCTCCTGTAGCTTAGGCGTAGCCTGACAGGCCCCCCGAGTTTGTTTTTCCTAAAATAACTTTTTACACATGCGGGGCATCTAGCTGAAATTTTAAGTAGCCGAGTTTACAACAATTAGACGTATCCTTTCAAGTTTTTAGCAAAATTAGTAAAGATATTTGGGAGATATTGACGTTTTAGTAACGTCATGTTGGTAGAAAAATGGCAAATATTGAAAAAATCGTAGACAATAGTGTTTTGTAACAAATTCCAAACAAAATCGGAAATGTGAAGTTTCGAAATATAGGGTTTTTACCCAAAAAAGTCAAACAAACATATTTGTTGTGAAAAATTGCTACAAAATAAAAAAATTGGAAGATATTTACCAAACGGAATATATGTGAGATAACTGATTATAAACAAAACAAACTCAAAACCAAATTTCAAAGCAGCATCTCTATTTTTGACTGAGTGATGGCTCCTAAAGTGAAAAAAAACTTATGACGTCATTTTCTAATAACCTTTTTAGAGTTGTATTGGCCTGATACGAGCCAATAAATACTTTTTTGCATTTCTGATACGAAACTGGTCTAGAAGCTTGCCTTTTTATTTGCATTGATCAATTTCTGATTTTGAAGTTTTCTGATCGCTATTCTGGACGTGATCGAGTCGAGGTTGCTAATGCTAATCGTCCATAGCAATTATCATTTATGATGATGATTTCCGTGACCTAAGAGGTTATTAACTAACCCAGACCTAAAAATCGATATATGATCAGTATAGCTAATTCAACGACCAACAACTTGTTAATCGAGTGAAAGGAAGGCCTTATATTAATCTAATAGTTCATGGTTTTAAACTGATTTTAAACTAAAAATACAATAAATAACCGACGTTCAGTCGATCGATCGATCGCTAACGATCGCTAATCGATCACTAATCGATCGAAAATGGATGGAAGCGCTGTCGATTGATTGCAAGTTTATGAGGTTATTAATGAGACGATGTATTTGTAAAACTGTGTGACGATTTTGGATGCTTTTTTAATGTATTATGTCGCTGAAATCGTATATATTATATATAATTATATATATATATATTAAGATCGAAGGCGCCCCTACAGATACATCTCCGAGGCGTCCTCTTAAATAGCTCGAGAGACAAACCTCTTGACACCAAGGGTCACACACTCAGCTTAATGACGCCTTTGGAGGTAGTAGGGAGGCGCCCTCGGGCCGTCGGAGTATGTATTCTGAGGGTAATTTTGGGACTATTTTGAAGAAGGCGCCTTCATGAGAGTGAATCGCATCACGTGGGCCTTGGAGGTATGTGGAAGGCTCTTCAGAGATGTATCGAGGGCGCCATCGGAGACGCATCGACTATCGGAGGACGCCTTTGAAGGTATGTGGGAGGGCGCCATCGGAGACGTATCGACTATCGGAGGGCGTCTTTGGAGCCTGCAGAGTGCAGAGTGTACCTATAATTTTGGTAGAGCGTTTTCAAAGGTGCATTTCTTTTTGATAAATCATTAGTCCAAATGTTTTGTATGGATGGCTTTCTGAGGTCAGGACCCGCGCTAAGCAGGCTTGTTGCGCTGGTCCTGACCCGGGTCATCTCAGCTCAGGTCACCATTTCACGTCACGTGACTTTACCTCCAAAAATGTTTGTGGCCACAATGTTTGTCCGAGAGATTTGAACCTTGCAGGATTTCATAAGGCAATAATTACATACAAGTTTACTTTTTTAAAATAGGTAGCCTAAGGTCAGGTCAATTTTGTAACCTCTCATTAGAGGAGTGGTTCCCAACCTTTTTCGGTCGATTCCCCACTTGTCTCGAGCTGATGCCACCAATCCCCCTTATAGTTCTATCTTTACATCATCTTAAAATGTATTTTGAACATACACAAGTTATAGGGTAATCCCGTACTTCAGTGTATTTTGAATGACATTAGTTACAAGCACTGCAGGTAGTCACAAGTAGCCCTTGTGGCTGTCAATGGTATGGCTGTGTCTGCTTCTTCCGCCGTCAGTCTTTCGATTGTCAGAGTCAGTTTTTGACACACCAGAGGGTGAGCGCGACGTCTTTGAGCTTGTTTGTTTTTCCGTTTTTAATGTCTCAAGAGCTGAGAACGCCTGCTCGCAATTAAACGTTGAGAAAAAATGGAATGAATTGATGCATTGCATTTTCTTAGATTTTCAGATATATGAATCGCATTAGATTAGCCCCCAATCCTTCCTTATCGAGCACCTGGAGCTCATCATTGGCCTCGGCGCTGAATGTCATATCAATTAGCTCCTGCAGATCGGCTGGTACCTCATCCACAGAGCACATGAAAGGGTCTCGAGTAAGCGCCATAGAGATGTCGTCAGGTCGTCTGTATTCACCCTAGGGAAATTACCGGTCGATTCCCCTTTGAGAGCTAGGTATGTACCAGGTGTTCTGATATTTGTTCTTTCAGCTCGAGTTCTTTAATCTGAGAAGTCTGCCACCCCCTGGGGTCCACTTATTCCCCCTAGTGGGGAATTCCCCCAGACTGGGAACCCTGCATTTGAGTCAATGGGAAAAAATACAAATGTTTCTTTTCAGAGAATATGCATTGATTCAGGTAAATTATATCATATAATGGTATTTTAGCTAATTATTGATGACCCAGGTGCGATTGTTGCTCAGTGATCTCTGAAAGGTCATTGAGGTCAGGTCATTCAAAGGTTTGCCAATAACTGTTGATATAATAAAGATAAAGACGTCCCGATACAACTACGTGTTTTTGTTCTCGTTCGAGACGGCATCACCCATATTGCAACATGCCTACCATGGTCACCAAAATGACCTTAACCCAGGGCCGTAGCCCAGGAATCTGGCCCCAAGGGGGTCCCGACCTGATTCCAGGGCCCTGGCGCTCAGAGGTGTGCCCAAATGGAGATGAAGGGCCCTACAAAACACATTTGTAGAGGCCTTGCTTAGTTCATCATCGTATGACATCAGTTAGCGCACTGTTTTACCAAAAAAACACGATTTTTTGCACGATTATCGTGGCGCAGCCTTTGTCCGGGCTGGTTTTTGCCAAGCGCCAAGCAGGTCCTCAGTGGTGGCCGAAGCATTTTCGGATGGGGGTCAAGAACAGGGCGCCCCTCGGGCAAAAGTGACCCCATTACAAAGTCACAAGATATTTCCTCGTATTTAGGCCACAAGTATTTTATCAGATGAAACGCCCCTTTTCTGGGCGATGACGAGCTGACGCGCTCTGGTAAAGTAAAACAGTTTGATATATTAATCGGTAGGGACACACGGTGCGCATTGACTTGTTACCCTATAAATGAGTAAATATTAAATAGTTTTACCCTTAGTAACTAATGCATAGCTTTAGGATTCCCTGGGAGTCCAAGGGGAAAGACATTACTATTGCATCTGCAAGGTCAGCTGATGTTCCCTTAAAAAACTATGCACACTAGGGTATAACCACGGAAATCTATTTGATGTGTTTCTCATTTTATATGGTACCATCATGCGCCACGGTTGTGCTCCCGGTGCCCATTTCATATTTCAAACCTGGGGCATTCCATGACAGTCGACCAAACAAATCTCGAAATTAACACCCCTATATTCTTCAAGATTTCAATAAAACGATATCTAAAGGGTTATCTGAGCCGCAGATTTAAGCTGGTGACTTTTCAGCCTGTCTGTCAAACGGTTTTTGAGTTATGACCACAGCATTATCCGAATTTGCTCAAACCTTTAACTTTTAGCGGGCGATATCTCCCATCTAAAATATGGGAGTCAAATAATGCTATATATCATAAGAATCATGATTAACCATCAATGAATGTGATAAAACATTTTTCGAAAATTCCAAAATTTTGACATTTTCAAACTTGATTTTAAGTAAAATTACGTTTTTGTATATTGTGGCCACTACAAATTATTTGGTGTTTCTCCTTGCAAGCATTAAACTTAAAGGAAGGGTAGTGTGACCTACTCACATGGTCAGTGTGAGTGAACACTAGTCGGGTAACATATTTTCTGAATTTAGCCAGAACTTCATTCCCCAGATCACGTAGTTGCTGAGATATTCCAAAGTCGCCAATCACATTCTGAGAAATTAATTATCAATAGTCGCCAGAGAGCTTTCGCACTAAAAGCAGTGTGCTCTTTAATTACAACGCTAGCATATATTGTAAGCTTGCCGTGCGCCAATTATAGGTAACATTTTCGCTACGCTGTATTATAGTGACGAGCGTTTTTGGTTTTGAAAACAAAGACAAATGCAAAACAGAAAAATAAGTAAAAATTCAACTAAAGGGCTCCAGACGTGAATTTTATCGGTTAAGCCAATAATCAAAGCGAGTAGCTTCTTACCGAAAATAAAATATATTTTGACATTTCAAAAGGAGTAGGCAGCACTCCCTTTAAATATAATTATAGCATCGATTTAAAAAAAAAAACTCTCAAATATTGTATTTATGTTTTTGAATTTTATAAAAATAATTCCACCAGCATGATTTTTATAAAACTGCACGTAAAGTGTGTTGGAGAAGCTTAACACATGACCCATGGCAGGCTGCTCTTGACTTCAAGGTCACCCCGTGCAGCCAATGTCAGATCGACCCAAATATAACACTCCGTTTCTCATAGTTCTGAGGGACAATAGTTTCGGGGTTTATCGTGCGTAGCTTCACGCTGTTAAATTTTCTGTCCCGTCTGTTGAATGGCTTTAAAGTTATAGCCTCAGGCATTTTTTTTGTGTTACGTAAACCTCGATTTTTTTCAGTGTGCGAAATCGCCCATCTAAATAATATGAGCCATATAAACATATATCATAACAATCATCATAAATTATATATTAATGTAAGATAACATTTTTTGAAAATTCCGAAATTTTGAAATTTTAAAACGCAGTTTAAAGAAAAATAATGTTTTTTGTGACCTTGAGGTGAAGCAGTAGCCTGCCAGGGGTGCATCATTTAATACAGCTCAGCATGGCAAATATAATGCTGTTCAGTTACGCTCTCTAGCTCTTTTACGTGCAAAGTTATTACCAAATACGTGCTGGTGACCATTATTTTTCCAAATTCAAAAATATAAATACAATATTTAGAGAAAAAGTATATCTCCAATATTTTTACCATCGAAGGCTTATATATTGAATTCAATACTGGAAAGAAAAAACATCATGATTGATAGTGGACACATTACAAAAAACGTGTTTTTACTTAACCCTATTCCCTGCGGGGGGCAGATTCTGCCCCCCGGTAGTTTTCGCCCGCCGCTTCTGAACCGTTACGTCTATCGTCTTGAAAACTTATCGGACTTTTCCTAAATATGAATGACGCGTGTTCTGTTTTTTTTTTGAAAAAAAAATCGGCTTAGCAGAGCGGGCCCAGAGTCAGTGTTTTTGGGAAGTCGTTACGAATGCCGGCGTGCGGGCGCCATATTTCCTTTGTAGTTTGCGGATAGCTTCAGAAAACTAAGTCGATGCTTTTACATTCATACATAATTGGATATACATATTTTGGAGGCAGAGTTGAACTCAGGTACATTTAAATGGAGGCATATTCTCGTCTGTCTGAGGGGCCTTTTGTCGGTCTGTTTGAGGCCCTCTGTCGTCTGTCTGAGAGGGCCCTCTGTCGGTCTGCCTGAGGGGGCCCTCTGTCGGTCTGTCTGAGGGCCTCTGTCGGTCTGTCTGAGGGCCTCTGTCGATCTGTTCTGAGGGGCCCTCTGTCGGACTGTCTGAGGGGCCCTTGTCGGGCTGTCGGTGAGGGACCCCTCTGTCAGTCTACTGAGGCCCTGCTGTCCGGTTCAGCTTGAAGGCCCCTCTGTCGGTCGGCTTGAAGGGGGCCCTCTGTCCGGTCTGTCTGAGGTGGCCTCTGTCGGTTGTTCTGAGGGGGCCCTCTGTCGGTCTGTCTGAGGTGGCCCTCTGTCGGTCTGCCTGAGGAAGCCCTCTTTCGGTCGGCTTGAAGGGGCCCCCTGTCGGTCTATCTGAGGGTCCCTCTGTCGGTCTGTCTGAGGGGGCCCTTAATCGGTCTGTCTGAGGGGGCCCTCTGTCGGTCGGCTTGAAGGGGCCCCCTGTCGGTCTGTCTGAGGGGCCATCTGTCGGTCTGTTTGAGGGGCCCTCTGTCGGTCTGTCTGAGGGGCCCTCTTTTTGTCTGTCTGAGGGGACCCTCTGTCGGTCTGTCTGAGGGGGCCCTCTGTCGGTCTGTCTGAGGGGCCCTCTGTCGGTCTGTCTGAGGGGCCCTTTGCCGGGTCTTGTTCTGAAGGGGCCCCTGTCGGTTGTCTGAGGGGCCCTCTGTCATTCTGTTTCTGAAGGGGGGACCCTCTGTCGGTTCTGTCTGAAGGGCCCTCTGTCGTCTGTCTGAGGGGCCCTCTGTCGTTCTGTTCTGAGGGGGCCCTCTGTCGGTCTGTGCTGACGGGGCCCTCTTGTCCGGTCTGTCTGATGGGGCCCTCTGTCGGTCTGTCTGAGGGGGCCCTCTGTTGATCTATCTGAGGGGGCCCTCGTTGATCGTCTGAGGGCCCTCTGTCGGTTCGGTTGAATGGCCTCTGTCGGTCTGTCTGAGGTTGGCCTTCTGTCGACTGTCTGAGGGGCCTCTGTGTCGTCTGAGGTCGGTCTGTCTCTGTCGTCTGTCTGAGGGGGCCCTCTGTCGGTCGGCTTGAAGGGTCCCTCGGTCGGTCTGTCTGAGGGGGTCCTCCGTCGGTCTGTCTGAGGGGGCCCTCTGTCGGTCTGTCTGAGGGGCCCTTATCGTCTTTCTGAGGTGCCCTCGTCGGTCTGTCTGAGGGGGGCTCTGCGGTCTGCTGAGGGGCCCTCATGTTCGGTCTGTCTGAGGGGCCCTCTGTCGGTCTGTCTGAGGGGGCCTCTGTTGGTCTATCTGAGGGCCCTCTGTCGGTCGGCTTGAAGGGCCCTCTGTCGGTCTGTCTGAGGGCCCTTTGTTCGGTCTTTCTGAGAGGGCCCTTGTCGATCATGTTTGAAGGGGCCCTCTTGTCATTCTGTCTGAGGGCCTTTGTTGTTCTGTCTGAAGGGGCTCTGTCGTTCTGTCTGAGGGGGCCTCTGTCGTCTGTCTGAGGGCCCTCTGTCGGTCTGTCTAGGGTCCTCTGTCCGGTTCTGTTGAGGGGCCCTCTGTCGTCTGTCTGAGGGCCATTCTGTCGTCCTGTCTGAGGGTCCCTTCTGTCGGTTCGAACCGTGTTTCGAGTGGTCATGGGTCCCTCTGTTCGGTTACAGGGGGCCTGAGTCTGATAGGTCTGAATCTGAGGAAGCCTCGTTGATCTAAAAGGTCGTTTGCAAGGTCTGAAGGGATCTCGGACCGTTCTCAAACAAAGGCGTTTTGTCGGATCCGAGGGGCCCAAATTGCCCAAGGGGGGTCCCTAGGGACCCTAGGGACCCCCCTTGGCTACGCCTCTGCCTTAACCTGTGGTCAAATTTTGAGATTGTTCTAACCCGGTTCACCTGTAAGTATGATTCAAAAGTGTTTCTTATGAGACAAACACGATGGTGTTAAAAGTTAGTTCTTTATGTTCAACCGATATTAGAAGTTTTTCCACAAAAACTTTCGTTTAGCAGAAAATGCAATCATTGACATTTGGTGACCTCTTAAGCATTAGCTATTGACCTGATATAAAATTTGAGGGCACCAGTGTTGATGGCATTTGTCATGAACTGTCGATTATTTGTTTCCGTTTGTTCCTAGCTAGCATAGGTCCCGAGATATTTGGGGACTTCTTGAGCAAAGTCCTATTCTCGGAAAATTCTACCTCTGATGACCTCTGGTGACCTGAATTTTGACCTGAGCCCAAAGGATACCAAATAGTTTCGATATGATTTTTGTTGTGCTATCGAATGGTGTGCTGTTTTATTAATTCCGTCTACTCCCCATAATAAACGATTTAGAAGGGGGCGTTTAGACGTCCCCGCCACGAGCTATCGATCAGAGTCATGCTTACGTCTTTTTGCCTTTGTGTGCTATGATTGGATCTTATTTTGCCCCCAAGTGGTTTTCCCTTAAAATAGGCCCTGTCGTAATGAAATAAAACATTGTCTATTCGTAACTTTAGGTTTAGAAAATGTGGAAGTTCACAAAATACAATTAGGTCCTGCTCCCATGTCAGGTCTCAGAAACTATTTGCAGCTCACGACAACGACGTTTAACTGGCTCACACAAACTATTAAAGTTAAAAGGGAATTGTAAATAGTTTTTGCTAAAAATTTATTTATTATGATGGACAGCACAATTCCTTATGCAAAATTAATTTGGAGCTACAGCCTACGACATACCTCACAGAGAAGAAAGCTCTGTTTCGTCCACGGTAACGCACACTTAATGGCTGAAAATTATAGCCTGTGGGAAGCAGTGGTGGAACTTTATGAAATTGGTCGGTGGCAACGGCCGGAATGCGCAATTGTTACTTAATGTCTATACTAAGCATACCTATTGCCAGTGCCATCGGGTTGAACCTTTATTATCTCTTTGGGGGGGAGCCCTCATGATTTCAAATCTTAACAATTAGACTATGATTGCATGGTAAGAATGGAATTGAAAAATATCCAAATTAAATTTAGACCCCCCCCCCCCGACCGATTTCTAAAGTTATATTTACTGTGCAGTGCATTATTAAATTATATTTAGTGCATTACCAAAGACTGTTTTCCCACTATACCCATGTGCTTGAATTTTAGCGGTGTATTAACTGGAGTGTCTTAAAAACAATCGCAAAAGTTGAAATGCATGCAAAGATCAGAAAATGCCCCTGTATTGCCACTCTGAAAATATGTATTGGCTCTAAACAGCCAGGTCTTCGGGCCATTGCACTAAATCGTTTTATGCCACACTCGTGACATTAAAGATTCAGCTTATGAACTCGCCTTCGGCTCGTTCATAAACTGAATAGTTATTGCCACTCATGCTTAAAACTATAATGATATACTTATTTACTTATTTAAAACTTTTATAATTATTACAATTATTGAACTTTTTTCCCCGATTCATACAGAAATGAATACCAAAAATATTATTTAACAAGTTCCTTTTCAAGCAATGACATTAACAAAAATAAGTTAAGGAGTGTTAAGGTAGGTACGGGAAATGGTCCTATTGGCGACCTCTCCCCCATTTGCGACCTCCTACCATTACACAGAAATTTGACGCCGAATACAATTAAGAAAATGCATGTCTAAATCGGCCATGTGCGTTTTACCAGTTTCAGCCATTTTATACTTGTGTATGTATATGGTAGTGCACTGCACGTGTGCTGAAAGAAAACACGTGTTTTTCTTCCGCCGTTTAACGCACTTAATATGTGCATTTTTACTACTGCAGTACTTCTTGAAAACACAATTTGTTTTGTTCTGAATTTGTCATATATTATGGTTTATTTTTGTGTCGATGTCCGTTGTATAGGGGTGTCGGGTATTTTTATGCAGACTTTGATTTGGAACACTTACATTTCCCTATTTGCGCCCGTAGGTCTTCAGAGGTCACCCGTGATCATTAAGTTAAAATTGGACTCCAATGCTTCCTTTCGTTACGACCGACACAGCTGGTTTTTGAATTTTGAGTTTGCCCCAAATAGGAGTGAAATTGCAGAAGTTGAAACTTAATAAGGCAATATGCATAACATATTCTAAAGTTGGAATGCTAGAATCAACCCTGTCGCAATTGGGAACATTCATTTACGTTTTTTGTAAGGGTTTTGCAAGATCGCAATTTGCGATTATATATACGAATGTGTGAATAAAGTAAGACCATATATGGCTAGAAAAATATTCCCACTTCCCTTAAAACAAGTTCTCACGGTCGTAAAAACGACAGCACAATCACCAGCGCGCTTCAACCTAAGGGGGTCGCTAATCGGAACATTTCCCCTACACACTGACTGGTCATATCATGTTTTTTTTTTAAAGCACAGCAATACAATTTCGATGCCGTGAAATGGTAAATTATCGCCATCGGTAACTAACTAATATGCATCTGAAAAACACGTTCCTCATACATAATTTCCACAAGTCAGCCGACGTCGGGAAAATTTAACTGACTCCTATCTAACCAACTCAGACCGCCGGGTTCTTTCTGGCTTAGGCAATGGCCCTCTAAGACCAGCCTGGGTTTCACTCAGGCCTGGCAAGAGCCACTCAAATCGGCCGATGGCTCTCTCAGACCGACTGAGCTCTCATCTAGGCCGGCTAAGGACCCCTCCAGGCACACAGAGGCCCATCAGGCCGAAAAAGAGTTCGTCAGACCGACTGGACCCCCTCAGGTCGACCAAGGGTCCCCTCAAGCCAACCAAGGTTCCTTTAAGCCGGCCGAGGTTTCCTCTAGTCAACCAAGGGCCCCTCAGACCGATCAGACCGACTGAGGCCCCTCATGTCGTCAGGGGAAGCCTCAAGGCAAACAATGCGTTTCTGTAGCCGACGAACCCGACTCAGGCGGACGTGCCTAATTTCTTGAGGGAACTTTTAACGCTACTGCCTATGGGGTTGCATCGGAAATAATTGGACTTCTAGATATGGTCACAATGCCCCTCCCCCCCCATTTTCCGTAACGGACCCCCCCCCCCCCCCCCCATGCGAGCTCTGACGAGCTACCTCCAGACCCAACGAGGCTCTGCTAGGCTGACCGATGGCTCGTCAGGGTCAACCGAAGTACCCCTCAGGCTGACCTCGGTTAACCTCCTGCATGGAAAGAATTGACTTGGTGGAAAGAAGCGTTGGTCCCTCTGGCCACGATGACCCGATGCGGCGGATGCCCTTTGATGGCTCGATCCCCTCGATGTTCCTCCGTATCAAACTTTTATTTTAGCACGGATTTGGGATATTTAGAATATTGCAATACCAGGGAGCCAAAATGGCTGCATTAACCGTATTATGCAAGGCAAACAATATATTTACAACAAGCTCCATTGAACATGATTTGAATAGAGCACTCCGATCACTAATTTGTCATGCTCCCCCTCCGCTATTTGCTAATCTGAACATTTGAGCCTGCTACGACTTTTAGCAGAAGAGTCCAAATCCATGCTCTACCAACATTATCCATAATTATCATTAATCAACAACAGCCCAGTCGCAATGGCAATCACCATATGCCCTATACTCTAAAGATTGGAATCACATTGATTGATGAAATACGCTAAAACTCATAAACAGACCACCTACGTAATTTCATTTAAATTAACCCGAAGCACAAATTTGCGCGAAAACATTGGTGGGGCTCGGCAAGCACCACCGGGGGGGGGGCGGCTCAACTCAGCACGGGGGGGGGGGGTCGGGCCCTCCCCAAGAGATTAAAATTCCGCCCCTGATGGGAAGATAATTGAAGAAGCGAGGGCTCGACACTTTCAAACGTTTAAGTTATCACTATTGGTGGTTAACAAAAATACATGAAAATGCTTTGCACATACGTTAACTACAGCTTCTAGTCGGAGTCAGAGATGGCAAAATTGTGCCGACTCCAACTCCGACTCAGACTCCAGTCGAAATTACCGGCTCTGACCGACTCCGATTTCGTCTCCGACTCTGCAGCCCTGGATTACAACACATTTCATCTTTTGCCATTATAAGGATGTGGGGGTATATTATCGGCATCATTCACTCTGTGGTGGGGGGGCTTGGCATGAAGCCAATATCGCGCTTCTGTGCGTGTTTCGTTAACTCAGAAAGTGACAGCTCTCCTCCCCGTCCTCGCCGGCTCTCGGTAGGTCATTGCTCCGCCATAAAAGGAGGAGCGGGCTCGGCTTCGGGCTCGTGTTAGAGATGCGGAAATAGCATTACCGCAACCACGACGCCCGGTTTAAACTTGGTCACGGGAAAGTGAAGAGCGCAGCTTGACAATACCTTGGCAGTGCCCGTACTGGGTAATTCAACAAGGAAAATATAAGTATTTATAGTGTTATGATTTATATGCATATTAAATAAGACATGACCTAAAACAATTGGTAAATAACCTCTAGACCACAATGAGCATTTACTTGGAGCTGCCAAATACGCTTACAATAAATGCATATACTCTATGCCTGAATATAATTCGACAAGATGATTCATTAATATGCTGTCGGGTAGCCAACATGCCCATATTGGGTCCACGTTCGACTTCGATGAAGCACGGACCATATCAACTGAGAAAGGAAGGTACACGACCGACCAACTCGGCGGGACCGTGAGTCTGGGTTCCGTACCGAGATGGGCGAAAGGCGATTTGTTTGCCGGGCGCCTGTCCTATATAATACTATCCCGCCTGAGCTGGTGCGACTCCCGACGCATCTGTTCGGCCCTCACCTGAGGCGACACTTGCTGGCGGCTACACCTCCCCCGAGCCCGACTGATCTGCTGTATATACCCAGTGACCCAACGCTACGCTCGGCCCTTCGTGCGCTTTTCTGTTCGCATTTTTACTTCGCCTGTACCGCATCTACGTTGCTTAAACACTTTTTGTCCTTGTTTGTTTGTCATTGTTTTTTGTTTATGTGTGTGGCTGTAATGGCCACGAGCTGATTGTGGATGATCCCAATACACCTCTGACGGGAAATTAAGTTTCAGTATTTATCGTTCATAATTCGCATCTGGACGACAGAAATGTGCCACCGAAATAGCTTGATGTTTTCTGCATAATTCAACCTTAGCCCGCCCCCAAACTCAGCGCCCTGTCGAAAACTTAGGTGAGCCTGCATTCGGTCAGCAACAGGTAGGCCCGGCCAGAGGCACGCGCATGCGCACAGCTCCAGCCTTGAGCGGCTGGCTGGGCGACCGGAGTCAGGTGGAGCTCGCACTGCCGGGGTTCGGGTGGAGGGCGGGCCGGCCGCGCGGGCTGCTGTCGCCTGTGTGTTTCAGGCCGGGGCAGCGTGACCTGGCGAGGTCACTCGTCTACTGGACCGCCTCGGGGCTGCGGGATCGCCCAGTGAGACATCCAGCAGGTGCCCCTCTCAGCCGCCGCCGCGGAGAGACAACGAGCCCCGCCACCATCTCAGCCGCTGCGCCTGCCAGGTTCACTGGCCGCCTGCAAGGCTAGCTCGCGAGGCTAGCGCGCGGCGGAGGGCGTTTTTGTGCGGGCGGCCCTGTGGCGGCCACCAGAGGCGTCAGTGGGGACTGGGCGCGCGGAGGGGAGAGCGCCGGCCGGCCAGTCGCGCGCCGTGCCCGCCGCCGTGTGGGCTGTGCCAGCTCTTCGAGTGTGACACTTCAGCGCACGGGCGTGCTGCGGCGGTCACCTATGCCGAGCTGGGGCCGGCAGCGCGGGGCGCGGCTCAGTCAGCTGCGCGTTCAGATGGCAGCCGATGACGATGACCTGGTCCAGTTCGACAAGGATGACCCGGACTTCGCGCGTCAGGAGACGCACGACGGCATTCACGGTGAGTTTCCTCGGCGGGGTGCCGTCTGTGGCGAAATTGGCTCCGTGCCATGGGCTGCCAGCTGCCGACTGCCGGCACCGCCGCTGGCCGCCACCCCCGTCTGGGGGCTGGCGCCAGCCGACTGAATTTGCCCAGCTCGCGGCTGCAGGACAGGAGCCTGATATGGATCTGATCCGTTGCACGTGGCTCCTGCCATCTGGCGGCGGGATCCTGTCGTGAGCCGGGCCCGGTTGGAATTGAGCTGGAGTGCTTTTGCCTGGCGCCAGGTAGGCACCCACTTTCCCGTGTCCGAGGGTAACGGGGCGGTCACGTGATATGCTGCACTGAGCCGTTGTGACTTTCATTGAAAATCATATAATGGGGGGCTTATTCACCTTGGTCTTAACTCTTAACCTAGTCGTACCTGCCTAACGGTTATCCGTCACCGGCTTTCCATCGGAACGGGACTCTCTGGGTCTGTCACCGTTTACCATCGGAACGGGGACTCCTGGTCTGTAGACAGTATATCCAGTCGGACGGGACTCTTGGTCTGATACGTTTCATGCGGAACTGGACTTCTCTGGATCTGTACGGTTCCATCGGAACGGACTCTCCTCCCGCGTCTGTACGGTTTCCATCGGGAACGGGACTCTGTTATACAGGTCTTCCTCACGGTTTCCCGTCGGACGTGGATCTACTCTGGTCATGTACAGTTTCATCGGAACGGGACTGCTTCTGGTCCTGATGCGTTGTTACATCGGAAAACGTGTCTCTGGTCTGGTACGTCTCTCATGCGAAACGGGGACTCTCTGGTCTTGTACCGTCTTCCATACGGAACGGACTCTATGCGTCTGATACGTTCAATCGGAACGGGACTCTCTGGTCTGTACGTCTCCATCGGAACGGGACTCTCTGGTCTGTACGTGGATCGGTCTGCCTCGCAGTACCGCATCGATCCATAACCGGCGGCCGGGTGTGCTCCCCTCTGCTCTGCTCCCTCGCTCCCCTCTGCTCCCCTCGCTGTGCGTGAACGTGCCCTCGCTGCCCGCGGCTACACTGGATTGTTATTCGCCGTGGCTCTGGGTGATTGCCCTGCCTTGCTCTTCGTCGTTCCTTTGTCATCAGGACCATCCCCGCCAACCGAGCTGCCTCTCGTCGTCTTTATAATCGGCTGGGCTCTCCCCGTCAACCCGAGCTTACTGCCGTCCTTCCTGGTATCAGCTGTGCCGTCCCACTGACGGTCCTTTCCCATCTACCAGAGCTGTCCATCGGACGTGTCATCTGACAAACAAGTGTGTCAGCCAGCTGTGTCGGAGCGCCGGGTCGGGTCAAGCTGTCTAGACACCCGACACTGAGTCAGAGCTGTGCCTCGTCCTATCGTCAGCTGGACCCTCCTCAGCCACACCAGCCCGTTCTCCCCCAGTCCTCGCTGATGTCAGCTGTTCTACAGCTGTCCATCGTCCTATCAACAGCTGGACCCTCCCCAGCCACACCAACCCGTTCTCCCCCAGTCCTCCCTGATGTCAGCTGTTCTACAGCTGTCCATCGTCCTATCCAAACAGCTGGACCCTCCCCCAGCCCTACACTGACCGTTCTCCCCATCCTCCCTGATAGTCAGCTGTTCTTACAGCTGTCCATTCTCGTCCTATTCGTCAGTGACCCTCCCCAGCCACACCAACCCGTTCTCCCCCAGTCCTCCCTGATGTCAGCTGTTCTACAGCTGTCCATCGTCCTATCAACAGCTGGACCCTCCCCAGCCACACTAACCCGTTCTCCCCCAGTCCTCCCTGATGTCAGCTGTTCTACAGCTGTCCATCGTCCTATCGTCAGCTGGACCCTCCCCAGCCACACCAACCCGTTCTCCCCCAGTCCTTGCTGCTATCAGCTGTTCTCCTACCCTGCCGGTCAGTATTGTAAGTACTGAAGTTTTTAAGTCGACTCAAGTCTGACTCAACAGCGGAAGAACTGATGACTCTTGATCAAGTGCTGTTTTAAACAAATGAATCGACTGGTCTTAGCTCAAGTGCTGTTTTTCCAAATTAAATCGACTCGACTCTTGACTCAAGTGCTGTTAAAGAAATGAATCGACTGACTCCAAAATATATTTCAGTCGACTCAATTTCACTCATAAGTTGGATTCTTACTTTATGTTGACCGGGGAAGGGGGTCAAGTATCAGCAGAATCATATTGTATCTAGTGTTAACTGGTTTGCTCGCGAGGGCGTGGCCCCAGTGGCCCCAATTGGCTATGTACATGTTGTAACAGACTCCAATGTGCTTGACTCTTGAGTCGACTCAAATCAAATCTGACTCACAGCCGAAAAGCTGACTCTACTCTTGGCCCAAGTGTTGTTTCAAACAAATTGAATCGACTCGACTCTTGACTCGAGTGCTGTTTTTTGTATTGAATCGACTCAACTCATGACTCATCCAAAAATGTCTGACTCATGAGTCGATTAACGGCGCAACTCTGAGTCAGTTACTACAAGTCAGCTGCCGGTCCCCGAATTCCCTCCCACTCCCCGTATCTTGCGTGTGTCTCGCTCTATGCCCGTCAACAGACAACGCATGGTTGGCCACTCAGCACTCTGGGCTATAATGTGTTGTGACTGAGCGGACCCGCGGTTCACATCGGTTCATCTTCCAGTCTCGGTGGCGCGATCTCCCCTCTTCACCCCTCCCCGAGCGCCTGTCGGTGGCGACATCGAACCGCCCGCCACCGCCCGGCGACATCAACTCTGCCCTATGTGCACAGAGCGTCCAGCGTTCGAATGGGCGTCGTTAATATGCACCCACATCAGTTCAGTGGTCCACATTCTATGTCTAGGTACTTGATTTATAACATTCGAGTTTTTGCTGCCGAAGGCGAGAGCGGTGTTAAGGTTTTTCAACAGTTGGCTATGGATGTCGTATTTATCGCTGTCATGGAGCCCTTTTCCGTTTTTGTTTGTGTTCTGTGAGCGCAAAGGCTGAACAGTGAACATGGAAAAGTACGCACATTCGCACAGTGTGACAGTGTTCGCGCGTTGCTGATGGCAGCCCACCACACGCACGCGCTCAACACGCAGGCACCCTGTCCCGCGCGCTGGTATGTCGTGCATTATATCGCATTTAATTTTACTCGTAACGTCACAGTGGCGAGCCTCTAGTTACTGTACCTACCTATCCCCAAACCTAAGCCAGGTGTTGTGTGACTGTGTCTGTAGTTTGCTTTCAACCTGCACCATGATGGCGGACGCTGCTCGTCAAGGTCTAGCAGCCTTAGGCAACGCTGGCCTGCCTTTGTTAGTGCTGGGCGCCGGTCGAGCGCTGCACTTCAGAGAGAAGGTGCTATCTTCCCTCCAGCCCAGTTCGCAGACCGCAGACGATAGGGCATGGCGCCTAGGCCCGATGGGGGGGGGGTTCGCTGCCGACAGTTCCTAGAGTCGTCCCATGATTCACCTGCTGAATCCACCGGCACGTCCGTGCACTGTGCAGTGCATCCGAGTCCGCAGGGCAGACGTTGATCGAGTCGAGTCTGCAGGGCAGGACGCAGGCGGCACAGAGCACAGTGCACAGAGGCGGATCCGGGGGGGGGGGCGCTACGGCTATTTGATCCACAGAACTCCTGAAATCTGTCGAAAGTCGGCACGAAGAAAAACCCAACAGCTAGGCAAATTGTTTTTAAATTAGTCCTTATTTCGTTTATTTCGCTTTACTTATTTTCCTTTTTTGTTGTACTGGAAGCTCAAGGAGTCCGGTGAGTGCGTGTTTTTGTATTGTTTGGTATTTCTTCTGATTTGGGCCCTGAATTAACTTGTTGACTGGTCTGGATCCACCAGTGGTCTCTTCAGGACAGACATCGGTGAACATACCCGAGGTACGACCGATGAGCGCGACAGCCGCGCGTTACAGACGCGAGACTCACCACGCGCCACGCACTGCAGGAGCGCCACTTTCACCGTGCCCGTCCCAGATGTGTGCCGAGTAGGTATACATGACCTGTATGCCGCTCTTTGTTGGTGTCCATCCATGCCGGTTCCTCGCAGTCTCGAATGCTTTGTCTGCGGCCGGTTCTCTCCCCCCCCCCCATCCACCGCCCCTCCCCCAACCCTTCCGTTGTGTGGCGGTGGCGCACAGGGCGGATCCCAGAAGGGACTCGATACCGCTACACAGGCGGATCATACAAAGGTTCCGTTACCGCTTACCGAAACCGAGAACCCGATAATGCGTTGGTTCTGTCTAATGCAGGCATCCTGCGCGATCGGTTACACATCACGTGTGTGTGCATCGTTTTTATGTTTCGTCGATGGCAGAACTGGCGCCTTCCGGCAACCGAGCGACGCTAGTTGGACGATAGGCGTTGATCGTCGTCTCCGACTCTGGGAACACCTGCACGTGCAGAGTGAGCGGCGAGGTTTCTCGGCAAAACAGCGTCACAACATCGGCGGTATTCGGAAACAGAGTAATATGCGTGCAGTGATTGGTGAAGCAAGAGTCGGGTGTTAACCCTATTCCCTGCGGGCGGCCATAATTATGTTAACCTGCGTGGGGGGGCAGATTCTGCCCCCCAGAGATCTCGAGATCCGCTAGGCCGATTTCGATGGGACGAACACCATTCGATTTGTCGTGACGAAATCTTTCTTTAAGACCCCGAAATTGCTTTTTTGTTCAAAAATTGGGGGCCAGGTGGCATAAAATACGAAAATTGTGAGTGTTTTTTTTTAAAGGTCATTGTGGCCATGTGATTCGACCGATTTTTATGCAAAAACGTTTTTGATTTCCCTATGTCCATGTCTTCATGTGTGAAAGGGACAAGTACAAAAACGGAAAAAATTATAGGCGTACTCAGGGATAAAATGGGGGATTTTTAGATTACAAATGTGTGCTTTTCCTTAGTGTTGGACGTGGGAACGCATATGTGGCTTTGTTGCTGTAATTTGTAAATTATAACAAATTGGTACAGTAGCGATTCAGGTAACAACGTGGGGGGCAACCATGTTGCGTACGCTTTATCATCTTGCTTATTCGAAAGTTGGGCCTAAATTAGGACGGAGAATATCGCATCCCAATTTTTAGTACTGAGTCGCCTCTGCCCAAAAAAAATATGTATAAATTCCCCAAAAAAATTATGTTGATGTTTAAAGGCATCGACTTAGTTTTCGGACGCTTTTAATTCCAACCGCAAACACGAAGGAAGTATGGGCCCGCACACCCCGCATTCGTAACGACCTCCAAAAAAGACCCTGGAGCCGCCTCTGCGGGCCGATTTTTTAAAATTTTCACAGAACACGCGTCATTTATATTGGAAAAGTCCGAATAGTCTTCAAGACGATAAGACGTAACGGTTCAGAAGCGGCGGGCGAAAAACTACCGGGGGGCAGAATCTGCCCCCCGCAGGGAATAGGGTGCTGTCGATAATTTTAGCTCGCTACGTATCGTCCGCTATTGAGAAAATGATAATGAGGCGACTCCATAAATGTCCTGTATCCTGATAATCCCTCAGCACGGCAGCCATAGGCATCAGCCAGTCCTAAAAAAAGCACCAGCAGGACCACCTACACTCTGCAGTGTTGGCGCTGTGACGTCAGTCAGATGACATCAGTGTCCTGACGTCACTGACGGCGTGCCTCAGCTGGCCGCGGTCCTGGTCAGTGAAGACAGCTGGCCGCGGTCAGTGACGGCAGCTGGCCGCAGCCAGTGACGGCAGCTGGCCGCAGCCAGTGACGTCAGCTGGCCGCAGCCAGTGACGACAGCTGGCCGCGGTCAGTGACGGCAGTGGCCGCGGTCAGTGACGGCAGCTGGCGCAGCCAGTGACGGCACTGGCCGCAGCCAGTGACGGCAGCTGGCCGCAGCCAGTGACGACGCTGGCCGCGGTCAGTGAGGCAGCTGGCCGCAGCCAGTGACGGCAATGCTGGCCGCAGTCATGACGGCAGCTGGCCGCACCAGTGGACGGCAAGCTGACCGCGGCCAGTGAAGACAGCCGGCCGCGGCCAGTGACGGTCAGCTGGCGCAGCCCGTGACGGCAAGCTGGCCGCAGTTCAGTGACGGAGCTGGCCGCGGCCAGTGAAAGGCAGCTGGCCGCAGTCCAGTGACGGCAGCTGCCAACGGCCCAGTGACGCAGCTACCGCAGCCAGTTTACGGCAACTGCCGCAGCCAGTGGACGGCAGCTGAACCGCAGCCAGTGACGGCAGCTTGGCCACGGTCAGTGACGGCAGCTGGCCACAGCATGAACGGCAGCTGGCCGCAGCCAGTGAAGACAGCTGGCCGCAAACCAGTGACGGCAGTTGGCCACAGCCAGTGACGGCAGCTGGCCGCAGCCAGTGACGGCAGCTGGCCGCAGTCAAGTGACGGCAGCTGGCCGCAGCAGTGACGCGCAGCTGACCGCGGGCCATTGAAGACAGCTGGCCGCGGCCAGTGACGGCAGCTGGCCGCAGCCAGTGACGGCAGCTGGCCGCAGGTCAGTGACGGCAGCTGGCCGCGGCCAGTGACGGCAGCTGGCCGCAGTCAGTGACGGTCCAGCTGGCCGCGGCCAGTGACGGCAGCTGACCGCAGCCAGTGACGGCAGCTGGCGAGTCAGTGACGGCAGCTGACCGCAGCCCAGTGACGGCAGCGGCCGCGGTCAGTGACGGCAGCTGGCCGCAGTCAGTGAACGGCGCTGGCCGCAGCCAGTGAACGGCAGCTGGCCGCGGTCAGTGACGGCGCTGGCCACAGCCAGTGGACGGCAGCTGGCGCAGCCAGTGAAAGACAGCTGGCGCCGCAACCCAGTGACGGCAGCTGACCGCAGCCAGTGACGGCAGCTGGCCGCAGCCAGTGACGGCAGCTGGCCGCAGCCAGTGACGGCAGCTGGCCGCAGCCAGTGACGGCAGCTGGCCGCAGTCAGTGACGGCAGCTGGCCGCGGCCAGTGACGGCAGCTGGCCGCAGCCAGTGACGGCAGCTGACCGCAGCCAGTGACGGCAGCTGGACCGCAGCCAGTGACGGCAGCTGGCCGCAGCCAGTGACGGCAGCTGACCGCAGCCAGTGACAGCAGCTGGCCGCAGCCAGTGACGGCAGCTGGCCGCAGCCAGTGACGGCAGCTGTCCGCAGCCAGTAACGGCAGCTGACCGCAGCCAGTGACGGCAGCTGGCCGAGGTCAGTGACGGCTGCTGGCCGAGGACAGTGACGGCAGCTGGCCGCAGCCAGTGACGGCAGCTGGCTGCAGCGGTGTGACGGCAGCTGGCCGCAGCGGTGTGACGGCAGCTGGCCGCAGCGGTGTGACAGACGTCTGACAGTGGTGTGACAGACGGCTGACGGTAGACAGTGTCTGGAGCTGGCAGCAGCTCCATCTCCATCGCTCACTGGCCGCCGGCCGGACCAGTCTTCGTTCTTGTCACGTCACAGGTCGCGTCACACTACACTACGTCACGTCACAGCAGAAACTTCCGCCATCACGAGCCAACAAGCCGTCAGCCATTTCCGTCGTTTAACCCTCGAGCCTGCGCTCCTCGTAAAATTTGAAATAATCCATGTCTTCGTGCTGTTTTTCATAACATAAATTAAACAATGTTCTTAATTGTGTGGTAGCGAGTTTTCGTCATTATATCTGCCCCTGACTGGCTGAGTGTTTCGACAGTAGTGTTGTTATCTGCTGACAGCTGAGCGGCGCTCCCGGTGCGGTGGGACATACGACCCTCGCTGGTGTCTCGCGTCGCCTGCAGCCAGTGGGTAGGCGTGTCATCTGACAAACAAGTGTGTCGACCAGCTGTGTCAGAGCGCTTCAGAGGCCAGCTGTGTCAGAAAAAATGCCCTTTTTCATGGCTGGCCCCTGTCTGAGGCCCTCCATGTTCAGCCAGCCCCTGCTCTGAGCCAGTCCCTGCTGTCCTCTATGAGGTCTGCACCATGACTGTCGGGCTCCTGCCCTGTGATGGTGAGCCCGGTGAGGCCGCGTCAGCTGGAGTTCCATGCCTGCTCTGCCATGGCCACATGCCGCTGGCGGCTGGACTGTCGGCATCGATGCCCGAGGCATCGGCGGGACGTCGCTCGCCGTCTCCGAGTCTGCCGCGTCGTTCCTGGCGAGTTTCAGCTATCTGTCTCGATGTCCGTTCAGTTGTCCTTATCACTCTGAGTTCAGTCCGCAGCGGTCAGTTCAGTTCAGTCAGAGTTCAGTCATCCCGGCGACTCGACTGATGGGATTCCTCAGTTCATTCAGAACAGGCCTTCATGACGGGACGAAACTCGGTGGGTGCTTCGTTGTCGGCGGAAGCAAATATTTGTAGTGCAGTCGGCTTGAAAGTTGAAAAGTGGACGGTGAATGATGTGCGGCAAACTCGATCCGACTTGACGAGTGGTTGCGACCTGCGGTTTTCGTGCGGTTATGCAACTTCTTTAGGTAAAATTCGCAAAACACGTTTTTGTGATGCCTATTAATAACCCGTCTAACGGTCAACGGGCAAATCATTGATGCATGTTCTTGGAACTTAAAGGAAATAGTTCACCTTGGATTATTTTTTTCAAACACGATTTGACTATACTTTGAAATACAACTTATTTTCATAATGTAAAAAATAGCCATACATCGCGCCGATTCGGTACAGAAGGACGTACATATTATTAATTTTATCAAAACTATATGGCGCGTACTCTCCGCAACGTCAAACGTGGCTCAACCAATCAGATATTCCGAAGTAGTCGCGTAAGATTACTGCATAGCCTCTGCCCAGGTGCGTAGGGCCCACATTCTTGACGTTCCTTCGACAAAAAGCCAAATATATTCGGCTGGAGAGCACTTTCAGCCCAGAAGACTTGTAGTTAGGGTTTTTTTCAACACGGGCTACAAAACAGCTATCTCAGTTCAAAACCCATGTTGAAGGTGAACTATTTCCTGATACTTCCTGACCGGTGCCTGGTGGGCACCGGTCCGTTACTCCGTTACTCCGTTACTCCGTTACTAACGAAGTTACTTTTTTAGTAACGGAGTAACGGACTCGTTACATTTTTTAAAAAAAGCTACGGACCGAGTTAACGAAGTTATTTTGGTTCGTTACTTCGTTACTTTTTAGTCTGTACTCCGTTACCTCCCGTACACCGTTACTTTCATTCCTATGCTACTTGCTATCTCTTTACGCCCGGTTTATTCGCCATGAGCTTGCAAATTCACTTATGCCTTTATCGTACGTACAAAATAAAAATGTCATTATTGGCGTTAAAGGGCTGCCCCACTAATAAACGTGATTACCTGTTGGGCTGGTTGCCTAATGCCAGCGCAATGCACTTGCGATAAATGTAGCTGTCTCCCCGATCCCGATGCCGCAAAACTTGAAATATTCGTCAAGTGATAAGGTCGGCGGCAAGCTGGCGGAGCTAGTCTATGATAAAGATGAGCACTTTCATTTTTTGACGATGTAACGGAGTAACGAGTAAGGACTTACTTTTTTGGAGTAACGGAATAACGAGTAACGAAGTTACATTTTAAAGTAGCGGTGCCCACCTATATGTTCCTGACCCATGTTGAAGCTGTGTGTTTATTCCTGGAATGTGGGGAATGATTTATGCTATTTTGAGAGGTTGTCAAAGGCACCGTTAGGACAAATCGGCTCACGGCTTTCAGGCATTCCTGTGAATTAAATGTGCAATACATTGTCCAGTCTCTGCGCCACTTCAACCTTTTCATACGGCATCTATGCCCTTAAGTATTTGTGTTTACTGGCTCTCAAATTGTAAGTAGGTATGCACTTGAATTTGTATGAACTTGCACATATTTTTTACGTCATTTAGTTTATTTTCTGTCTTTGTCGTGTTAAATGCAAGGCACCTGCTGTTTGTCCTTTGTAAAAGCCGCTCGGTAAATGTGGAGATCCAAATCCGAGTTGCAATCCAGTGTAAAGTGTGCATCACATCCGTCCCGTTATTCTAGCCTTATGCTGTGCACAGTATCATAACAAGAAGCTACTGAACACTGTTCGACACGACTGGCATGCCGTTGTCAATCGACATAGTTCTTCACAAATATTTACCAAAGTAATTCACAAGGTGACTCCCCGCCTGCCGCGCTGTTTATTGCCACCGTTTGCTGAAATGGTCCGAATATCCTCATTTCTCTGAACTGGTTGTTGCATCATGTGGCCTCGGCCTGCGCCGGGGCTCAGTGCTATGCACTGTGTTGATCGCGCGAATGTGTTGCCTGTCGTGGCCGATGGCTCGGCGGCCGGCGTGACAGTGCAGTGGACGCCTGTACTACACGATCCGGTGCCGTTAGAGTTCCGCTCGCCGGTGCGTTTCAGTTTTTCAGTTTCAGTTTTTTCAGTTTCAGGCAGCGCGGGAAGTTCGATTGATGTGTTTCTGCCCGTTTGGAGTTTGCTTTCGTAAGCGGTGATATGTCAGCTTCCGACGCGATGGTGAGCTAGAAGGTCTCAGCACGGGAATCGGGATCAGGTTAGGTAAACCCGCTTTATTTATATTTTTGTATAGCGTGTGTATCGACTTTTCGTTGTTCGTTAGCTATTCGGGCTTTAATTGTGCACATTCTTTGAATGCGGGAAATAATTGGTGCATTTACACTGAGAAGCTGCGCCCAGCAACCCAATTTCTTCACTCTGTTTTTTACCTCTCGCCGTCGATTGCCCCTCCGCTCTCGAAGCTGGGAACTATGACGTAAGAGAGATAGACGTAAGCTAGATAGGACTTTCCCATTTCTCCCTCTCACTCCTCTCTCTTTGGTTGCGGTCAAGGCAGGCGATGCGGCGTGCGCCTTTGTTATCCGTTGGTCGCGCGGCGGTAGACAATAATTGCAATGGCTCAATGTTTCCCTGCCGAACTGCACGTATTTGATTGTATTGTACATGACGTTGAAGACGCTGTGTTCGCAGTTCACACCCTTACAATGTTGGTCTTTAGACTTTATCTAACTTTGTTCTTGTGGTGCAGTTAGACTATTTTCCCTCGTTGTTGTGTTGCAGCTCGGCATGTTTTAGGGAGAGACCATGCATTCTCTTGTGATGAGAGATGTCTGACATTGATCCCACTTCACTGATGAAGCTCGTGGCTCTGTCCGCTTCCGTGACTAATCGCTGCTCTGAGGTGTGCCTCAGGGCGCATGCAGCTCCCTTCCGCCTTCCTTCCTTGGCCTTGGCAGGGAGACCCTGACCCGCCCGTCGGCCGGTGTGGCTGGACCTGGTGGGGAAGGCAGGCGTTCAGCTGCCGACGGAGAACCTTGGATAGCGGTGCACCTTGACTGATACGGACAGCACGGCCCGGGTGAAAGGCAGAGGTGGAGGGAGCTCCATCCACTGGCGGATCAAGGGAGGGGGCAAAGGGGCCATGCCCCTCCCAAACCGCATGAAATTGGTCCAAAATTGACACATTTTCTGATGAAGGTATGTAAAAGAAAAACCTATGCAGCTTGTGCTAAGGAAAGTTTGTTTAAAATCAGCTATCAATGCATGAGCAAGCGAAATCCGAAGAGTTTTCAAAATTATGTGAGACTTTTGGGAATTTTCCCCTCCAAAAAACACACCCTTGCCCTCCCCCTCCCCAAACCACCGTTCTGGATCCGCCAGTGACTCGGGGCTCCGTCGGCATTCCGTGCGTCAGTGCTCGTGGCGCTCCCAAAGCAGCTGTAAACTTTTACTTGCCGGGCATGCGATGGACGACCCGCAGCGTTATTCGCGATCACTGCTCTCAAGAATTGCAGGGTGATTCCGCAGACAGTCATTGTTCTGGTTCTAAGATTTTCTGACGTTAGGGCGCCGTTCGTACGCATATTTGGTGCTGGATCTGAAAGTTTTCCGTTTTATAACGGAACTTTCCTTTCAACACGGCGTTTCTTTCATGGGCCGTCCTTGTTGCAGTCTTCCTCACTGGTCTCGTGCGTCCCTGCCGATGATGCCGTTTTAATCCGCTTTACACGTCTGGAATTTCCGACTGGTCTATTGTATTTGTTGGACATAAATGTGCGCCCATCGCCATTGACAAGTAGCTGTCCTAGGTAGATGATTCACCACTCGTTCCGTCGCGATATATCTTCCAGTACCAAGATAAACACGCGTTGCCCGTGCCTCATTTACATCTGTATCAACTTTTTTTGTCTCCCCCGGGTCACAGTTGCGGCGCCTTTACCCTCGCCAGTGTAGGGGGGGGGGGTTGATGCCACCCTCGTTTTTTTCCAGAATTACTTGCGTAAATATCCACCGATCGCAACTGAACTTTCAGTACCCTACTTTGCATCAATTTGACACATACTCAAAATTTCGAACTTCTAACCCGTATGAACTTTGTCCTGCTTCTCAGGGTCGTGTTTGGCGAAACTGGCGTCCCGTAGTAACAATCCTTCAAACATGTGTAGTTCCCCAGTGTTTGTTGCTCAGTAGCCTATGCAAAGGTATTTCTAGGTGATATTTGTTGCTTCTGAAGAGATTGCGATCTCGATTGACCTTTTCACATGTCAACCGAGGTCACTGACCTCAGATGACCTGACATGACATTTTTTAATTTGGCAGTTATTAGGTCATTTTGTGATGCTGATTTCAAATTTTGCGGCTATTTAGCATTCTCCAGGCTCCGTAGTCGGTATGTGTGAGAGGCAATGGAGGCCTGGGACGGCCTTCCTCCCTGTATGTGGAGGCAGTGATAGGGGCCGGGAGGCACCAGACCGTCTCCCGGACCCGGTGAGTCGTTCTGTGTGACTGTCAGCAGGCTGTTGCGTCAGAGGCAGGCTCCGGAGACCACCATTGGCCCACTGACCCGGATCACTTCAGTTACCCAACACACACACACGGGCCGGGCCGGGGCCGCCTCCTCACCTCACCTCACCTCTGCATCTGTTGATGATGGGGTGAGAGCCGAGGTGAGAGCCGAGGGTGGAGAGCTGAGCCCAGTGGAGCCAAGAGCCAGGTCGGCCTGAGAGCTGAGCCGAATGGAGAACGAGCAGAGCTGCGCTGGGCCGAGCTGAACCTTGCTGAGCCGAATGCACTTGAGCCGAGAGCCCAGAGCTGAGTGCAGAGATGCCCTCAGGCCTCAGCTGAGATGAGGTGAGAGCCAGGCTGACAGCTGTGATGAGTGATGAGATGAGCCCAGCTGTGAAGTGGAGCGGAGCCAACATTCGGCTAGCCGAGAGGTGTATGTCGAGCCCAGCCGAGCCACTCTCATCACATTGCGACGCTGCCCGGTCAGGGGCCGTGCAGTGTGCGCCGTTGGCCTGGTACTGGTGACCCGGCTCCTCCGGACACTTCCTGCAGTGCTGTGCTCCGGACCGGAAGTTTATCGGCGGGGACGGTTTTGGTTCAGATAGCGCCGCCGGTGATGTAAGGATGTGGTGCCGCCGTTACTGACATGTTTACCGGAACTGCTGCCATGTAGCCGGGGATCTAGGATACCCACTTTGCCAGCTCGCTATCTTACGCGCTCTCGCCCCGGCCCTGGGGACGCAACACATGACACGGTTGTCGTCATAGGCACCGACATGCTATAGGTATATGCATTATCGCTGGGCAGCAAGGGAGGTGGGTGAATATTATGTTACGTCCGCATAAACATCCACCCCTTAAAGGAAATCTTCACAATTTTGATTCATTTATCGGGCATCATCATCTCATGTGACCTCAGTTAATTCACCAGAACGGTATCCAAGTTGATGGCGTCCAAGATGGCGCCCCAGCGCAGCGTGACAACGGTCCGGATGCGTCGTATTGCATTGATGTCCACACCACTGAAATCATAGGTCCTCCGTTCCGGCAGGGGCCCAAACTTAACTGAAGAATGTGAACATGCACATTTTGTCGAGTATCGGTGCTTGATTTTCAACTCCGGATTCCTTCATTGACGGTTTCGGCAGCGTACATATATTCGCGCAAGAATCTATAGGATAGGGGCAACAGCCGCAAAGGGACCACGTCCACCCACGGGCTAGCACGATACATAAGGAGCAATATCTAGTCTCTATGAGCGATTCATGATCAGAATCAGCATATTGCGCAGCCCGGCAGGTGGCAGACTCTATTGTTTACGGCGCTCCAGGACAGCTAACATATCCTGCGTGCCCTGCAGAGGAGAGGAGTACCTTCTTTGATCGGCGCATTTCACCACGTCAGGCCGACCGTTATAAGCGTGGCGTTCCAGACAACTCTATGTCAATCTGTGTCTAGACGTGACCTTAACAATACTTTTACCTTCGCGGACGACACAGGCGTAATGGTATATGACACAAGATAACTCCTGCATAATATATTTTTAGCAATATTTCTCGCGTGCTCTCACGCCGCTCGGCACATCGTATGCGTCATGCATTACAGGTCCAGTGTGCCCATTTTGTGTGTGATCTCCGACCCAAAGGCAGGCACTCTTAATTTCCAGTCTTAAACATTCAGCAACCTACATAAGTTTTGTGACCAGAACACGGTGATCTTAAACTCGTGCTACTCCACTAGTCGTCAGACACAGCCTGGCTAAGTGGAACAGTTCCATAACCCTAGTTGGCACAACAGTCAGTAGCAAACATTAGTACGCTTGCAGGGAGCTCAACTTTCTATTGAACTCCTGATGATCACAACCATGCGATACAATGATCGATGTCTATTTTTGTTTTAGTCTGCGGACCATCACCCTATCAAGACCGCTCACGTAGAAATCAACAATGACCATTGTAATACCATTGACATCTGTACTTTATGTGTACCGACAGGAACGCATGAACTTCGAGGACACGCAAAACTCGAACACCTCTCGTGGTCCACATTATACTAGCGTGTCAAGTACCGCGAGCTCAGTTCACTGACCAAGGTTCACACTCTCTGACTTACCACCCCGGCAACTCCAACAGCCGTCTGACATCGACGAGTCGAGATACGTCGGTAGATAGACATTTTGACAAATGTACTATATGTCAGTTGCTTCGCCGTTTGTCAGGATCCGACCTCCTATACTCGCGTTGTGCACACACTCATCACGAGGCCCGTAATGACTAACAACGAGCTCGATCTCTTGATCTCACAATCTCACTACACCACCGCAGGGCAGCAGGCGAGCCTCCTAGACGAGGACTGCCATTTACCACCGTTGCTAGATAGAGGGGCAAAAGGCATTTTTGAACTGCTTATCTCTTCCAAGATAGCCAACACGGTGCCATGCTAGGAGAGAGCCACTCCACACCTAATGCACATGCTCAGAGAGCGAGTTCCAGGACAGCAGCGCATAATGCGTAGGTAGCAGGGCGCATCCAAGGTCAACGGCCACATTGCCCACTCTCTCCAGACACGAGGCCCCCTTGACGCCCATGAAAGGCAAGGAGGCCCCTACTTGACTACAATACACTCTTGATCATCTTAGACATTTGTTACTAGACACAAGCTAGACACTTTATGTCGCTGGCTTTCGTCCATTCTGGTCTGATGTGTGCTAGCTAACTGTACTGGGAACACAGTGACCGTGAAAGGAGGGAAGCGGTCCGGTACGGGCAAGACTGCCGGCGCCTTTCAACGGATGGGAAGTCTCTATACACAACCTTCTTGGAAGCGGTGTCGGTGCACCGTAACGAATTCGCGGAAATGAAGAGCCTGCAGGCCAGTTAGTGTTATCCACGTACCCGAAGACATGTTAAAGGCCGTCTGCCAAGGGCACTCGGCTTTGTTTGCTGCTATGATTAACTTGAATATTGATTTATCCTTCCATATATTCGTTTTGTTTAAACATTACCTGTTCGGTCCAAAGCGAACGATAATGATGTTCAATGCTGAGGCCAGTGAAAGTCCGCTGTCTGTTGGTTTGCTTCAGCACATTTGACTCCACCGTCAGTAAGGTAAGGACCACATTGCGTAATACTGGGTAATGTCCACTGATTCAGATTCAGCTGATTCAGAGTCCACTGATTCAGCAGTCTCACGAGTCGGCGAGCGCGGCGGCTGCTCCTGGCTGGACCTCCACGCGATGGCGGAGGACACTCGAGACGAATGTGACAGACGGTCTGTTAGAAAGGGATCAGGAATGTCTCCGGACATGCTAACCATAAAGGGACTTCTGATAGCCGATCGTCGGATGAGATGTAGCTGGCTTGGAGCAACAGGATATATTGTCGATACCGGACTAAGCGGGAGGAGCAGCAGTCGGTGGCCAGCTGGTGGCTCGACCTCCCCGTCAATGTATGGAGATACACGGAAAATCCCGCCCCAAAATGTCATCCTTCCGAAGAGACTGGACAGTCCGCCTCAGACTGTGGCCTGGCTGTGGCCTGGCTGTGGCCTGGCAGATCGCAGTCAGATATCGCTCTTTCAGAGGGCATGCAGCTACAGGGCAGCTGTGCATCCAGCCAGCTCCTGCTGATAGGTGGCGATATAGTGTCTCTCCTTGGCCGGGCTCCTCAGCCTTCAGAGACGCCGACTGCGGCCTTCTGACATGAAGAGCGGGCTGACAGGTGCCGCTGATCGGGATCGGAGGGCTGCTCGATATGGAACCGCCCGTGTAACGGTTCTGTGTCGGTGCTGCTGTTTGCATTGGGTACAAGGACGCAGGAACCGGGGGGGGGGGCAGCCGCCCCTAACATTGACAGATTTTAACATTACGCCTACCTAATGGCGTTGCAAGCAGCAGCACAGACACATGGCATTTCATGGAAAGAATCGACCTCAGAATGCCTCCGCCCCCCCACACTTTCGGAAGGTTCCGGTGCCCCTGATGGGGTATCGACTCTTTGCTGCTGCTTGCATTGTCTCCGGTTTATGTTATGCTGCTTGCATTAACTGCAGTTTCTGTACTCAGTGCAGCCGCCTGCTGCCTGCATTGACTGCGTTGGGTGGCCACGCTGACCCCTGTCATGCGGTGGAGGACAGCCGGCCGCGACTCGCCGGATGAGGCCACTCCTGACATCATTACTTCACGGAACTGATCATTGGCAACGCAATGAAGCGCGCTGTACACGTTGACACAGCGTGATCCCCCCTCACCACTGACCGTTCATGTCACCCCAGGGCCTGGACATGGCTAGTCATCGCCGGTCCACCGGCAGCTTTCTCTTTCGGCGCCGTATCCTGTCTGGACATGGCTCTCTGTCTTGCCACCGCTGTCTGACACGGGTCTTTGAGCACCGCTCTGTGTCTGGAGGCACGGTCCGCCGCCTGCCTTCTCTTTCGGCGCCGTATCCTGTCTGCACACGGCTCTCTGTCTGAACACTGCTGTCTAGACACGGGTCTTTGAACATCGCTCTCCGTCTGGAGGCACGGTTCTCCACCTGCGTTCTCAATTCACGATGTCTCCTTTGTCGGACAGGGCCTCTTCTTTGTTGTGTTTTCTGCAGTTACATCTCTCCCGGCCTTGTTTCCTCTCTAGGCGCTCGCTCGTCTCGGGTGGGTCCAGCGCTGCGGTGGTCATACGGAACACCTCGACGGACGGCGAGTCTCAGCTGTCACCTGACGCTCCGAGTCCTGACCCGTCCTGCAGCACACCTCAGACTGCTGAGTAGGCGACAGCCATGTCCGGGTCTGCAGCGTCCCGCCGCTGGTGCCTCGGCCGTCCCTCCGCCGTCCCTCCGCCGTCCCTCGGCCGTGCTACCGCCGTTCCTCGGCCGTTCCTCCGTGGCGCCCGCGGTCGGCAGCCACGCCACCCCGATCCGACCTTGGCAGCGGCCGCCGGAGCCCAGCCGCAGCCCGGATCGTCCCCGACCGCCGCCTGCCAGGTCTGTCCTTCAACAGTCCCCGAACTGCAGCTGCACTGCACCACGAGACGACGCGCACAGCGAGAAATAACAACAGAGAGGAATGTGGGAGCAGGCCACAGTAGTCGAAGCAGGGGCTCCGCCACAGGGGGCGGGGGACGTGTCCCCCCTACATTTTCGGATTTTGACATTACGTCTATGGACGTTGCATGGAAATAATCGACTTCAGAATGCCTCTGTCGACCCCCCTCCCCCAACTTTCGGAAGTTGGCAGCGCCCTCGAATCAAACGGACGGTTTTTAGATGTAGCACTGTTGACAGACCTGGCGGCGGTGCAGAGGACGCGATGGCATCGCGATTTCAGGTTAACGTGTAATTTGGAATGACAGTTGATCTTGGAACAATATAACTTTGAAATAAATCGCACCTTGTCACCACAGGCACCAAACTGACCAAAAAAATGCAATCCGTCAGTTCAGCACTAAACCCTATTCCCTGTGGGCTGTGCAGATTCTGCCCCAACCCCCCTCCCCGTTGGGTTTTCGCTTTCTGCTCCTAAACTGCTGGGCCTAGCGTCTTGAAATTTTCTGACCTCTTATTATCTCCTTGCGTGTGTTGTGTCAAAATTGTAACGAAATCGGCCCCGCAAAGGCGGTGCCAGGGTCCTGTTTTTGGCAGGGTGTTACGAGTGCGGTTGTGTGGTAGTTTGCGGTGCAATTCATGCGTCAGAATTTCCACTGCAAGTTGCATTATAAATACTGAGATTGCTAATATTTTTGCAGAGGCACACTTAGCCAGGTACAACAAATGGAAGGCGATATCTTCCCTCTAATTAGGTCCACCTTCAAATTAGCAAGATGATACAATACAAAAGCATTACGCGCATGGTGCCCCCCCCCCACACGTTGTAGGTATACCTGGATCCGCCTATGCGCAATATACTTCATTCAACATAGTACAGCAAATAATGCTCACATGTGACGTTCATATCGTCCCAAACAATCATGAGCAGCACTTATTTGTTATCAGAAAATCCCCACATTTTACATCGCATTCATGCGCCTACGATTTTACATTTTGGTAATTGTCTTTTTATATATTGAAAAGGTCATTAATTATAATTCAAGCTAAAAACGTGTTGCATGAACATCGGTTAAACCACATAACCGCAATGATCTTTAAAGACATCCCGAATTTCCGTATTTTTGCCCCCTGGCCCTTCATTTTTGAACAAAAATCATTGGGTACAAAACAAAATCATGAATCAAATGGTGTCTGTCCCATCGAAATCGATCGAGCGGTTCTCGAGATCTCTGGGGGGGGGGGGCAGAAACCCCGCAGGTTAACGGCAATGCTGGCGCCCGCCAGGGAATAGGTTATTACGGGCGATTACATTGCTACACTCGGGGCGGGAACTTATACTCTCTTTGGGGAGGGGCCCAAGCCCCCCCCATTGATTTCAAATTTTAACATCAGGCCTATGGCGTGTCCATGGTTAAGAATTAAGTTTTAAAATCGTTATCAATAACAAGGGCCCCCGCCGATTTAATAAAAAGGTCCAGCCACTGGGTTACACTAGCCGTTTCACGATTGGCTTATTTTTCGCGCGAAATGTTTTGAAAACCATTGTTAAAATGTTTTAAAATATTTTAGTAGTAGCCGTCTTCACGATGGACTAATTTGCCGATTAGATGTTATTTTAATTCTCGCCCACGGTCCCGTGTGTAGAGTGGTAAAACATTTGTTCGTCAAATTAGTCCACCGAAAGCGGCTACTACTAAAAACATTTTAAAACATTTTAAAATGTTTTAAAACATTTCGCGCAAAATAATCCATCGTGAAAACGGCTACTATGTCGTCCAGGGGCTTCTCCAGAGAAGTTGGAGGGTGGGGCTGAGCTAGGAAAAATCGCTTTAAGTACCATCGAAATCCAGAAAATGCAGATTTATCTCCGGATTTGACCCACTTCCTCGTCCAAGTTAGGGAGGCTGAAGGCAAGTTGGGGGGTGGGGTGGCGTGGGGCTGAAGCATAGGCGTAGGAGCCGGGGGGGAGGGGGGCAACTGCCCCCAACATTTTCGGATTTTAACATTACGCATATGGACGTTGCATGGAAAGAATTGACCTCAAAGGCCTCCCCCCCAACTTCAAAGGAGTTCCTACGCCCCTGGGCTGAAGCATCCCCAACTGAATAGGAAACTACACCCCTGATGTCGTCAGTCGTCTGTCTGTCGTAATTTTTTAATTGGCTCTGTTGTCAACTAGCTGGGCGGCCGCCACGGCTAGGCCTTGGCGCCGTTTGCCAGAGCTGTGTTGCTCAAGCATTGATTGCCTCAGCGCCAGCGGCCAGCGGGCGCGTGCTGGCCCGGCCCGAGACAACACCATGAATTCACCATGTGACGTCACACACGCCGCACATGACGTCACACCACTGCTGAGCGAGCCGTGTGGGCTGTCTGGCTCGGCAGCGGCAGCGAAAGGCGGAAGATTGTCTGAGGTTTGCCGGTCTGTCAGACTGAGCTGCGGTCCTGCGGTTCTGAAGCTTCCTTCCGGGCCGCCCGCTCTCTGGTGTCTCACGTGGCGGTCGCATGTCACTGCCCTGCTGTCAATATATCATGAGGGTATTTTCGCTGAATTCAGGGAAAACGCCACCGAGACGGGTCCTGAAATTAACAACAATGCGCCCTTCCAGCCTCCAGGCGGCTGCCAATCTATTTTGAGGTCAGTCTGCGGAATGTGGGCACGGCACCGGGCTGTTATTGTTGACTCTTGCGCTGGGTTCGAATCAGATCGACTGGTATCAGCTGGAGGACCGACCTGCGCATTTGACGGGCCGTCAGCTGTGTCTGTTCACTGTTGCCGCTAAATTCCGCTGCAGGTATCCGAGAGCGACTCGGCTGTTGCCTAATTTAGCTGCATTCGGAGAAAGCGGACGCTATTTTGGAAACATGCCAGAATTGCAGCTTTGATAATATGTCATCGCGCTTATTGAATGTGGAAGCTAGTTTCTTCCCTCTCACACTCGACCCTGCATACTATGGTACGCGGAGGATGCACCTGTCGCCTCGGGCCAGACACATGTGCCAGCAGACTGCATTCTTCGACCCTTTCTTCAGGTGCCAGCTGTCAGCTGTGCCGCCACCACCCACGCCCCTCCGACCCAGGCCCGGGCGGCCGCGCACCTGTCCGTCTGCCCCTGTCAAGGTCCTGACGTCAGGCCTGCCCGCGACCTTGACCCCTGCGTGACCCTTCTCGCCGGAAGCGTGCAGTGTGGGGCTGAGAATAGCGTCGGCGGCGGACGTGACGTCACGGGACACCTAGCGATGTTACTGCGCGGCACCGCGGCGCGGCGAGCGCTCATCGATTGCAGCGCCGGCTCGGGAGGGACACCCCCTGACCGGTGCGCAGAGTGTCCGACGTCGGTGTGTCGAGCCGGACCTAGGGAGCCTACCGTGACCTCACCGCCCGCCCACCGCCACCGCCCACCGCCTGTGGACCGATAACGGTACTGTGCCCCTGCCACGCCCCCTGCCTGTCGGTGCCCTTCCCAGGGCAGGTTCCCCTGGCGCCCCCTGGAGCCGGGGCCAGGGAGAGACCTAGGTGGCGCTGCACTCTGCAGTGTGCCGCCCCGCCCTCGACCGTGCACGGCAGGCCGATTGTGTCGGGCTGCTGTGGTGTTGGGTTTGGCTGCCGCTGCCACTGCTGCTGCCATTTGTGTTGTCCATGGCATTTCAGCTGAAGACCGTGGAATGCTGCCTGTCCGTCCCCTAAATGGCATGCTTTGTCTGGCTTTAAGAAATTCCGCACCGCGCGAGAGAATGCTGAGTGAAAGGTTGAACTGTTTCATATGTATTATTTTTCTGTATATGATCTATCTTATTCTTATGGGGATACAATATTTTCCGGTCGTTCGCATTCAGTTCTGAAAAAAAATTGCGTCATAAATGAACCAGGCTGTTAGCCGACGTCACACTCATGCATACTGCCACCGAATAACACTGCAACACAATTACGTAAACCACAGAGGCTGAGAATGTGTGGCATTAGTTAAGTGCGTGAACCGTTCCACATGAATGACTTCCTGAGTGTCCCTCTCCGGAGGACCTGGTAAACCACCCACGCGCTTCAGAACCAGCTGCTGTCACTATTGTCTTGTACGATAGTCCCGATTAGGCTGCTTATTTTGCTTTCAGCCGGGCTGGGGATACACCGCCATCCAATGCAGGATCTGTTGATTCAGTTAGTGACGTCATTCGGCCTGTCACTGTTTATTCCTTCGCTGACACGGGCTCATCTATTTCCAACCACCAGCCCAGCCGCCTCGCTGTGGCTCGGCTAACAAAGCTGGCAAAATACTGACTGGATCCTGTTAAATGATTACGGGAAACATATTTTTTTTCTTCTTCTTTGAAACCGCACAATTAATGTACTCACTTAACTCTGCAAGGACCAGTGTATGAATTCGAAAGTTTCCGTGGATCGCTTATAAAAGTTTTCGACCTTTTCGATTGTAATCCATTCGGTTGCCAGAGCTGTGTAGCTGAACAGAGTAATGCCGGCGCCAGTCAGTCCTGGAGTCCCGGTGGGCCGTGGGCCGTGCGTCAGAGCTGTGTGTGTAGCTGAACACCAGGCCACTATACACTGAACACGGGGTGTCGGCGCCAGTCAGTCCTGGAGTCCCGGTGGGCCGTGGGCCGTGCGTCAGAGCTGTTGAGCTGAACACCAGGCCACTGTACACTGAACACAGTGGTGCCGGCGCCAGTCAGCCGCCCGTGGGCCGTGCGTCTGCCTGACGGAGAGGGTTTCCTGGTGAAACGTCCACCGTCCACAGGCGAGCTGGTTTGTCACTGCAGCAGCGACTGGTCAGGCCTGGTCTGCTTTCCATCTCTGGAGACGACAGACGACGGATAAACAGACGACAGACGACAGACGACGGATGTACAGTCGAACAGACGACAGACGACGGATGTACAGACGAACAGACGACAGACGATGGATGTACAGACGAACAGACGACAGACGATGGATGTACAGTCGAACGGACTACAGACCAAGGGCGGATCCAGGGGGGGGGGCAAAGGGGCCATGGCCCCCCCAAACCACCCAAAATCGCGCAAAATTTGAACACATTTCCTGATTTGTCGTAAAAACTAAGCAACTTTTAACTAGAGAAAGTTTGTTTTAAATCAGTTAATTGATAAATAGCAAGCGAAAATCCGATTGAGTTTTCAAGAATTATGCGATAATTTTTGGGATTTGGCCCCCAAACTGTCAAATCAGCACTTTCTGGATCCGCCAGTGGCTTTACAGACGACGGATAAACAGACGACGGATAAACAGACGACAGACGACAGACGACAGACGACACCGGATTGAGTGACCACCACTGCCGGCAGTCCCCCAGTCCCCGCCTCTCCTTCCTGTCCAGGTGCCGCTAGGTGTGAGTTGTGACCGCAGCAGCTCAGTCTGTTGTGCTGCCACGCCCCCGTCCCTTCTGCAGGGGTCAGGCCGGAGCGGACTGTCCTGACCGCTGCAGCTCGTCTTCGTCTCGCTCCGCCCTGCCCAGGCCACGGCCCGCCTCATGACCGTCCCCCTTCAACCCCTCCCCCTGTAGAACCCGTCCCCTTCAAAAAAGCACCCCCTGGCAGAAAACCCCGTCCCTTCACCCTCCCCCTGCAGAACTCGGTCCCCCCTTCAAACCGCCTCCCCCTGGCAGAACCTACGTCCCCTTCACCCCTCCCCCCTGCAAACCCCGCATGCATTGATGGACGCCGAGGCCATCAGACAGGTCGTTCGAGGTTTGCGGTGTCTGGCTGCCCCCGGCCGTTTTATGTCCAATTCCGCCAAACCATCTCGCCGCACCACCTCGCCCCGCCTAGCCTATCCCCAGCCCAGCCCAGCCCAGGCCGCCCTTCCCCCGTTCACGCCCCCGCTCGCCCCGCCCCGACCCTCTCCAAAAGCCCGCCCTTCCATTGCCCGTCAGCGTCGGGAATTTCCGGTGACCCACGCCAGGAGCGTGCCGGAGCCGGCGCGAAATACGACCGTCGTTGACAAGAACATTTAAGAATGGCCGAGACACTCTTACAGGGACGTCGGAACATCACGAAAGTGTGGGGAAGGGGGGCGGTGAAACCTTTGTCTCGTCTTGAAATAAACCCAAGCCCCCTATGGATTTTTTCATAGTTGGTTCTTCTAGTCTTGGCGAACCTTTTCCATCACATTTTTTCTCACCAAGCAAAATCAAAGACTTTTAGCAAAAGCAATGCCCGAAAAGTGAGGGGGCCATGGCCCCACCCCTCCCCCGAATCCCCCTGTTCATACGCCTATGCATTCTTAACTTAAATCTCAACATATGCTTCGCTGACGGATACTGGAGGGGCTATTCTAACACAGGCCAGCGCACTGTCCTGACACGGAGAGGACTGTCCTGACACGGAGCGGACTGTCCTGACACGAAAGCGGACTGTCCCTGACACGGAAACGGACTTCCTGACAACGGAAGCGGGACTGTCCCTGACACGGAGCGGACTGTCTGACACGGGGTGGACTGTTCCTGACACCGGAGCGTTGACTGTCCTGACACGGAGCGGACTGTCCCGACCCGGAGCGGACTGTCCCGACACGGAGTGGACTGTCCGGACACGGAGTGGACTGTCCCTGGAAGACGGAGCGGACTGTCCTGACACGGAACGGACTGTCCGCCTGGCACGGAGCGGACTGTCCTGGACACGGAGCGGACTGTCCTGACCCACGGAGCGCACTGTCCTGAACATGGGGGGGGGGAGGAGGGGGGGGGAAGCGCACTGTCGCTGGACACGGAGCGGAACTGTCCTGACCCGGAGCGGACTGTTCCTGATCACGGAGCGGACTGTCCGACACGGAGCGGACTGTCCCGACACGGAGAAGGACTGTACTGACACGGAGTGGACTGTCCTACACGGAGTGGACTGTCTGACACGGAGAAGGACTTGTCCTGATAGGAGAGTACTGTCCCTGACCACGGAGTGGACTGTCCCTGACACGGAGCGGACTGTCCTGACACGGAGAGGACTGTCCTGACACGGAAGAGGACTGGTCCTGAACACGGAGTTTGGACTGGTCCTGACACGGAGCGCACTGTCCTGACAGCGGGGTGGGACTGTCTGACACGGAGCGGACTGTCCTGACACGGAGGCGGACTGTCCTGACACGGGGCGGACTGTCCTTATACGGGGTAAAACTATCCGTAGGTACTGAGAACCGCTTCAGCTCTAACGTCATATACCTACCTACTGCCTACATATGTATTCTGTCTCTGTGTACAATGTACATACATACCAATAGAAGGTTTTTCCTGAAGGTCAGGCTGCCTCTGCCAAGAAGCGCCGACGACCAGCGGCCACTTCCCGCCTGGCCGCGCGAAGGATGAGGCCGCTAATTTCTGGAATGCTGACTTGTTCGTCCGCTATGCAGCCCTGTCTGGCAGCCACGTGCAGAGTGGTCGCGACCATGACTCAGCTGGATCGGTAGGAGCTCTCCAGAGCTGAGGCTCCGATACAGCAAGAGAGTCGCTATAACTTGCTGCGTGACCGTGCCAAAGAACGTGCTCGTTTTTTTAATCTCTGAACGATCGTGACAGCGAATACCATGTATTGGTACTTCGTCAGCTATCAGACATCAGCCACTTGACGGCAACGACTGGGTAACTAATTGTCGCTGCTTGGTTGCAGGAAGGCTCAATATATGCCAGCCATCTATCAGTCAGCTGTTGCTGCGACATGTTCTTCCCTCCCGTCTGACTGACCCTCCAGTCGCCGTCTGGGAGGGGGCGTGGAGGGGGCGTGGGAGGGGGCGTGGTGCTTCTGTTTGTCACTGTCGCAGCTGGCGCCTCAGGCGGTGCTTGTATATGCGCCACTGCGCCATGGGGACGCAGGAATGCAGCGCTCGCGTCCTGCCGCTTGCATGGTCTCCATATTTGGCGGACACACCCTGTGAGACACCCTGTGACACACCCTGTGCCGAGGCCGCAAAGAGTGGCCTCAGTCGCAGTCGCCGCGGATTTATAATCGGTCACGCGTCAGGCTCGTGCCTGCTGTGCTGCCTGCCTCAACCGGCTCTTTGCCGGCATCGCCAGCTTTCCTGTCCGCCAGAAACCTCGTCGATCACTGACGGAGCGACTGACCATCCACTGACTGACTGACTGACGCGGCAGCGAGGTTGGATGGCTGCCGATCAGCTGGGACAACGTCGTCTAGTGCCGATGTAATGAAAAGTTAGCATAGCTTCCGATCAGCTGGGAACGACCACTCTCGGTGACGGAGTAATGTAGAGTCCTTACTACCAAGCATCTGCTCAACAGCTGCGACTTAAACTTCGAACGTTCCACCTCGTGTGGCAGTGCAAGTAGAGACCGGTGGCGGTGGACCCGCCTGGCGCTGGGCAGTGTGACCCGTGAATATGACCCACCTTGGCTGTGCGCGGCACCGCGGCCCCCCCCCCCCACCTCGCCTCAATATAATCATATATCCCCTCTGACGGCCATGCGGCTACACATTACGTAATCCGGGCGCCACCTCTGCCGGCCGTGAACTGACAGGTGCGCCGCTTTCGTCTCGGCGCTGACGGCGCGCGTTATATTTGTCGCGGGGGCGACCTGACACCGTTGGCCGCCGACGTCACGTGTGTTACGGCTGACGGCGGTGGCGCCGGCCACGACTGACCAGTGACGTGGCCGCTTGTCAGTGACGTGACGTGGCGGCTCGTCGATGACGTGGTGGCCTGCCCACCGGCAGTCGTGGGGCGCCTCCCCGCCCCCTGCACAGTGCACACACTCACCGCTACTGACAGGACGGGCCGGGGGGCCGCTGACGCACAGTTTACGACACCCGTCTGTGCCGCTGATCGACAGCTATCGTACATGAGATAACGGTGTACGACGAACGACGTCAGACGTACGACGCGACCAGTGCAGCGACCCCACGCAGCGTGCAGCGCGGTGCTCAGTTCCGACACCGCGTGGGCCGCTGAACCCAGTTCCGGACCGGGGCCCGGAATCGGATCTGGATCCGGAGTTCTGGAGTCGGTGGGTCCGGGTCGCTCGGTCCGTGGGTCCGGGTCGCTCGGGTCGGGTCGCTCAGTGCCGCGTCTCCGGTTCAATGTCAGACAGACAGTCGGGCCTGGCCAATGAATGGCTCCCTGGCAGAAGCCTCTGTCTCTGTCTCAGAGACTTCCTTGTCCTGTGTGGGTACGGTATGGGAGCGGACGTTGCCGGGGGTGCCCCTTAGCAAAACAAATTAACACTCGATAAAATGCGATTTTCTGACGACCCCTCCCCCCACCGTAACAACAAATGGCTGAGAGGAGGGAAATTGAATTTCCAACGACATGTCCCCCCCCCTTCGAAACAACCGGCACTGCCATATAGGAGAATAGAGGGGAGTAGGGGAGGAGAGTAGTGGGACGGGAGGAGGTCCAGCCCAGCAGACGGCGCCCCACGGCGCGAAACACTGACAATCCTGGCCTGTGACGTCACGAACCAAGTCACCCCCCCCCCGGTCCTGCGCGGTGCCGCTCCTCTGACCCACTTCAGGCACCAAGCATGTGCTCCGCGTGAACCACCTCCGTGTGGGCACCCCAAACTCCTGCTGTGGTGGTCAAAAGTTTGAATGGAACGTCATCAGCCGGCCTCGTAGTCATTGCAAATACGCAACAGGCACAGCTGCTAAGCAGCATTGCTGCTGTTATGCAATGTAATGGTTAGTGGTTACTGCTAATGCGATGCCATCTGTAATGATCGATCCATGGTCGACCTTGACTGAGCTAATCCAAGGCAGCTCTGAGCAAACTGTCATGTTTGTATGGTGCCGTGTAGGTATCTGGGCTAATCCACGCATTTTGCAGTCGGTTTGGTTTGGGTCGAAATGCTGTCATAGTAGAGCATTATGGACATAAAGGTCCGAAAAGAGTCGACAAATGGCTTACCCAAAGCTGATGCAGCAACAACACCATAGCCTCTAACACTGTAAGTTGAAGACCTCCGACGTGACTGGCAATTTAGCTTTGAGAGCGTAATACAGCGACAATAATATATCGTCCATTGGATCCTTTTGGCTGCGACATCGGAGTAAAAATAGAAGGCGCCCGGCCCGAGTGTTCAAAAGGTGCTTCGTTGACGATTTAGGCAGTGCGGCCGAATGACCGTGGTTCTGGGCTCATCGGCCGAGACTTGCACGGCACTTCGAAGTTCGATTTGGGTCAGCGGCCGAGCTAAAAATATCCCATTCATCGCACGTGTTGGGCTGGTGAAGTAGTTTGCTTCACGCGGTGCCTTATGCTAGTATTGGAAATGCGTCGTTTATTTTTCAAATCGTTGCAATTTATGTATTCGGCTCATTTTGCGAATGAATGTGCTAGTCAAGTGTTATTGCATCACTGTGTTCATCTGATGCATGTGTTTGTTTAGGTCACGGTTTAGTAACTTTCAATTCATACATTACATCTTTGGTTATCAAGGTATACAATACGATAGTCGATACGATACGATACAATAAAGTGTACTCAGATTTGAGAAGTTATTGGGAAAGCAGTCGCTCTGCGTATAAGTTTTGTAACACCGAAATGCTTCACTTCTGACCTGGGTCGCCTGTTACCTGGTAATAGGAGGGTTGCCCTACGGACCTGCTCGGTCTGGGCTTGATGCCCTGTACCCGGACTTACAGGTCTTTGTGAATTGAAGCAAATGTGTTGGTTACTGGCTCATATGGTGTTCAGAGCACTTTGTAATGTGTTCTTGTGCATGAAATGATCCTTATAGAACTAGCAACCTTATCTAACCGAATTACTGAGTCAATTAGCTGAATCGGTGGTTTTCCTGTGACATGTCCAGAAGGGGCTGCCCAGGTGACCTCTGAAAGATACTGCTGGGCAGGTGGGCGTGCGGGACTGGCCCCAACCCCAACTCACAGTGGGGGGGGACCGGGGCAGAACGGGGAATAAGAATATCCACATAACAATTGATTTTGAGAGGGGACATTAGATGCAAACCCACTCACGGGTGTAGCGGGGAGACATTTGCGAATCCCACTCACGCAGTGAAAGAGATGGGAACCATTGGCGAACCCCAACTCACAGTGTGAGAGTCGAACAGGCTGATTAACGATACACAAGCGAGGCCAACGGTGCAACGGAATATTACCGACCGCAATCACGGGTAAAAAGAGGGAACATTAATTCGAACCAACTCACAGAGAGAGAGGAACATCTTACGAACCCAACTACAGGTGAAGAAGGAAATACGAACCCGAAACTCACGGGTAAGAGAGGGCACATTTACGAACCCAAACTCTACAGGTTCGGAGAAGAAGGAAACATTACGAACCCAACTCCCAAGGTGAGAGGGACACATTACGGAACCACTCACAGGTAAGTGAGGGGAAGATTATTACGAACCAGGTCACAGGTAAGAGAGGAACATTACGACCAACTCACGGGTAAGAGAGGGAACATTACGAACCCAACTCACATGTGAGAGAGGGAACATTACGAACCCAACTCACAGGTGAGAAGGAACATAACGAACCCAACTCACGGAATATTACGAACCCAACTCACGGGTAAGAGAGGGAACATTACGAACCCAACTCACGGGTAAGCGAGGGAACATTATGAACCCTCGCAGGTGAGACAGGGAATATTACAAACCCAGCTCACGGGTGAAAGAGGGAACTTTACCAACCCAACTCACAGGTGAGAGGGGGAACATTACGAACCCAACTCACAGGTGAGAGAAGGGGATCCAAATTAAGCCCAACGGTGAGAGGGGAGCTGAGTTCTAAACCAAACCAAACCCACAGGAAGTTCCGTGTAGCAGGAGCTCGCCTAAAACGCATCAGAAATACAATACAGTACGGCACTGAACTTCATGTGGCCATCAATCACCAACATGACGCCACATTAGGTACGCAGCGATCACATTACATAGCAGAGCGATCACCGGCCGGGGTAAGACAACCCACCGATGAGAAACATCGAAAGCGCTATATGCTGGCGACTGGGAGGCCTTTGTCAGAGGAGGCCTCTTGCCCTAGTAGCACATAACGTTGTCACAACGTCATGACAACGTTCATACGACGTAGTTACGTCGTGAAAACGTTGCGTCGTGAAAGTAATGTGTGCTACTATGGGTGACACCGTCTCTGGCCAGGTGGGGTCTCCTCCTCCACATCTTGAGATGTTAAAGTGGTCGGTAAAAGTACAGGGTTTTGGTACCGGGTTCTCTAGTTTCTTACGTGTTCTTAGAGCCACTGCCACTTTTCAGGCTTGTGGCTACCCGACCCGACCCGCAAACCCCCTTCAACTACCCACCACTACCCACATGACCATATAGGGCTGCCAGCTACCCGCAAGTAACCCACAGCAAATTTTTGTGCACAATTATGTTTGCCATTTAAAAAACTCATTTTTCTGCTTAACTGTTTTGTATTGATCCTGCTTCACTTACGAGGTGCTTTAATGTGGTTTCAACATCAATTCCATCAAAATCCCTGTTTCCCATTTTTTTGCAGTTATGTAAAATCTGCTATCCGCCAACTACCGCTTTCATCCAAATTATCGCTGTGCTACCTCGCTATACCCACGTGGGTAGTACTAACCACAACTGGTGGGTAGTTGGTTGAAGGTGGCACCTCTATTAACGATCAATGACAAGTACCATAAGTTTTAATTTTTGTTAACAGACTATAACGGGACAGAATCGGCGCCTTGGGCTGAAATAGACTGTGCGAAAATTTGATCGGATTCGGCAATTCCTTTACAAATTGATCGCCAAAAAACGGGGTCTCACGTGGTTTGAAAATCATATAAATGTTTAATGAGAAATGCGGAAAGGCTGTTCCATTCAGCCCACGAACTCTCTTTACGCTGAAGCGAGCGAATGCCTAACCTTCTGCCAACCACAGAATGCGCGATCGGATGGTTGGTATGGCTCAGGACTACGCAAATAATGTAAAAATCATTATATAAAAAAAATTTATAATTTAAAAAAATAAAACTCTGCTTAGTGCGGTGTCCTGACCTGTGAATCTTCTTAATCCATACAATTTATTTTTTTTTATTATATTTTATTTTTTTTATATAAAATTTCAGACTAAATTTATGAGAAATGAGCATTAACATACGGGGAGGTTACAAGGGGACGTGAATGAACCGAACCCTCGAGCTAAGCATGCCAAGCTGTTTTACCCTTAGAAACGTTACCTCTGAAGGAAGACCTCTGTCGTCAGTGTTCCGGAGGACTCTGTTTCGCCCGTCCTTCCGTCACCGCTAGCTTTCGATTCAGGGACTTCAGGGATTCAGGGATCAAGTTCCGGAAACTGAATCAGCGAGCCCAGTCAGAGGCCTTATTACTGGGCATTGTGTCTGAATTCCCGGTGAGCGAGAGACTGGGCGGGCCGCCCGCCGCCGGCCTGCCCACCGGTCACCCCGCTGAGTCGAGCTGTGCCAGTGTCACGACTCACGTGCAGCCTCAGCTCAGTGCCCCCACACCTCGGTCACGTGATCTTCTGTCTCCCATTGGCACGTGCCCGACACGTGTAACTGATCCTGATGTTCGTATCATCGGGAATTATTTGATTCGCGCACCGCCGGTGGTATCCCATAGTCCCGGGAGCGCAGCCAACACCGCCGCCTCCCCCCCCCTCCCCCGAAGGACGCGTCATCGCCTACGTCACGGCGCGGCTCTAGCTACCCCAGCAGCCAACGGCGCTGACCGGCCAGTAAGAGACCAGCCGCGGTGTGGTGCGCTGTTCAGTGCCGTGTCGTACGACGTCCACAGAGTGGACAGCAACGGCGTCCAGAACTGAGACGGGACGACTGTTGAGACGTGACTGCGTCAGTCTGTGATCCGCACCGTGGCGACGAGAGACGGGCAGTTCAGGTCGAGGGTGAAGCAGAACCGAGCAGGCCAGTGAGATATCGCAGACTATTGGAGGAAGAGAGCGACCCGAGAGACAGTGAAGAGCCCGGGAGACGGGGAGGGAGAGCGGCAGACTGCGTCCAGTGAGAACTCTGTCAGTGCCGAGATGACGATGTTCGAGAAGCCGCTTTCGCCGCCGGTGTCCGAGCCGACCCGAAACAGAATCGCCGCGGACCTTGAATGGTGAGCGCAGGGGTCACTCGACCTGAGGCGGGGCCAAAAAGGGGCGTGTCCCAACCCGGGTCGAACGGAGGTCGGCACTGGAACTCGGGACCTGGGTCAAGGGGGCGTGATCCAAGGTGATGACAGAAAGCTTTGGAAAGCGCTGAGGTTCCTCGGTAGTTGACAGCTGAATCATGAATGACATGTGATCCATCCATCAAACTGATTAAACCCGTTCTAGACGGGTCTAGTGCGCAGGTACGAATGAAGTTTCCTATTCAAATGGCGGGGCAACTGCCCCACCAACTTTGTGTTTTGCCCCACCAACTTTTGTTAGATTTGAAGGTTTCCTTACGTCAGAGCCAAGGGGGCACAGGGGCCATGCCTCCCTCTGAGCAATATAAATTCACACTAGATAGAATGGAATTCTCCGACGACCCGACCCTTCGACCCCCGGTCAGCAGCATATGGCTGAAGAGCAAAATTTGGATTTTTCGCGACGTGCCCTCCCCCACCTGAGATCCTGGCTACGTGCCTGCCTTGCGTTAATATTTTGCATTGTTCGCCTCAACCGCGCCAAATAGCCACCTAATATGACATTTTTCCCACCAACTTTTTCTGAAAAGCTCCACCCATGCTAGTGACTCGTGAGTCGGGTTATGTAATAAGTTTTGAAGTATGTTCGTCTTCGACTAGAGATCAATATGTATGACGCAGGACAGAAATTATTATATCACCGCCCTGCTTGACAGCCATTGGTTGCTTCGGTAATTGGGTAGCGCAAAATAGCCTTGGGCTGGGGCTACTGGACAAGAACTCTGATAATCAATCAATCAACCAATCTACCTGCAAATTAGAGATGGTCTTGATTGTGAGTAGATACCAGTTCGTTGGGTTCTTCAAGTAGTATACCTACAGGACCGTGAAGGACCGTAACTTTTGTCGTCTAATGGTCATCGTCACCTGTCCATAGGCGGTGGAACACCGTGCTCCTGGAATATGAACTATGAAGGCGTCCCGGCGATCTTTTTTCTAAACGATCGAATGGTCCTCCGCGAAGACGCCCGCGCTATCGAATAGTCCTCCGCGAAGGCGCCCACGCCATCGAAAGGCCAATCAGTGAGGCGCCTCACGCTATATCTAATAATCCGCCACGAAGGCATCCCACGTGACCAAACCACGAATTCGCTGAACGTTATCGAATGGTCCGTTACGAGCACCCCACCCCACAAAGAGAAACTTCGAAAGGCTCGTTAGGCGTCACAGAGACGCCCCACGCTGTCGAATAACCCGCTGCGGAGGCGACAGCTGCAGAGCCCTAGCGGGCTTGGTGCTGTCAAAGCAAAGCACCGCCTCGGTCGCCGTCGGTTGAGCCCGTTATACCTATTGATAGTCGCTTCCGACTGCACCGCTGGAGGTTATGATTATAATTCCAGAAACTCGTCTATCTAAGGCCATTGTTTGTGGTTATTTCTACCTGTCAACTCCAGGTACCTGTCAGGTACCTGCTACCTGTCAACTCCAATAGCACTGCAATCTCACGGATCTCTTCCCAGTATAGATAAGTGGATGGGGGCGGTTCTCGACCGTCCCTGACTGGGTACTGTTGACCGGAGCAGCACCGAGCGGTGCCGCCTACCCGGCTATCACGGACAGGACAGGACAGGACAGGACACATTTGGCTGATGCAATAATCTCGCTCCCGCCGCCCGGAGGGTGGGAAGCATGGCGAGCGTCGGGTACCGACCGCCGGGCGCCGATCGTGTCATCTCCCAACCCCTCACCGCCTCCTATCAATCACCCTATCGTTGGGCACCTCTTCCCGGAGGTCGGCTTCCGAGAAGTCGTCGGTCCTTCTACGTTCTCTCCCTGCGACAACTGCGCAGGACGTGCGTCGCTCGGCGTTCGCCCCGACGCGACCCCGGGGCAGGTGCGTTTCGCCGCGACGCTACGCGCTATATCCCGTCCTACCGGTCACCGCCTGCATGTTATGGAGATCTGCTGAGTCACGCCGGCCTCAGGATGCGAACGATGCGAACATTCGGGTGTTGTGACGTCACCAGGGAACTCCGCCACACGTCGACAGAGCTCTATAAATTCACATGCAGTTGCGCAATGGGCTCTGGAAACATTGGCGCTGCGGGCTGCATAATACTAAGAGGCGATACCGGGGATTATAAATATGCAGGCGCTATAGAAGTCTGCCTTCTGAGAACGCTCCACGGGAATGCCAAGTCTCTCATGAACTTCAGGAACATATTGCCATTCGTTTGCGACTCGGGGTGGACCCCAAATAGACATATACGAGTGTAATAACCAGACACGAGTACAGGTCTTCCCATGAACTCCTCTTCTGTTGAATCATGTCTGTGCGTACCATCCTGCCTCGTGAGACATTGGAGGGTCAGCTCGTCGCAGCGCGGTCTGGCTGATGCCTCAGTCATCCTGATCCAGCCGCCCACAAAGCAGGTAGCAGCCGCCAGCCCAAACAATCGATCTGGCTGCGGCCCTGAAACTTCAGTCGGCCGGGCGCCGGGCTGCATCGGTTTTTACTGTTATCCGACTGGCTCATCAGGATGTATGCCGGCGTCGTGATCAAACGCGCTCCGGTCTCCTTCAGAGACACGGCTATTTGTTCTCTCATGGGGTCAGTCTCCATACAGAGCCTCTTTCAAGTTATCAACATTATGTCAGGCTTCCAGCACACGTTTATTTCTTATACGGCGTATGTATTATGGATGCGTGGTCAGTAGTTTAATTTTTGCATTCCATAACGGACGCATTAATTTATTTTTATGATGTTAATACGAGACGCATTAATTCATCGTGCATTTTATACGGACGCATACATTTCATTACCGATTTGTGCGAGCGCATCGATCTGTATTACAGTAAGACGCCTTTAAAATGCGAAGGCGGCGAGTCCGAATAATCGCGTCAATTTATCACCACTCAACGGAGGTTCGTCTTTGGGAAAGCATGCGTTGATTATTTTCGCTATGTGTTGTTTTGCACAGTCGCAAATAGATCCGACTAATCAATACTTTGAACTAATAGGTTTGAAGCGTTTTATTTTTATTTTGGCATTATTGCTTCATGTTTTTAGGCAAAAATTCTTTGGGTGGGTATAGATGGATTTTGATTGCGCTTTACAGCTGCTCATTTTTTATTGTCTGCACCTTTGTTTTGAAGCTACGGCGTGTAGATGAAGGAAATTAATATTAGAATCGTCAATAAAAAATATTAACAGTTACAGATTTTAAACGCGAATATATGCATTAAACTCAATTTTTGCATGCATATTTAGAGACGGAACATTTGGTCTTACGATTGGTGTTTGTTTTCATCGCTTTCACGATCCCATAGGTGCTGAGCACTGATTAAATTTGAAGATGTCATTAAACTATGAATTTGCGCTTGTATAGCCAGTAACTTTGCACGTATCACGCGCCGCTGATCGACACATAGTACATACGCCGGGCGGATCGTTCTCTACGCATCTGTGTTTGACCCGTGTCTTTGCGACTTTTGGATGCCGAGATATAGGATATAGGATATTAATGCAACGATGTTTTGCAGGTAATTTTTGTGTACGGAACAGGGGTGCACGTGCGCACGTGCAGTGTGACCGAGTTTTACCTGTGCAACATTGCAGTTGGTGTGGTTCTCCAGCCATGACACAAATTTTAGCTTTATGGTCAGGCCGTTTCAGCTTATAGCAGGATATGATAGCTTTCTGACACCCCTGACGCGCACGTTGTCACGCGCCGTGCCTGACCCCTCAAATGAGAAAAAACATGTAAATAATCTATTTGTCATTGCATGGGGGCTAATATATGGCGAAGCCCGGCTTGTCAGATCGGCATGCGGGTTCAAAAGATTAAGCTTTCTGTCAGCGTCGGGTCTGGCCGGCCGGGTCGGCCGCTTATATGTGAGAAAATCCGATGTTCCATGCGGACTCGCTCGCGCTTCGCGCTCGCTAATGATTTAATACGGACGGATACATTTGTTATGATTTGAGCTATGTGAGTGTGACCTTCGTTGTTGAAGCGTCCTAAAACACCGATCATTATTATTTGAATACGGACGCATTAATTTGTTATGATTGTAATACGGACGCATAAATTCATTATGATTTTAGCCATGTGACCTTCGTTGTCGGAGCGCCCTAAAACACCATTCATTATTTGAATAACGCGCATAGTTTGTTTGATTTCAATACGGACGCTACATTTAATTGCATTAACACACTCCTTTTTTTTTCTGACCGCCTATGCTTCTTAATTGCTTTAGTAGGCACGTGATACTGTTTTGCCATCAGCTCAGTTCCGCCTTGTTTGCAGTCTACTACACTCTGTTGACATACAAACATGGTCGATCTCGGGGGTGGGGCCGGAAGGGGAGTACTGCGCCGCTCATCTCAGACACCGGATTGTTTTGCAGGAGGCTCCGATTCCACCTCCTCGGGACCGGTGCAGTGTGTCTCGTCTCTCTGCCGACATATCAACTACCATAGATCAGCTCTGCTCTGTGTAGCTCGCCGTGACTATAGGACCTGGGATAGTGATCAATCTCAGCTGTAAAGTGAAACTGGAACTCCTCATCGATATATCATCATGCTCTGTGGTTATTGTGTGGTATTACATACCGCACACAGCCCTTCTCTCTCCTGTCTTTTTACCGCGCACCACTCCACCTATGGCTCTGTCTGTCCACCCGACATGACACATCGTGCGTGTATGTATCCGTGATCGTCCACGTGCGTGCCCATCCATGCACGTGCGCTTGCGTGCATGCGTATAACCTACGTGTGTGTTGACCCGCGCCGTCTCTCTGTCATTGCAGCGCCATCTACCGGGTGCGCCGCTTCTTCGACAGCCTGCACCGCGGCGACGGCTCCGTGGAGGAGACGTCGCCAGTGCCTCCGGAGCGGCGCAACCTCCTGCTGAGGCGCTACCTGCGCCGCCACCGGCTGCAGCACAGTCGCAGCTCACCCGCCAGGCAGGGCCTGCTGGCCGCCGCGGCCAAGCCGGCCGACAGTCCGTGGCCATCGCCAGCGCGAGGCAGGCGCCAGCCGTCGGCCGCCCTGCGAGACGTACATTCCACGCCGGAGGTACGAGTCGCGTGCAGTAGAGTCAGATGTCACGATTGTGGAGTCGAAATGACGGAAACGTTAATTGTTACTGTAGAAACGGTTAATTTGTATCCACGAAATGAACGGTTCAGAGAAGGTATTTATCACTTTCAAGGATCGCACGTCCGATTGTTTGTGATGAGTGATTTCTAAGCGCCGTTTTTTAAATACTTAGGATGAGTTAAAAATAATTTTGTCACAGTATAATCCGTTCTCGTCATTTGTATCTTCATCCTGATATCGGATGTTTAACAAGGACTTTTTTGGTAAACCATCAATGAATGCGACACTTGTACCCAATGCTCCGAGCCGCCCTCGGTTTCTCTGGGTCATTTGAACCTAACCCGAATGACGGCCACTTTATGCCCTGAACCTCCTGTGCCGGATCGTTGCCGCGCCGGGCCGCCATGACCAGGGGTCAGGGGGTCGCTGTCCGTCTGGTGTTCGTCGCAGCGGGGCGGCGGCGGGTGGTGCACCCAATCAATACAGCTAGACGACGCTGACCCTGAACAATTCTAAGCCTTCTATGGGCTGCAGCCGGGGCTTCCCAGTGAGTGTCAGTGACCGGATCGTGACACCGGAACCACCACTTGTGGTTGGACCTCTGGTCTGTCCCACCCCGCAGTTAGTGAGGTCGGCTCACCCGGCCATCACCCCGAGCCACGCCTCCTTTACCCCGAGCCACGCCTACTTTACCCCGAGCCACGCCCCCTTTACCCCGAGCCTCGCCCGCTTTACCCCGAGCCTCGCCCGCTTTACCCCGAGCCTCGCCCCTTTACCCCGAGCCACGCCTCTAGCGGTGCCACTGCTTAACCACACGGCCTACAGCCTCCCTCATGGCCGTCAGCGGTTATGGGCGGGTCAAGCTGCCGCCCCGGCAGCTCGGACTAAAGCGGGTGGCACCGAGCGGTGCATAACGCGCAATGCGCCGCATTCCAGCGGAGCTCTGGACCGTGTGCGCCATAACGCGCAATGCGCCGCATTCCAGCGGAGCTCTGGACCGTGTGCGCTGTGTGTGATACGCAGCACGCCTCCGCACTCCGCATGACCATAGTGGCTGTGCCCGGGACCCGCCCCGACTGATCCGGGGGCGGGGACGGCGAACATGCCGACATAGCGTTCCGCCAGCCTGTCCAGAGCTGATCTGAGTAGCATCTGTCATTGTGGCGATCCAGGAATAGTGGTGTTGGTCTAGGACTTCGCCGCCCTCGCCAAGCGAACTTCACTCGATTGCCTATTTATTATAGGTGAAGAATTGTAGCCGTGCTGTCGATAGGAACGTAGTTGGCTTCAATAACTCTTAAAATATGTATTTATGTCCCGTCTATTCTGGTCACAGATCGCTGCGTATTCTGTGCCGACTCACTTGTGTGGAATGCAGGTCACACGTGTGGAATGCCGGTTATGTAGTAGGTTCCCAACGCTTTTAAACGATCCCAGATGGACTTATAGAGAGGGTATGCGGAATGTCACAAAGCGGCTGATAAAAATTTCACAGTTAAAAGGCATCCCATTCGTACTTCGTAGGCATACCATCAACCATGTCGTTTAGAAATTAGGCGAGTGAGTCGCTTTTCTCTCTACTGGCTCAGGCGAGGCGCTTAGTTGGTATTTGTCGAGCACGTTGTTAAATGTTAATTTCAAATGTATATGCGAATATATCTGCCAAATGACCCGTCAAACTGGCCCCATTTGGGTGCAGACGGTCAATGCAACTTCCGTGTGGATGGGGCTGATCACTGACTCATCAATGACACCCATTGACCAGGGACGGTCAGGTCGGTATCAGCCCCTTGATAAGACGTATCCCTACCGCCGTGGTTTCGACTTAATCCAAAGGTTCGCCCTCTCCCCTGCCCGACCTGTGGAGAAGGTTCTGATCAGCACCCGACTGATCAGCTGGGGAAGTGTTGGTGTGCCAGCATCTGTCACTGACCGACCATGTTGCAACCCGATCCTGGCATCTGACCCCTGCAGGAGCCTGGCACCTGAACTCAACCCTTGGGCGCTACCCTTCCTGATCCATCCAGGCCCGATCTGACACGACCGACTGGCTGGCAGCGGACCGCCTGGGGCGCCTGGGGGGCGGCGGCGAGGGGGCCGACGGGCTGGCAGTTGTGTTACAGCCACGGTCGAGTCCGGTCACTTCCTCTTCCCTCCGAATCTCTGTTACCTGGGTCGGAAGTCATGCCGTCGACCCCGTCGCCCCGTCTGACGCTGCTGGACCGACTCCGGCGTCGTCTGCACGGAGGACGTCGTGCTGCACTTCCCGCTGCCGCTGTCTCTAACTCCGCTACCGGTCGGCAGGTGTCGCTTGGTGAGGACACGCTCTCTTCGGCCAGCAGCCTCACCAACGTGTCCACCATCAGCAGCAGCTACGTGGGCGACGAGCTTGACCTGGACGACTGGGAGGACGAGCCGCAGGAGGAGGAGCATTACCCAGATGAGGACTGGCTGACGGCGGACCGCAGTGCAGCCCAGCTCACCGTCGATAGGTATGTAGCTGGGACACTCCAGAGAAACGGAGCTGATACGGGGTGTAAGGCCGTCTCAATAGCTTAGTCACTGCCTGTGCATTGGTCGTAGGCTATATCTGAATCTGATAGCTTGATTTGTGGGTGGCAGGGTCAGTCGGCAACGCTGTCTATGTGACGAGACACATCCCTTTGCATCAATGCAGTTGACATTTGACCAATTGGTCAAATGCTTGCGCCACAGGTTGAACTCTGAACACTTCTGTGCCTGACGTCGTATTTAAATGAAATTCATGTACACGGAATAGCTTCCCTCATACTGTCCTGTCTGTGTTGTTGTGCTCCCTTCCTCCTCATGTATCAGGGAGTCTGACTCCCCCTCTCCCTCTCGACAGAAACTCGTCGGCGGCGTCCAGTTTCCGGTCTGGGATACACTTCACGGCGCGCACGTGCGCCACTCCGTCCAGTGTCGGCTCCGGTATCCAGTTCACCGTCCGTCCATCCAGTGTCGCCTCCGGCATCCAGTTCTCTGTGGGTCCGGCCACCGCCGCCTCCAGCTACGGTTCGGGCATCCAGTTCTTCGCTCCGCAGGTCATGGAGCCAACCCACGAAGAATACGCGCCCAACACGTTAACAGAGGAGTATGGCAAAATGCTCACGCTGGAAGATCTCAAGGATTATAACAGCAACTGCCTCACGTGAGTGGATGAGGGACGGTAGGGGCTGGAAGAGGCCACTAGTCTGAGTGTGGAACTTACTTTTTCTCCAAATATGAACGTGCGATAAAGTTTCCGTCTTTCAAAGAAATTTTGTTTTCATCGTCACAACTTCAGCGGAAATGGTGGCTGAACCATTTTTCCATTTTTATATTGTTCCATTACCGTCTTGCAGCTTCATCGTTGTGGTCAACCGTTTTTGCAATGCTTTTGGCGACCTGATAATGCGTTAGCGCGTCTTAAACGCATTTTTTTATTGTTGCCTGCCTTAGCTCTATGAGTGTGCAGCCTGCTTCCGCCATTAGGTACTGCTCTCTGACAACCTCCCGTCCACTGCTTCTATTCCGACACCCCAGCTGACTTCTTGCCCGAATTGTGAGCTGTGACCTGACCTTGTCTGAGTCCAACTGTCGAGTTCCTTCCTTTCTGGTGTCTTCCTGCTCTTATCCTGCCTTCTTCGCCCACCTGAACTTGTCTTACTTCGCCTATTACAACCAATCTTGATATCCATTAACTTGGCCTGTACTGACACCCGCTGCCCTCCGTGCCCTGCCCTGCCGTGCCCTGCCGTGACCTGACCTGACCTGACCTGTGTTTCTCCTCAGGTGCGGAGTCAGCTGGCAGAATGAAGAGGCCTCGCTGGACTGTAACGAGTGTGGCGGCTACCCGCAGCACCGGCCCTGTCCGGAGTGTTGCGGCAAGTGTGGCGCCACCTGGGACCGCGACCTCACAAAGGTGAGAAGGACCACTTACCTTAGTCTTAAATCTCCCCTAAATGGCAGCCTGGCACAGCTGTTAGATGATTGCCGTCAGGGACCGGGTTCCCATCCCTCGGCGGGGCCTCTAAACAGCGGCCCCCAGCATCCCTCTGAACAGGGCGTTGGTTCCGATCAGCGCCTCGGTCACAAGATGATGCACTGTGAGCGTGGTCCGATGGGCCATGAACCAGCCTGATCATCTCCACCGCCGCCGCCAGCCGCAGCTGAGCGGCGCACCCGTCCTGTGCTGAATGTGACTGATATCCAGTCTGTGCTGGCTCTGACTGATATGACATGTGACTGATCTGTGAAATGTGACGACTGATGTCTCTTCTCTTCGCCAGTCGCACGACAAGGCGCTGGCCGCCTTCTCCGGCGTCTGCCTGTTCCAGCCGGACAAGGGTCGCTGTCAGCACATCGCTCCGGCTGGTACCGGCAGCAGTAGCTGATTAGCGGCGGCTTGGCAGCCGTCAGCCGCTGATGCCAGATCAGCAGCCGGCTGATCGTCAGCCCTAGACACGAGACTGAGGAGGCGCGGGCCGCCAGATCAGCAGCCGGCTGACCAGCCCTAGACACGACTGAGGAGGCGCGGGCCGCCAGCCACCACCGCTGTGACCGCTGTGTTGTCATTCCGTCTCGTTCGAAACGGTCCTAACCAGCGCGACTTATACGTACGTCCAGCACTTGAGCAAAGTGTCTGTTTTGTGTCTTGATTATCACTTATGAGCGAAATAAAGTTGCTAGCATTGAACTGGAGTATGTGTGGGCCTGCAACGGTCCTTGTCGGAGGAGGAATGTTTTTTAGATATACTGTTCCATACAACAAAACAGACTATTTCATAGTGACCACGAGTCACGACACGACATGGGATAGAAACAGCAGCCAGCTAATCCGGTCTGCTGGTGTGCCTTACATCGCTGCTCTCAGACAACACACGTACCAAGGGTCACGTAGCTCCTCCTCACAGCCTATGCGGACCTGTTAGGGTGTGCGAGAGCTACTGAACAGAGCCACGACCTCTCGAGCACAGCGTGCATTGACCCTTTGTCGTCGCTAGACACTAATTGGCGAAACAAAAAACCTTATGAAAGTAAAATAGTAACTTTTTACATTTTTGTTCTATTATCAACACCTTTAAATGTTTTCCTTTACCTATAAATATATGTGGGCATTCGGAAATCGTGTTATGTCTCCGATATGTAAAGTCATAAATCGAGTAAAGGAATAAATTTACTTAATGAATGAAGAATGAATGAAATGAAAGAAGTGGAGATCTGACATGTGCTTGATTCTGCTTCAGCAGAATCGATTGACGACTCCGATTTCAGGGAGGTGCCGCGTTATTTTTACCACCAGGCGGCGTGCATGTCGTTCGGGCTGATAACGGTGTGTGGGGGTATATAGAATATAGATTGCATAGCCATAGTTCACAACCACGGCTGATTGCCACACTGGCAGAAGCCGTTTAAACCTAACACACACACACACACAAGCTGAGACTCTGCAACTACATAATCTAGAGACTTCATTCTTTCACTATTCGAAAGCTACGTTCTCGTAGGGATGCCGTCCAGCCTGCCATGCCGATCGGGCCCAAAGAAGGCCTACGAGGGCCCAAAGAAGATCTGAAAACGCTACTGTCACGCTAAAACTCAGGATCCATCAGAGATAGCGACCTGCGACCTTCACCAGTCGACGCGGCGTGGTTGGAAACGGTGCTCGATAGCCTTTCATACCAATCGGATCCAAAGAAGGCCCACCACGGGCCACCAGTGCCCAGAGAACAGTCAAAAACGCGACTGCCACGCTGAAACTTAACCTATCAGATATATTGACTCGGGACCAGGGACGTAGCCAAGGGGGGGGCACGGGGGCATGCCCCCCTGAGCGTGAGCGAAATAAATTCCACACTAAGGATTAGGAAGAAAAACCCGACCCCTACCCCCCCCCACCGCGGTCAGGCACATATGGCTGATGAGGAGCCAAATTGTAATTTTTTGCCGACGTGGCCCCCCCCCCCCTGAGCAAAATCCTGGCTACGTGCCTGCTCGGGACCTTCACCAATCGACGCACGCAGGTCGGAAACGGTACCGTATCGCCTTGCATACCGATCGGGACCAAAAAAGACGCAACAGGGCCCAGATAAGGATACAAATGGCTAATGACACGCTGAAACTCAGAACCTTTTAGAGATAGCGACTCGGAACCTTCACCAATCGACGCTTGCTGGTCAATAACGGTGACGAGTGAAATTTCATACCGATCAGGCTTTATGAAGGCCCACCAGGGCCAAAAGAAGGACCGACTTCGATACAACGCTGGGGTAAGCCGTCGCACAATCGGCCCGACCGACTTGAGGGACATCTTGCGGTAGGATTTCTAAGCTTTCGAGCGGCACATCCCATTCAGATTGGTCGGATTCCGATTCCGATTCAAATATATATTTTGCTAGGTGAATCGATTCCAAATCCGATTCCAGAGCACCTTAAAAGCTTGATTCTGAATCCGATTCTGTTGGTTCAATTTTTAATTGGATTCCAATCTGCATCAAAATGCCAAATAATATCTACATTTTGTACAAATGAACGACACGAATAGCCATACAAAGTTTATTATACACTTTACAGGTATACACTATACAGAAGACACCGTTTATAGCGCCCACGGTTAATACGCCCAGCCGCTTATAACGCCCCAGTTGACTCAGAACGGAATTTTGCTGTTCAAAAGTATAGGCTCCGCTCCGCAACTCCATTTATAACGTCCCCAATTCGGTTATAACGCCCAGTTCAGAGCGCGCTAAGCCATCGTGTCGCCCACTCCTGCCGGCTCTATACGAGTACAAGGGGCCGTGGTGACGCGGTTTTTGCTCTGTGTCTCTTGCCCTGAGTCCGGCCGCACCGTGGCGCGTTTGAGCACGCAATTACGCACATCGGCCCGAAACTCGGAAATGACACGGGGGATGTGATGTCCGTGAAGTTTAGTCAACAGCCAACTACACGGAAATTTGCAACGTCCATATTTTTAGCCCCAAATACGAATGTAGTTCAAGTCGCATACGAGGATTGCGAAACTGATGTTATTTTTAATGTCAAGGTCAAAGGTAAAGGTCAAACGAGTAAAGTAGGTTGTGTACCAGACATGTGCCTGGATCCGGGATCCAGCTAAGATCTGGATATTTGTGTCCTGTGTCCCGGGATCCACATGGGACACCATATCCAGGTACAGAAAAAGCAGAGGGATCCACAAAGATCCCAGATCCAGATATATTTTATGCCGAGGGATCCACTGGGATCAAAGATCCAACCTTGGGATCCAGGCACGCTGTTAGGTACATACTTCTTGCTAATTTATATCATATGGGAAACTTTATTATAATATTTATGTTTGCTGATAGCCAATAGGCACAATTTACCAGATAATTTGCATGTATAAGGTAATAATTATCTGCACAGTAAATACTGCATACGCAAAATAGAGACCACACATTTTATGTATATTGTGCATATTATGTCTCAAGATTTAAGCCCGGTTTTAAATTAGAGGTCCACTGAGATCCCAGATTCTGAAGCAATTTACGCCAATGGATCCAGAAGAATCCCATATCCTTATATATTTTACGCAGAGAGATCCACTGGGATCCCAGATCCAGCTTAGGGATCCAAGCACAAGTCTGTTGTGTATACCTTTGTACAGACAAACAAAACAGCTCACGGTCTCGCAAAGGCCACCAATCGAAAGAGCACGTCAAAACGCAGATGGAGTCTCTCCAAAATTGTATCAAGGTCACCCAAGGTCACCAATCAACGTCAAACTGTCAAAATCCTTCAAAATCGACCTTATGCACCTTTTTACGGACAAACAGTGCGTTGCACGGTTTTTCGAAGGGCACCAATCGAAAGAACGCGTTAAAACGCAGATGGGCTTTCCTTCAAAATTTCGATCAAGGCCACCCAAGGTCAGCAATCAACGTAAAACTGTCAAAATCCCTCATAATCGACCTTATGTACCTTAAACGGACAAGCAGTGCGTTGCACGTTTTTTGAAGGGCATCAATCGAAAGAGTGCGTCAAAACGCATGTGACTTTCCTCCGAAATTTCGATCAAGGTCACCGAAGGCCACCAATCAACGGTACATAAGGTCGATTTTAAGGGATTTTGATAGCTTTACGTTGATTGGTGACCTTGGGTGACCTTGATCGAAATTTCGGAGGAAAGTCACATGCGTTTTGACGCACTCTTTCGATTGATGCCCTTCAAAAAACGTACAACGCACCGTTTGTCCGTAAGAAGATACATAAGGTAGATTTCGATGTATTTTGATAGTTTTACATTGATTGGTGACCTTGGGTGACCTGGATCGAAATTGTGGAGGAAATAACATCTGAGTTTCGGCGCACTCTTTCAATTGGTGCCCTTCAAAAAACCGTGCAACGCACCGTTTGTCCGTTAAAAGGTAAATAAGGTCGATTTGGAAGGATTTTGACAGTTTTACGATGATTGGTGACCTTGGGTGACCTTGATCAAAATTTCGGAGGATAAGCCATATGCGTTTAAACGCGCTCTTTCGATTGGGGCCCTGAAAAAAACGTGCAACGTACCGTTTGTCCGTAAAAAGGTACCTAATGTCGAATTTGAGGGATTTTGATAGTTTTACGTTGATTGGTGACCTTCGGTAACTTTGAATGATTGAAGTTTCGGAGAAAACCCATCTGCATTGTGACGCACTCTTTCGATTGGTGGCCTTTACGAGGCCATGCGCTGTGTTGTTTCTCTGTTAAAAGGTGCATAACATACTTTACTCATTTTAAATTGACCTTTGACCTTGACATAAAAAATAACATCAGATTCGTAGTTCGCGTATGTAGTTGGACACTTATGCGTATTTTGGGCTAAAATGTGGTCGTTACAAAGTTCCGTTTTGTTGGCTGTTGGCTAACTTCACGGACGTTCTGATAAGCACCGGACTGATTAGCTGGGGTTGTTTTGGTGCAGTAGCTTCTGTCACTGAGCGACCGTGTGGAGACTCGCGCCTGAGCCCCTGAGCCCTGCTGGGGCCTGGCACTCGAACCTCACCCTTCCCTACCCTATCGTCCCCGATGCTTCCCGATCCTTCCGATCCGATCCGAGCGGCCGGCTGCGGGCCGGCTGGGGGGCCGGCGGGGGCCGACGGGCTGGCAGTTGTGTGTCAGCCACGGTCGAGTCCGGTCGCCTCCTCTTCCCTCCGTATCTCTGGGTCCTGGGTCGGAAGTCATGCCGTCGACCCCGTCGACCCGTCTCACGCTGCTGGATCGATTCCGGCGTCGTCTGCATGGGGGGTGGAATGCTGCACCTCCCGCCGCTGCTGCTGCCTCTAGTTCCGCTACCGGTCGGCAGGTGTCGCTTGGTGAGGACACGCTCTCTTCGGCTAGTAGTCTCACCAACGAGCCCACCAGCAGCAGCAGCTACGTGGGCGACGAGCTCGACCTGGACTACCGGGAGGACGAGCCGCAGGAGGAGGAGCATTACCCAGATGAGGACTGGCTGACGGCGGACCGCAGCGCAGCCCAGCTCACCGTCGATAGGTATGTAGCTGGGACACTCCAGAGAAACGGAGCTGATAGCGGGACCAGCTCACCGGCTGTCTCCAGACATGTGCCTGGATCCGGGATCCAGCTGAGATCTGAATCTCTGTATCCTGTGTCCCGGGATCCACATGAGCCGCCAGATCCAGGTACACAATAAGCCGAGGGATCCACAAAGATCCCAGATCCTGATATATTTTATGCCGAGGGATCCACTGTGATCCAAGATCCAACTAACGAGTGATTACGAGCGAGCGCGAAGCACGCACCGAGTCCTCACTGAATACCGGATTTTCCTCACATATAAGCGGCCGACCCGACCCAGCCCAGCCGGACCCTACCATAACGCTTTTCAAAAGCTTATATCTTTTGAATCCCGCATCCGATTGACAAGCGGTCTTCGCTATCTGATAGCCCCATGCAATGACACTATGATTATTTACATGTTTTGTCTCAAGCGAAGGGTCAGCATGGCGCGTGACCAGTAGCGTAGCTAGGATTTAGCTCCGGGGGGGGGGGGTCCGCACCAGATTGGGGGCCAAATGTTTGTGCTAGGGGCCCACAAAATTTATGACTCATAATCTGTCAATGCAGCTTTAAATGTAAAAAATAACTCTCTTTAACCCGATTGGCGTCGAGGGGGAGGGCTAAAACGACGTTTTTCGCGTAGAGTTTATTTAATATTCAACCTAGAATAGTAAACTTTGTAACTTTTCCTAATATTGTATTGCCCATCGAATGGTGACGGTGTGCTTCTTTCAAAACGTTGCATTAGGAGAGGGTCCAGGGCCGTTTTTAGGGGGCATACCCGGCCGTTTGGACCCAAAGCCCTTCCATCACTCATGGAGAGTTGTTTGTTTTAGCAAAGTATTAGCATAACAGGTATCGGTAGAGAATGAAATGGTCTTTTACATGGATATCTCGGAAATTTCGAAATGTTGATAAAAACACTGCTTTACTTATATTTTGTTTCCAAAATGATTATTGGAGCTTTCTCCATCCACATGGCGATAGCAACACCTGCTAGCTTGTATAAGTTGTAATGTGTTTACTAAGGGCGCCGGAAACCTTTCGAAAGTTAGAGGGACAGGGGCATTTTGAAGTCGATTCTTTCCATGCAACGCCCATAGGCGTAATGTCAAAACCTGAAAATGTTGAGGGGCGCTGGCCACTGCCCCCTCCCTTCCCTCCGGCTCCTGCGTTATTGTGTGTTGGTGTTTGTTTACCTA